>OU342743.1:389731785-390014159 GCA_910589775.1 Avena eriantha
TGTGAAAAGAGAAAACATGCAATGACTCTAGTTGTTGTTAGTAAAAAGAGCAGACATGCAATGACACTGGTGGATCCATAGCTGGATTGTGAAAAGAACACACATGCAATGACACTGGTGGATCCATGTGTGGTCTCTGAAGAGAACACACATGCAATGACCCCAGTTGTTTTTAGTTTAAAAAGCACACATGCAATGACACTGGTGGATTCATATGTGGTATGTGAAAAGAACACACATTTCAATGACTCTGGTTGTTGTGAGTAAAAAGAACACACATGCAATGACACTTGTGGATCCATAGGTGGATTGTGAAAAGAGCACACATGCAATGACACTGGTGGATCCATATGTGGTAAGTGAAAAGAACACACATGCAATGACTCTAGTTGTTGTTAGTAAAAAGAACACACATGCAATGACACTGGTGGATCCATGTGTGTTCTCTAAAGAGAACACACATTTCAATGACACAGGTGGATCCATATGTGGTATGTAAAAAGAACAGTCATGAAATGAGTCCAGTTGTTGTTAGTAAAAAGAACACACATGCAATGACACTGGTGGATCCATAGGTTGTATGTGAAAAGAGCACACATGCAATGACTCTGGTTGTTGTTAGTAAAAAGAACACACATGCAATGACACTGGTGGATCCATAGGTGGTATGTGAAAAGAGAAAACATGCAATGACTCTGGTTGTTGTTAGTAAAAGAGCAGACATGCAATGACACTGGTGGATCCATAGGTGGATTCTGAAAAGAACACACATGCAATGACACTGGTGGATCCATGTGTGGTCTCTGAAGAGAACACACATGCAATGACCCCAGTGTTTTTAGTTAAAAAAGCACACATGCAATGACACTAGTGGATTCATATGTGGTATGTGAAAATAACACACATTTCAATGACCCTGGTTGTTGTGAGTAAAAAGAACACACATGCAATGACACTTGTGGATCCATAGGTGGATTGTGAAAAGAGCACATATGCAATGACACTGGTGGATCCATATGTGGTAAGTGAAAAGAACACACATGCAATGACTCTAGTTGTTGTTAGTAAAAGAACACTCATGCAATGACTCTGGTTGTTGTTAGTGAAAAGAACACACATGCAATGACACTGGTGGATCCATGTGTGGTCTCTGAGAGAACACACATTTCAATGACACCGGTGGATCCATATGTGGTATGTGAAAAGAACACACATGCAATGACTCTAGTTGTTGTTAGTAAAGAGAACACACATGCAATGACACTGGTGCATCCATAGGTGGATTGTGAAAAGAACACACATGCAATGACACTGGTGGATCCATATGTGGTATGTGAAAAGAGCACACATTTCAATGACTCTGGTTGTTGTTAGTAAAAAGAACACACATGCAATGACACTGGTGGATCCATAGGTGGATTGTGAAAAGAGCACACATGCAATGGCACTGGTGGATCCATGTGTGGTATGTGAAAATAACACACATGCAATGACTCTAGTTGATGTTAGTAAAAAGAACACACATGGAATGACACTGGTGGATCCATGTGGGGTCTCTAAAGAGAACACACATGCAATGACTTTGGTTGTTGTTAGTAAAAAGAGCACACATTTGAATGATACTGGTGTATCCATGGGCGGATTGTGAAAAGAGATTTTCCCTCTCTCTCGGTCACAAATCTCACAAAAGCCCAAACGTGTGGAGATCCCAAACATGTGCTCACTTTGGGTGCTATGACCTGATGGGCTGACACAGATGTCACGTCGTCTCCACCAATCGTTGATCCCATGTGATCCAACGGGCAGGATAACCCCTCCCTTCTCCACTTTTTTTATGCATGGTCAATCCGTGCCACCTCTCTATCCGTGCCACCGATACTTTACCTCCATAAACAAGTGAAAATTCATCTATCTAACTAAAATAAATAAAATAAATGATCATATTTCGAAGAAGCCATCGTCTTCATCTTCCGGTTCTTCCTCGTCTTCATCAACGCCATGGTCCCTACCATCGCCGCCGTTAGTGTCCTCCTCTGACAACTCTACACCGCCCCCTTCCTCGAATAAGCGCGCTATCTCCTCGTCGGAGTCCTCCTCCTCCTCTTCGTAGTCCCATGGGTCCACGCCACTCTCCTCCACTTCTATCCAATGCTGGTCTTTTTCCTGGTCTTCTTCTCATTCCTCTTCTTGTCCATACTCACCGGTGCAACACGCACCCCCGTCCTGGTTGCTGCTTTGTGCTCGTCCAACGCTGCAGGTACCCCACGCTCCTCCTGCCCGGCCGGCACGAGCTTCGACGTCGTGGTGTCCTCGAGTGCCAATGTTGATGGATCCTGGCGCGGTCAGACATGACGTGCTGCCTCAGCAGGCGACTCGCGAGCATGGACGATGCAGCGAAGAGCCGGGGACGCAGGACGGTCAGTGGACGGCTTGGACCTGCCATTGCCACGGCGAGGGGGCATCGTGCTCGAGGTAGTTGATCTGAATGGTCGATGGTGGGTACACAGAGTGGGGTGCCGATCTGATCAAGGACAAGCAGTGGTTTCTTGCGTCGTGTCCACGCATGCATTTGTCGATTATCAAAAAAGAAGAAGAAAGAAGTAATATCTCGCGTACTGAACATAATTTGATCACAACAAATGTGGCACAGCGTATTCTAGACTCGTAAATATCCCGTGCGTGCCTGTCACGTGGAGTTCGACGGAGTTGGACGTGCCGACATGCTCGTGCAGCAGTTGCACGCGTCATTGCCCCATCAACACGTGACACACGCACGCGGGATGTGCGCACCGATTCTCGTGATGACCACCCGACTCGCACTCCCCTTATTATATACTGGATTTTGGGCGGCGCCGAAGACCATTGAAGTGTCCATCATAATAAAGACAAGTCCCATCGATTCCTTACCCCTGCCTCCCTGGCTTCTTTGAGAAGGTAGACCGTACACGGTGGTCTGTATAATAGTACTAGTACTATTGGACCACGACCTATACTCTTTGACTCCTCCCACACTAATCAGTATCTCCTTCCTCCTGCCGCCGCCACACTCACCCTGCAAGCCATGTCTCCACTGAGGAAGGGGAGAGGCCAGTCAACGATCCTCACGGAGAAAAGGGAGAGAAATCGCATCGAGGCACTTCTTGCTTTACCAGCCGCTCAAGCCCACCCTCTCATCGAGGCCCAATCTCCCTCGACAATGGCGCCGAATGTTCTAGCAGGCGAGGGCTCCTCCCGGTACGGTCTCCTTGTTCTCCTTCTTCTCCATCTCCTTCTCCATCATGATCTTAATCAGCTTCTTCTTGTTTTTCTTCTTCTTCTGGCTCTTCCTCTTCTACGTATTACAGGCCGGCCATGGAGCCCGAATCCACCATGACGGAGGCGTTGCAGGACCCATTCGGCCCCCTTCCATGTCTCAGCGAGGTAGCAAATCTCCACGCTGTTATTTCTCCGAGTTATGATGTGGATTTCTTAGATGCTGTCCGCCCCGCATTGGTTTTTCTTCTTCTTTTGCGAGTTGTATTAGTTTTCATGAATATGACTGGATCTCTTGGTCTTTCCTTAATACCGCTGTTCATAGATTCACCATGGATTTTTTGTGATTAGGATTAGTTTATCGTGGTCATGAATAGATCTCTAGGTCCATTTTTTAACACTGCGGCCAATAGATTCAACGGGGTTTTTTTTATCTGTATTAGTATTCACCTGGGACCTAGAGTGTAATTGTAGAATTCCTATTTCAATTAACATGAATGATGTAGCGATCGAAGGCCGAGTACCGTGACAAGGTGGCCACGATCAGTTCCAAGATTGCCAACCAACATGAGCTTGCACGCTCCCTCACCCAAGCTAATGAGAGCCTACGCAAGCAATTATCTGTGCAGAAGGAGATCTCGCTAGATTTTGCACGTGATGTCGTTAGGCTGCACAAAGTGCTCGACTGTAACTTGAACAGGCAAGAACATGCCATCAAGATAATCAATGAGCTCACGGAGGAGAAGAAGAATCTCGTGGAAAGGTGCATTCTCCTACAGGACGAAGTCAGCGAGGCACTCAGAGGACGCGTCGAGGACACCAAGGCTACCATCCGAGCCTACCATGTCAGGAACCATTGCCTATATGCAGTCAAGGAGATGAAGGCAGACATGAGCAGAGGGATCACCGTACTCGAGTGTGTTCGGAAAGAGAACGAGGAGCTAAGGGCATGTCTGGAGGCGTATCGGAGCAATGCCCAAGTCTGATTCCCTTTAGCGGGGACACGAATAACAGTTCATCCTCCTCTCCTTTTGTAATGTTTAGGGTTCAGGGAGCAATGCCCATGTTTGCTTCCCATTATAGGCTGCAATAAGAATCCTAGGGCAACTCCTTATCTATCTGGACATGTGTTGGTGTTCATGAATGGACACCATGTTCTCTTTCCATTATGTATCTGGACATGGGTTTCTGCACACTCTCCCACTACTATTTGGTGATATTGGGAAAAACCCACGGCATACTAAACTGCTGATAAATCTTATTTGTCTTTGAAATTGAAATTATGACAGTGCCACTAGTCGATTCATAAAATGTTAATTAGTCCTAGATTGCTTCTTCCTTGAAATTATTACAGTGCCACTAGTCGATTCAGTTAATTATGGAAACTAACCAGCTTGTCCTGGTGAACTGAACAAACCATACTATTTATTTTTGTTGCAGGGAAAGAGGCGAAAGATCGACCAGGACCTCGTGACCTGGCTAAATGACAAGATAGAAATCCAAAGGGAGAAGCAGAATTCCCAGAAACTGGCCTTTGACCAACTGCGCGTTGAAGTCGCGGTCCTTTCTGACAAGTGCCAGAAACTGAAGGAGTTAAACGCCGACTAGGCGAAGCTACACAGTGAAGGTCGCGCCTCGGCTAGGAAGCAGACGGAGATCATGAAAGGGATCTTGAAGGAAAATCGTGTGGCTACGGACAAAATTCTCCAATCCGTGACGGAGCGCTGGAACCTACAGATGAAGCACGGCATAGTACTGAAGGAGCTGGCCAATCTTAGGGAGGAAAACAGGCAGCTCCGGGCCAGGCTCGCTTGAACACAACATATGTCTATTTAGTACTGAACTGCCTGGTTTATCCTCTGCAGTGGTGATTTTGTAAGCGTGAACTTAACTCTATGCACGATATGTGTGTTCGTCTGAAATTAGTCTGCTCGAGGATTGAGTTTATCAGTTCGGAAAGCGCAACTGCAAGTCTTACAATTAACTAGTTTCAGGCATTAGCACAACATAAATTATTCATCTCAAATTTCCTTTATCCTCTATAGTCTATCCTTGTTCACCCTCGCGCGCCTTCTTCAGTTCCTTCAACAGATCCACAATGCAGTACTCTAGCTTCTTCTTGTCTTCCCTGTGCTGATCCCTCTGCTTTTCTGCATTATGAATCAGCAACGTGTGACTATCTTGAAGCTTCTTTGTAGTTCCAACAACCAAGCTCCCATCGATTCCGTCAGTTAGCTGAGACTGCAAATTCTCAATTTCTTGTTCCAACTCCTTATTTTGTACCGATAGCTTGTAATTTTTTCAGCTACATCACTTACATCAGTAAATCTCCCCGACCTTTCCAACTCATACATCTCCCATAACGATGCCAAACATTTCTTAAGTGCATCTGGCCACTCAAGATCCACCCACTCTACTGCTTTACACACCGGTCCAACCTAAAAACACACACACTATAGTGTTATGAACATGCACGATACATTTTACTTCATGTCACAGTTGCACATAATGTAAACAAACCTGATTTGTACAGCCCAAAAACCTTCTCCCTGTGTTACTGCCTTCGAATGCAACATATCTCCTCAGTTTTAGCCCATGGTCACATGGCACTTCTGCATCGAGATCTAGGCCCTCCCATTCAGAGTCGTAGGTCGTCCTTGGTACCTATAGGTAAACGCAAAGCTGAAATTGAACACGATTGCATGCACATATGGGGCTCAGATCAAGAGATTTACCATTGCCTAAACCCTAGCCCGAGAAAATAGAGGAACTCACATCGTGGAAGGAATACTCGATGTCGGAGAGAAGGCTGTCGCTGCTCGACTGGTCGTCCTCGCCGTTCAAGGAAAGCATGGCGAATGCGTCGTCGCAGGCGACGGCGTCGGCGTCAGCGAGAGAGAGAGAGAGAGCAGCCCTTCTACCGCTTCAACAATGACTAAATTGGCATGTTACAATAGTTTAATGGATACCATGCCCTTTCCCTGGATTACTGTCTCCTGCCTGATATGGATTCTCTTCACACATTGTCATTTAAAATAATAAACCTGCACTCCCTCCATCCCAATTTCATTGCCTATCGATAACATACCAGTATATTACATCATCTAAAGAAACAAAATCATGTCAACTACAAGGTACTTATGCATCACTTCTTCAGTCATGGTTTCGCAAAACATTACATTACAATCTCTCAACAAACATATCCACAACATGGTTTCACAAAACATCACATTACAATCTCTCAACAAACGTAATCACAGAAACAAGTATATTACATCAACTCAAGAAACAAAATCATGTCGACTACAAGGTACTTACACATCACTTGTCCTATCATGGTTTCGCAAAACATTACATTACAGTCTCTCAACAAAGAAAATAATAGAAACAAGTACAGTACATCATCTCAAGAAACATAATCATGTCAACTACAATGTTTTATGCATCACTAGTCCACTCATGGTTTCACAAAACATTACATTACAATGTCCCAACAAACATAATAACAGAAACAAGTACGGTACATCATCTTAAGAAACATAATCATGTCAACTACAATGTACTTATGTCTTATTACAACAACGATGGTTTTAGTGAGTGACATGTACGAAAATCTCAACAGCTCGCACAGCATTATATCGCAATCTCTCAACAAACATAATCACAGAAACACGCTCTAAATGCAACAGTAGTCAATATTACCCCGCGGTCCATATGACAAGCCCAGGGTAGCAGCTCTCATCAGATCTCATCAACGTCGACCACCTCATTCTGTTCAGCCACTACAGGGGCATCTACATCCACTATAACCTGTTCAACAACATCAGAAATGGTACCAAGGAAGAACACCTTCCTGGTTCGCTTCTTTCGCCGCATAATCTGCATAAGATCTTCAGTATCCAAAACATCTATGAATTGCTGCTTCTTATGATGCCACCAGCGGATTTTTGCCATCTACTTAGGGCCAATACTGATTTCCTTACCAATCATCTCTCTCATTTCATCAAGAGTTATGTTTTTGGAATCGACAGTGATCTCCACAGTACATGACGAAACTGGCTTATTAACTCCCTCATCAAGTTTTGCCATGTATGAATCCACCTCTATGCGTATACTAAACTTATCTAGATCAGCATCTATTGGTCCGTATTCTCTAGGAGAAGAAGCTCTGGTAGCAAGATCTCTAGCATCTGCATACATATCATCAATCATCGCTTCAACTTTCACCTTACGATCAGCTGCACAACACTCCCAAACCATCTGAAGCTCATGGGAGTGCTCAATTTACTGATAGGTATCATTCATGTTATGCCACACCAATTTTATCCTCTGTCTAGAACCCCAGGGAATTCTAGCGGCAAGCATATCTACCAGCTGCGAAATAGACACAACCTCTTTGCAATTCACAAGCAGATGCACATCTTGCCCAAACACAACCCTCTCACAACCAAAATCAAGTTTTGCATTGTACTGCCGAACATGAACTGTAAACTCATATAGGTCCCTTGTATCAAAGCTGTGCCTAATTTGATTAAAAAGGGGAACATTTCAGTTCATACGATTCTATTATGCCGTAACTAATCTACTTGCAAGATAAGGCATAAGAAAAATTTGTTGGGCCACGTAGAGATAAACAAAACTTTTTCCCTACGCGGTGATCCCAAGATCTAACTCAGGTAGAAGGCCACGAGGATTACCACTAGACGCACAGTTGCGGAATTGATGAAGCACGTCGCTTGATGCAGTGCAGTCCTCGCGATCCGTTCCGGTTCCACGATCCACGATCCGTCCTTTCTTCACGATCGTCGAAATGCTGAACGTACAACACCTCCGCCGGTATCCACACGTACAAGGAGGAGCGCCGGCGATGGACTGCTAGGTCCGGTACGGCAGCGACAGGACGGACTGGGGCTAGGGTTTCCAACACATGGAGTGACCTAACCTTGTGCTCTAAGCACTTGTGCCCCAGCTTATATATGGAGTGAAAGTGGGCTCCACTCACTTGTGGCCCATTCACTAAAAAGGCCTATATTAGCCACTGCAAGTCTCACTTGCTGACTAAGTCCATGTCTCTATTTGGGTCCAACCCAAATAGGTTTCCTGTTTGGGTCTAACCCAAACTTGCTCCCGCTCTTAAGTGTGTGACCCGACAGGCTCATGGTAACCCGGACACGATTCCGAGTCTCACTCGTGATCGATCAGTTGGTAGCGGCTCCTAGTAGAACGTGCCAACTCCCAAGTACCAATAAGTCATGATGACATACCTTCCAATGCGACTTTCGTCTGAGTCCCTTTTGCCTCACGATATACCTTGTCGGACTATAGGCGAATGATCTTCACCCCTTAAATAGTCTGATTCTCTTTCTCGATCCGAGATAAGTGATTCATCCGACTAACTCTTAGTCGGCTACCTCGGTTAACACTTAACCGTGATGCGCATGGCCATGCTTTCCGAATCATATCTTCCGAGAGGGCCCAGAGAATATCTCTCTAGATGGAGGGGCAAAATCCTGTCTTGGTTATTCACATCACGTAGCTTGATTCTCAGACGACCCGAACTCCACCTTTATAACTGCCCAGTGACGGAACAACGTTTGACAGAACCTAAGTCGGAGATCCTCAACTCGGATTGTGCAATAACCTCAGGTCTAAGGATTACATTGATTGAGACATGCAAATGACGACTTGTTCGTTGCATCTCAATATGGGTCCGTCCGACTCGCTAAACTCTTTAGCCGAATCCGTGTAAGTCAGAATAGCATCTCCATGCCCATGACAGGTGGAACCTAGTCATCTGCCGACTTTCACATTGGTCTAAGTTGTGTGTCTGGCACAACCTCAATGACCAAGGACAATTAGTATGAACAACATGAATATGTAGTTCCACAATCAAATCACATATTCGATGATACATAGACCATAACCTTATGAATACACATGAATATCATCATTCATGATTGCCTCTAGGGCATATTCCCAACAGTATTCACCTCTCGCTCTTCTCTCGGGTTTTTTCTTCAAGATCCGGGCGCTGCATCCGCCCACCAGAGCTGAACAATCCACCGCCGGCCTTGCATTTCTCTTCAACCCGCTGCTCGTAGGTACCTTGGGAGCAGAACCCTTGCTGGTCTCCTCGCTAACCGGGGCTGAAGACCTCGCCGCTGCTACATGTTGAGCCCCAAACTTGGGCCCCGACGGACCCGAATCAGTCGGCGACGTAGCTACAACCTTCGCCTTGCAAGACATGATGGGCCACCGCTGTCGGATTCAGTGTCAGGGGAGGGAGAAAAAAGGTCCTCCGCCGCCGGCAGATTTAGGGTCGGGGAAGGGAAGAAAAGGGACCGCCGCCGCTGCCGCAGCAAGATTCAGTGTCGAGAGTTAGGAAAGTACAGTAATGGATTTGCCCCTACGACACGTGCATGGTGGCTAAGAAGAGTGACCGGCGAAGGAGGGGCACAGCAGGAACTAGTGTAACGGAATATCCTGACTTAACGGGCACGATTTGAAAATATTTGGTTTGGCCATCATTCACTCGAAAGACCCCTCACAGCAATTGGCGCCCCAACTTTTCAAATCGCGGTGATAAAAATCAACTTGGGGACCGCGTTGCCTGGGCGACCCAACTTTGGGGCCGCAAAATGATATTCTCGGCCAGGAATGCCTGGATAGCTTCATCAGACCATCATCAGCATCGCGTTATCCAGATCCAGCCTGATGGGGAATATGAGGAATGGAGCGAAGGCGTCTAGCTTGGAGCGGCGAGAGGAAGGCGGAGCGAGATGTGAGGGTCCAGTAACCGCGCTGCTAGACGGAAGGAGGAGTAATTAGCGGGGGCGCTGAATTAGCCAAGTGTGGGCATCGGAACGTGGGGTGGGGTTAGCCGGGATAAGTGAGTCCGACGCTCTAAATTGCTAAATGCACACGCAGAACTGATTAGGCTAACTCTAGTCGTTAGATTGTCCTTAGTCGACCTGATCATGCGGTTGTAGTCATTTTGTGTATGTTGCGGGGTGTGTGTAGAGAAGTTCATGTTTGCTGCTTTATTAGTAGTAGAGATGAGGGACAAGCTGAATACCACTCTTATTATGTTTTCTATATGTGAAACAAACAAACATCTTTCAATGTATTGTTATTCATGATCTTTTGTTTGTACCTTTTCATGTTACAACATAGTTGCTATATTGTTAGAACTCTATATTTCATGTTCATGTTTAGAGTACCTTTGATCTCTCAACTATCAATGCTATTACAACAATGATGATCAAGATTGTGTTGTCTGCATGTCACCTCAAAAATTATATTGTTTTTATCATTTACCTACTCGAGGACGAGCAGGAACTAAGCTTGGGGATGTTGATACATCCATAACGTATCTACAATTTTTGATGGTTTTATGCTAATAATATGCTTTTGACACTCCTTTTTGTATAAAGTTTATGATTTATTTGGACTAACCTACTAATAGTTGCAAAAGTGCACAATGTTCTTGTTTTACACTTTGATGTGTAGGAATTACCAAGAATACAAGTGGAAACCTTGTTGGAGTCAAATTGGGATTTTTCCAGAAACCTGTCTCAGAACTCTTTTTGACGATGGTCACGTTTTGGGTCGAAGACTGCGTCACACGGAAAACTCTTCAACTATGAAATCGTTGGAAATTTCGCGACAAACATTTTGGACATAAAATTTAGCTGATTGCGAGTCCGGACGGACCCGCTAGGCCTGATTTACTGCAGCCCAAGATGGGGTGACAGGAATCCGAGAAGCTGTATAAAGGGAGGAAACCTAATTCGCCCATGACACCTCCACCCACGAATTGGCAGCGGCCAAAGCCACGTTTTTGCCTCCCCCATGGATCCCATCTCCATGGGGGAGGGCTCCCAAAAAGCCATGAAGGAAGGGGGCTAAGGGGCGGTGCTCCCCCATGACACCGGCGGTGGGGAAGGAGTCCCCCGCGCCGCCGCCCTCTTCACCATCTTCACCGCCATCTCCATCACCTAATCCTCCTAGTATGCAATGGTTCATCCTCCCACACACCTCTGTACCGTCCTATGTAAACATGGTGTTTGATGCTATAAGTTATAATCCTATGATCCATGTCATGTTTGTGTAGTTTCTTTGTTCTTAGATTGAATGGTTGAATGTCTTTGGTTCATTAGAGTTGTATGTTGATATGGTACAGTCCTTTGTTGTCCATTATATTTGTGCGCGCATGGATTAAACATCATAGGGTTTTTAGTATGTGTAAAAGGGAGGGAGAGTTCTGCCAGAGTGACAGAAACCTGAGGACGTGAACCAAAACGTTGCACATTTTGGAGTAAGAGGACCATTAAACTTAAGGCTATGATTGGGGAAACCTCAATGCATTGTTAGTACTTACGGATGTTTGCTAACAATCTAATCATATAGTACATGTAATTCCAAGTAGTGAAGCGCATGTATATTTAGCCTCTCCCACATAGAAAACTGCATCGAAGACAATGATTATGATCTATTCGCTATTTAAACTTGGACAAAGCCACCAAAATTACCACCACAATTCCACACTCATGGTTCTGTTAGTTTAGTGTATTTTATTGTTGCAGTAGCTAGCTTACTTTCTTGTTATTTATTATGATGCCAAGCTATCTCTATTACTCGTATTGTTGCTCTAGTTTTATTTCCTAGATAATGCAAACATTTAGTGTGCATAGAGTTGTTCAGTGGTTGATAGAACTTGAGAGAATATTTATCCTACCTTTAGCTCCTCGTTGGTTCGACACTCTTACTTATCAAAAATGCTACACACGATCCCCTATACTTGTGGGTTATCAATGGGGAAGTCCCATGCTCACCATTCTTGACCTTGTCGTCGCTATCTTGCACCTTGGCTTGTGTATTCCTCTTGACGTACTCGTCCAACTTTGTGAAGTAGAGGTCTTCGTCTTCCTCATCCATGAAGTTGATGCGTCATCTAGGACGTCAAGTCTTGGCGTTGAAGCTTGATGGCGTGAAGGAGATCTTGCTCTTGGTGCCATTTTGGTGGTGACACGACTAGTTGAAGGTGCCTTATGATGGTGTCGACGGAGGTCATTGACGTGCCTTTCCAAAGGTTGATGTAGATGGCACACTTGGTTATCCACATGACGCTCGCGACGATGCTTCTTGTCCTTGGCACTCTTATTGGTGAGGCATTGTAATGAGCACAAAGCAACATTAGGCTTGGCCATCATGCTCATGGTTATGGCGAAGACATTGTCCATGCCGCGCTTGAAGTTGTCCATTGGATGGTGGACCTTGGTGCTCTCGAGGTGGAGGCTCCCTCTTAGTCGATGCGACTTGAGGAGCTTGTCGTTGTTGTTCGTGAAGTCATCCATGCTTGGGGAGTTATTGTTGTTGTAGAACACCATATCACCCAAGCATGTGGAGACATTGTCGGTGTAGTGTTCCATGTACTCCATGCATGAGGAGCCATTGTCGATGTAGAGCTCCAAGTCCTCCATGCTTCAGGAGCCATAGTTGATGACGTGCTACATTTCATGTGGAGCCGTCATAGGTGCAATGCTCCGGGTCCTCAAAGTATGCGGAGCCATTGTCGGTGCAGTGCTCCATCATGTCCTCTATACTTGTGGAGTCGTAGTCGTGGTGGCTCATCATGGATTCTTCATATATATTATCCTCGGTTCCGGAGTCCCTAGACATGATTCACAATACCAAGTGGTGTATATGGAAGTGGTAGGGGGTTAGGGATGCAACGTCAGACCTTACTTTACCTTGGAAGATATTATCGTGCAAGTGGCAACACTTGAGAGCAATCAAAACCAAGCAAAGTGAAGTTCACGCGGAACACCAAAACCAACTAACCACTAAAAACACACACACAAATCTTATGGTGGATAGGTATGGAAGGTGGCGTGTCCAAGAACAATCCGAAATTAAGATATTGTAATGGCAAGTAAAGAACCACGATGATCACAAAGCAAAACAAATCAATCCACAAGATAGGAATTATGTACAAGGAAACACACGTAGTGGGATAAATGGGACTTGGGTGACAGAGAAAGTGAGCTAAGAACCAAATGATTACCTAGTGAAGACTATAAGCTCGTGTCGGACAAGTGCAAGGAGAGATGCTAGTTCGATTGCAATAAATTGGTGGGCTACAAGATATGCACAATAAGTACCACCTATTTGATGTTCGTCGAGCTTGCGCTTCCTATTCTATGAGGCACTTGTTTCTTTATTTCTTTTTCTTCTTTTTCTTTTTCTATTTTTTCACTTTTCTTTTCTTTTTCACATGCCCCTTCCTTGTGCCAACAACTGTACAAGATAACTATATGAGATAGCGCCCTTACAACTTTTGCTCGGAATTCCACAAGTATCAAATATGCATAGCCCAAGAAATCATAGGAGGAACTAGTCTCAATAGGTGTTTGTTGATCGCAAAGATAGTATAGCTCACAAAGGAAATCAAGTGGGGAGAAGTCACGGAATTTATATACCTTTCTTCGCCGATCTTCACCCTTTATTGGTGGATTCCGCCTTGCTCATGGAATTTGTATGGAGTATATAGTATGAACCATGGATATGATGATGTAGAGCTCCTTCTCATCTTCAAAACGAGCTAAAGAATAGCAAAATTTGAGTTCGTATGCAAAAGTTATGCTCAAAACCGTAAAGCAGATTTTTCTGTCAGCAGGTGGGGCGGAAACTCCGGTCTGGGCCAGAATCTCCGGTCTGGGGGCCGGAATCTCCGGTCCGGATGTTCCAGGACACGAACGGGACGAGTTTTGGGTGGAAAAACTCAAACCAAAACCTCAAATTGGTGGAGGAAATCAAGGAATTAGGCCATGGGAACACATGGGAAGGTAAATCGACAAGTTTAGCAAGTAATCGACGGATCAAAACCTACCAAAACGCACTCAAATCACAGATTGATCCAAAACATGAATTGGGGCTGTTTTTGGTGGAATTTTCGAATTTTTGGGGAAAAGACCAAATCGAGGAGAAATCCATGGCAACCAAAAGCTGCTGATACCAGATGTTATGGGGTAACCCCATGGGTGGCCCGATCTTCATGGATCTCGTGGTAAAATCGATGGGAAAGCGAGGGGAAAGGTAGAAGGTAGCGGAAGCGGACGCACACCTCGCGAAGAACACGATGAGCACACGCAAAACTCACACAATCAAGGCCGATTGCTCCCGCCGGTGGCCACCGGTCCGATAGAATCCTCGCAAGGAAAGATCGGTCAACGTTCTCCCTCGATCCCACGCGGAGAGGGAAGAACACCTTGGAGAGGGAGCTTGACGTCATGGAAAAGGGACACCGATGCCAAGGCCTTGTACAAGGAGGGAGGCACGATGCAAACTCCAATGAGGTGGTGACGATAGTCGATCCCTTTTGGTAGAAGGGGATGAGGCACACCTAGAGATTCGACAAAGGGGGTTGTCTTTTGTCTATCATCTATGCCTAGGGTTACATAAGGGGGTGGGGCACTATATATAGGCCAGCCACTAGTTCACGGGTACTTTAGGAATGAAAGGGGAAAGTCTAGGCGGACTAAGGGGTACATGGACCAAAGGCCCAGCTGGCGGCGCGCAGGCCCATATGCTCAGGCCGGAGACTCCGGTGTGGACCGTAGATTCCGGTCGGTCTCCGGTCCGTCTCCGGAGGGGCCTTCTGGCTGTCCTCGAGCTCGATCTGGGGGTCGGTCCAGAGATGGGCCGGAGACTCCAATGTCTTCAGGCCGGACTTCGACGTGGCCGGGGACTCCGGTGTGCGTAGGCCGGAGACTCCGGTGCTCCAGCTGCTGCTTTTTCCGTCTTCTCTTCCAAGCCTCCGTCTTGTTGGGCTTGGTGCTCCAGGATTCCTCCCATGCCTCCGTACTTGTTGGTGTGAACCTATCATGGATATGGGACGGAGTATGAAATAGTATACCATTCAACGGGGTAGGAAGTGGGCTCTCATAGAGGAACGGATTCACCTTTGGAGTCCGTGACGACTTGGCATAAGTTGGAGACCATGATGTGGTAACGACCGAAGATCGGGCTACATCATAAATGCATGGACTTGGATGCAATTTTCATTTTTTATGAGGTCCTTGATGTAACTTGTACTTCCACCGACCGTGTTAACTCTCAAGCACCTCGCTCCTATGAGACCTACCATTAGGTCGGCCATTCATAGTACTTCTTATCTTATCTTTATCTTGTCTCTTATCTCTTAAATAAAATACCACTACATAGTGTAGGGATTAACTTTGAACATTGACCGTTGGATCAAGACTGGCAAATCCAAACATTGCTAACCATTGGATCTTCTTTTCCATTCTTAGCATCTAGAAAGATTATACTGATAGTCTTTAGCACGACGAACGCTAGTATGCGCAAACCTCAAAACACATAGTACTTCATTGCTCAGTTTTAGGGTCCTTGTGCTAAATGCATGGACTTGGATGCAATTTTCATTTTTATGAAGTCCTTGAAGTAACTTGTACTTCCACCGACCGTGTTAACTCTCGGGTACCGCGCTCCTATGAGACCTACCATTAGATCGGCCATTCACGGTACTTCTTATCTTATCTTTATCTTGTCTTATCTCTTACAATATCATACCACTTCATAGTGTATGAATTAACTTTGAAAATTGACCGTTGGATCAAGACTGGCAAATCCAAACATTGCTAACCGTTGGATCTTCTTTTCCATTCTTAGCATCTAGAAGGATTCTATTGATAGTCTTTAGCATGATGAACACTAGTATGAGAAAACCTCGAAACACACACTTCATTGCTCAGTTTTAGGGTCCTTGTGCTAAATGATGCATGGATATGAATGCAATTTTCATTTGTATGAGGTCCTTGATGTAACTTGTACTTCTACCGACCGTGTTAACTCTCAAGCACCTCACTCCTATGAGACCTACCGTTATATCGGCCATTCGCGGTACTTCTTATCTCTTACAATACCATACCACTGTATAGTGTGCGGAACGTTGACCATTTGATCAAGACTGGCAAATCCAAACATTGCTAACTAACCATTGGATCTTCTTTTCCATTCTTAGTATCTAGAAAGATTCTACTGATAGTCTTTTGCCCGATGAACTCTAGTATGCGCAAACCTCAAAACACACACGTCATTGCTTATTTTCAGGGTCCTTGTGCAAAATGCATGTACTTGGATGAAATTTTCATTTTATATGAGGTCCATGATGTAAATTGTAGTTCCACCGACCATGTTAACTCTCAAGCAAGTCTCTCCTACGAGACCTACCATTAGATCGGCCACTCACAGTAGTACTTCTTATCTTATCTTTATCTTGTCTTATCTCGCTTACAATACCATACCACACACTGTATAGTGAATGGAACATTGACCATTTGATCAAGAATGACAAATCCAAACATTGCTAACCTTTGGGTCTTCTTTTCTATTCTTAGCATCTAGAAAGATTCTACGTATAGTCTTTAGCATGATGAACACTAGTATGCGCATGCAAACCTCAAAATACACACTTCATTGCTTAGTTTCAGGATCCTTGTGCTAAATGCATGGACTTGGATGCAATTTTCAGTGAAATCCCAAAATTTTAATGCTAGTCATTTGTGCTTAGTCTTGGTTTCAAAAGCTAAATTAAACAAAAAGAACCGTGATGCTATTCATATGTGGGTTTGGGAGAAAACAAAACAAAAAAATAACGTAGAGTAAATAGAGCGCAGTAGGATTTAACCTTTGACCCGGCGTTTTGAAATTGTAGAAGCAACCAACTAGTCGTGTTTCTTTAGTACATAACTAGTTTTCCTTCTTTTATTTGGTTCGTACGAGAGGAAAGAAGGATTCACGGGCTAGGCTCAAGGCCCAATTCAGTCCCGATGTCCATGTCCTATCACGTCGCCCCTTAGTAGCGCTCCAAGCCTCCGCCTGCCAGCTTTGATTTCCTCTTATCTCAATCGGACCAACTGGCCTCTAGATCGCCACCGCCGCCGCCATCGGTTCGCTGCTGCCGCTGGAGGACAAGTTGCTGCCGCCGGTCATCAGTCGATCGACTCCAACGGTGCATTGCCGTCAATTATTCTTATGCCCTTGTTCTTCTTGGCAACGATTTAGGCACTGGCCAGTAGATGGGTATGATGGGATTCCGGAACTGCTGCGTTTTGCTTATTCCCTGATTCTCTACCCAAAGGAAAATCTAAATCTGACTTGGAAATTTCCTAAGAATATTCCATAGACTCTTTTTTGAAATCTCCTCGTTCAAGCACCAAGGAAATTATGGGGAGTTGTCTTATTTTTCTCTTCCTGTACGCTGAATAACTGCTGAATTCTTCCTGTACGTTGATTAATTGCTGAATTGGAGTCGGTAGTACTTGGGTAAGAAAAACTGATCTTTGTCGGTGTTGAACAATGCAAGCTCATGTACGTGGGTAGCTTCTGGCATTTTCTTTAGAAAGGTTCCCCTTTGACTGTTTGGTGAACTCAGTTTAGAACTTAATTCTTGGGTCAGACAGCTAGCTTTTGGACTTCTTTTAGTCCCAGATTTCTATAGCGCAATTAGAACCTTGGAATTGTCGGTAGTTTTTGCTAATTGCGGTATATCTGTTTCCATTCTTCCTAGCTCAGCTTGGTGCTTATGTAGACTCAGTTTTCTTGGGCAGAACCTGGCTGTCTTATATTGGTGGCCTAAAAGTCAGCCGTGAATCAGCTATACTACCGTCTTATTCATGCTTATGTTGCCACTAGAAAATTACAATTAAAGAAAAAGGAAATGGTCCTCGGTTTGTTCTTATCCGGCAACTAGTTTCTTGGTCTTCTGTTTACCTTTTTGTAGTATTTAGTCCTTGGTCCATGTCTACACCTTGTAAGGTCAGCGACAGTCTGGTGCATAGGGGCGATATGATATTCATCTTGTATGTCTGAAGAGATGAATTGTATTGAGTGTGATAAATGTTTACTTAACAGGTGGTGGTACTTCCAGTTCAGAGTCCTACAATTAACAGTTGGTGCCCCACGGTTGAGGCAAGTTCATGACGGATAGCGAATTTTGCATATCTCTCTTCACTCAGTTTTATTTAATGCTTATGTTATGGTGATGATGAAAATGATAAATATGATGATGACGGCATGTGCATATTTTTATACTCATGATGATAATAATGATAATGATGATAATGTGACCTACTTCGGTTGGCACAATGCGACCTTCATTGATGGGTTGCGACCCACTTTGGAGGCACCCTCCACGTGTTGGAGCGAGTGGATGCCGACGGGTGTCCACTCGAGCGATACCGGTATCCGCGATGAGATGAGATGAGCATATAGGCATGTAGGACATAATTTTATGTTCTAATGGATGAATGATGTTTAATGATGTTCTGCTGTTTTGATTTTGGTAAAATTACTATTTGTTTGTGAACTTGTTGAGTCTTTGTACTCACCCTTGTTGCTTTAATGTTTTTAGGTAACCCTGAGGATGTCATGCATGGGGAGTTTTAGGAGTAGCACTTTCACAATTATCACCTCACATTTCACCCAAACCTCACCAATATTTTGGAACTTTGATATGGATCGATAGGAGTCATTCTGGTCATAAATGGTTTCAGAGTGTGCAGATGTTTACCACTTATACTTTGTTGGTTTTTCCTGCTAGACATTATTACCAATATTGTGTTCTGATGGTAGTTTTTTATAGTTGTGGTATTGGAGACTTATATGGTTGAATGTGCGTCTACATTTTATTGAGTTTAATCCTTGTACTCTTGTGTTTATATTATTGCTTGTCGTGGTTGTCCTAAAAACAAAGGAGACTCTGCCGATTTTTTTCTAAAAAGTTTTAGTTAGTTTGTATGTGTAATGTATGTGGTAACATCTCAAGTGCCTTATTGGCTTGGGGTGTTACAGTTGGTATCAGAGCGGGCTTTAGGTCCGTGGTATGAAAATAAAACTTACCAAATAACTTTAAAATTTGATACACTGGTGCACAATAGGATGGGTTGGGTCATGCATTGCATTTACGCTTCTGATATCTTATTGTGGATCCCTTTTATTTTTATTATGTTGGTATGCCTATTGTGTTATGGGTCTCCTTGTGGATCTACCCTTGGAGTAGCCCGATCTTCATAGATTCGAGGGGATTTGAGGGAGGAAGCGAAGAACTCGATGAACACGCAAGGGGAAATCGATACAAACGCACACCACACCTGATACAATTCCGGTTTGCTCTCATTGGCCCGAACCACCAACCCAATAGAATCTCAAGAGAGAGACCAAAGGTAGAATCCCATGAGAGAGATTGGCTAGCTCTTGATAGAATCACACATAGGGAGAGAGTAGCAACCAAGTAGAATCCCAAAGGGGAGAGACCTAGCACTACTAGAATCCGTATGTGGGAGAGACCATGAACTAGAAGAGCGCCTTGATGACTTCAATTAAGAAGGTATTGTACAACTCATAGATAAACTATAGAGAGGCGGATCCCATCCAGGTTTAGGCACATGCCTCAATTCATCATCCATTCCATTCTAGGGTTCTAAGGACCGGGTGGGGGTATATATATAGGCCAGCCACGAGCTAGGGGTAGTTTAGGCATAAACAGGGAGTTTTGGGCGTTACATGGGCCAGGCCCATATTAAGGCTCACAGGCCTGTGTCGATTAGGCCGGAGATTCCGGTCTGCAGGCCAGAGACTCCGGTGTGGGCCGGAGACTCCGGTCCATCTCCGGTCCGTCTCCGGAGTGGGTCACAGACTGTCCCGCGTGCTGGTATAGGGGCTGGTCCGGAGGTCGGCCGGAGACTCCGGGGTTCACGGTCTGGAGACTCCGGTGTGGCAGACCGGGGGTCTGCTTCCAACAGCTTCTTGCGTCTTCTCTTCTAGGCTTCATGCTTGTGGGTCTTGGCTCCTTGTGCATCCTTGTTTCCTCCTCTTGGTGTCATGGTCATGGGCCTAGTCATACAATGGGAATTCATCTCAAGTAGGATCGCATTCACATGATAACCGAAGAAAGGCAAGACATGGAAGGAGTTCACCTTGATTAGCATGGTTGGCGTAGCATGATGTGGACCAATGGTAGTTTCCATGTGTTGGGCTACATCAGCTCCCCCTCTTGAAAAAGAGTCGACCTCGACGATATCTTGTCAGCATCTTGTAAGGAAGGAGATGTACCCTTTATATCTTGATGGATGCTCTCTAGAGCTCGTTTTGTCAACTCGTGCTCAATCGAGGTTGACATTGGAATGTGGGTATCTACACACATCATAGAGAAAAGAAACAACGTATCTGCGTGGTAGATGAATACATCATCCATCATGATGTATCTTCTCTTGTGCACATCACCATTAGCGTCAAGCAAGATATTATAGAAAGAATGGTGATTATGCGAGCAAAAGGAGGGAACATGCTTAACATGGGAAGTATCAAAATCTCCAAAATTTGAGAAAGCTATGGGGGCGATCTCAATATGAAACATATGATCATTATTGCAATCAACAATGGGAGAAAATGAAGAACATGCATGATCAAGCATTTCCACGGTACGAGTATGGTTGCCGACAAACATAGGGAAAGAGCAATTGTTCATCAAGTTTGTCGCAACAATTGTAGGATAGAAGAAGGATTTGTAGCATGGCATATCTATGGAAATATCATCGCACTCAAATAATTCCACATGATCAACATTATGCAAAGGCAAAGTATCACATGGGAACATGAATGAAGCATATGAAATGTCATAAGTAGTGTCCATAGCATGCATATCCTCACAATTCATCATGTCCACTAGTGGGAGCATGGCATCATCAACACCCATATTGTTACCTTGGTCGTACCTCTCATGTGAAGTGGGTGTTGTGGTAGTAGCGGCCTCCATTTGGGCGACTTCTTCATCATATATGGGGATGGCATCATCTTCATCCACCATGTACATCTTCTCAATAGTAGGCACCATCGTCTCCAAGCTTGGCGGCTCATCCTCCAAGGTACCTAGCACATCATGAAGAAACACACTAGAGGTAGAGGGTAAGTTGTTAGAAATTGAAATGGCCTCACTTGACCTATCAACTACCACTCTCAACTCACTAGGTGTATCACTCATGTCCTCAAAGTGGAAGCACACAATCTCACATATGGTGGAGTCACTCAACTCACTTTTGCTCTCACTCAAGTGGGATAAGTGGCTCTCAAGCTCACATGGGATTGGTACAACATCATCACTCAAGCATATGGAAATAGGCTCGGTTTCCTCAACTCCAAGCGCCTCCGTTGGTGAAGGGAAAATCCCATGCTCACCATCCTCAACCATATCGCCTCCAAAGATGAATGCCTTAAGTTGGGCATCATCACTCTCATTGCCATCCGAGGTATCATATCTCACCTCCATGGTTGTACCGCAACGCTTGTCATCATCCAAGGCTTTGCACCATGTCTTGAAGGCGACAACTTCATGAGAGGTCATCTTGATGGATTCATCCAACTTGGCAAAATAGCGATCCAAAGTGTCCTTCTCATTTGTTGACGATCTTGTAGCTTGTGTAGGGGGCTTCCTTGACAAAGGTTTGTCGATGAAGTTCTTGGTGTTGGAAGCTTCATGGTGTTGGTGACGACGCGTTGTCTTGGTCGCCTTCTTTGTCCGTGAGGTAGCACCAACGTCATATGAGGTCTTCTCTCTTGAGGGTCTTTGAAGCTTGAGTAGTGGTCTTCCTCGAAGGAGAAGTGGTCTTGATGATGTTCTTGTAGTTGGGCACCTCATGTCGAACTTGTTTTGTCGATGTAGCTTGATGGTGCGGACGGTAGCTTGCTTCCTTGTTCTCATGGCGGAGAGGAATTATACGCCGTCTTGAGCTTGTATAGCACATAGCATGGATGCTCTTGTGTTTTTGTTGGTGGCGACGCACTTGTCTTGGCTCATGTGTATTGGCGCTTGTGGAGTTGTCACGTCTTATTGAGCTTGATGGATATCTTGATGGACAACCCTCGGGGTCTAGAGTTCCTCTTGATGGAGGTGACTTGAAGAGCTTGTCGTTGTTGTCCTCTTGGAGATGTGCCTCCGCTTGCATGGTGTAGAAGTTCTCGGTCTCCAAGTTGTGGAAGAAGTCATCAAAGCTCATGAGGATGTTGCCATCATAGTCGATGAAGTGTTCTATGTCCTCCATGAATGAGAAGTCTAAGTCCTCATGGTGGTCCATGTGCTCCATGCTTGGGGAGTCATTGTCGGTGTAGTACTCCAAGTCCTCCAAGCATGCGGAGTCAATGTCGATGTAGTGCTCCATCATGTCATCTATGCTTGCGTAGTCGTTGTTGCCGTGGCTCATCATGGATCCTTCCTCATCGGTTTCAGAGTCCCTAGACATTGTGCTCAAGACCAAGTGTGATATAGTGGAAATTGGGTTGAAAGATGCTATGCCTTAGCTCACCTTGTAGATAGTATTGGATCAATTGTAAGGACCGAGAGCTACCAAAATGCAAAGGAGAAGTGGCGTCGTATCCAAAAAGACAAGAAACACCAAACACACACGACTTATGAGGATCTTAGGTAGGTCAAGTGGCATGCAACTTGGAACAACCAAAAATCGAGATATGTAAAGGCAAGTAGAGAACCATGATGCTCCAAAGCAAACAAGTCGATCCACAAGATAGCAATTAAGATCAAGGAAACACACACGGTGGGATGAACGGGACTTGTGCGACGAAAAAAGTGAGCTAAGAACCAAATGAAGGCCTAGCAAAGACTAAAAGCTCATGCCACACAAGTACAAGGAGAGACGCTAGTTCGATTGCACAAAATAGGAGGGCTACAAGATTTGCACAATAAGTACCACCTACAATATGTTCATCGAGCTTGCGCTTCCTATTCTCTATGGCACTTGTATCTTTCTTTTTCTTTTTGTATTTTTTCCTTTTGCTTAGAAGCTTTTCTTTTTCACTTGCTTTTTCTTGTGCCAACAACTATACACGATAACTTTATGAGATAGCGCTTACAACTTTTGTTCGGAATTCTACAAGGTCAAATGTGCAAAGCCCAAGCAATCATTGGAGGAACTAGTCTCAATAGGTATTTGTTGTATCGCAAAGATAGTGTGGCTCGCAAAGTAAAGCAAGTGGGGTGAGGTCGCGGAATTGATATACCTTTCATTGTCGATCTTCACCCTTTATTTGGTGGATCCATCCTTGCTCATGGATTTGGTTGGAGTAGATAGCATTAACTACATAGATGATGGTGTGGAGCTCCTTCTCCTCTATAAAACGAGCTAAAGAACACCAAAATCCGAGTTCGAATGCAAAAGTTATGCGCAAAACGGCCAAATAGTTTTTCTGTCTACACGAGGGGCAGAAACTCCGGTCTGGGAGTCTGGAGACTCCGGTCTGAGTTCACTTACACCGGAAACTCTAGTCCTGGGCTGGAGACTCCGGTCCTGGGCCGGAGACTCCGGTCTGGGACTTCCAGAACGTCCAAAACTCGTCCGTGGCGTGATTTTGGGTGGAAAACTCGATCCAAAACCTCAAAATTGATGGGGAAATCAAGGAATTAGGCCATGGGAACGCAAAGGAAGGTAGATCAACGAGTATAGCAGCAGATCTATGGATCCAAACCTACCAAAACGCTCTAAAAATCCAGATCGATCCAAATCACGAATATGGCTATTTTTGGTGGAAATTTTCGAATTTAGGCAAGAAAAAAGAAATTGGTGGCTAGAAACTCAACACAAACTCGAATCCATGGCAACCAAAAGCTCTTGATACCAGATGTTATGGGTCTCCTTGTGGATTTACCCTTGGAGTAGCCCGATCTTCATAGATTCGAGGGGATTTGGGGGAGGAAGCGAAGAACTCGATGAACACGCAAGGGGAAATCGATACAAACGCACACCACACCCGATACAATTCCAGTTTGCTCTCGTTGGCCCGAACCACCAACCCAATAGAATCTCAAGGGAGAGACCAAAGGTAGAATCCCATGAGAGAGATTGGCTAGCTCTTGATAGAATCACACATAGGGAGAGAGTAGCAACCAAGTAGAATCCCAAAGGGGAGAGACCTAGCACTATTAGAATCCGTATGTGGGAGAGACCATGAACTAGAAGAGCGCCTTGACGACTTCAATTAAGAAGGCCTTGTACAACTCATAGATAAACTATAGAGAAGGGGATCCCATCCAGGTTTAGGCACATGCCTCAATTCATCATCCATTCCATTCTAGGGTTCTAAGGAGGGGGTGGGGGCATATATATAGGCCAGCCATGAGCTAGGTGTAGTTTAGGCATAAACAGGGGGTTTTGGGCGTTACATGGGCCAGACCCATATTAAGGCCCACATGCATGTGTCGATCAGGCCGAAGATTCCGGTCTGGAGGCCGGAGACTCCGGTGTGGGCCAGAGACTCTGGTCCATCTCCGGTCCGTCTCCGGAGTGGGTCACAGACTGTCCCGCGTGCTGGTATAGGGGCTGGTTCGGAGGTCGGCCGGAGACTCCGGGGTTCACGGTCCGGAGACTCCGGTATGGCAGACCGGAGACTCCGGTCTGCTTCCAGCAACTTCTTGCGTCTTCTCTTCAAGGCTTCATGCTTGTGGGTCTTGGCTCCTTGTGCATCCTTGTTTCCTCTTCTTGGTGTCATGGCCATGGGCCTAGTCATGCAATGGGAATTCATCTCAATTAGGATCCCATTCACATGATAACCGAAGAAAGGCAAGAGATGGAAGGAGTTCACCTTGATTAGCATGGTTGGCGTAGCATGATGTGGACCAATGGTAGTTTCCATGTGTTGGGCTACATTATTTATAGACTTAATCCTGAACAAAAGGCAGCCTCCTGGGCACTCCTGGCGTGCAGTGCTATCAGCCGTTCGATGTTGGACAAAGAATCACCAGGTTCGTTCATTATCTGTAGGCTCACATGCACGACTGCTGAGGGCACTTGACGCGCGCGTGTGATTGCGATGCAGCTATCTTTTTTTAGGGTAGCTGTCAGTTGGGTAAGCTGGTCTGGTTTCTCTCCATCTCCCGAAGAACCAAAATTTATCCTCTTCTCCCCAACCGGCAGCGGCGGCGGACCATCAGGTGGAGGCGGCAGCGACCTGTAGGTGACGGGAACGGGAAGGTCAGTGTGTCCTCTCTTCTCCCTCCTGGTACCTCCTCTCTCCTCTTATGCCCTCTCCTTCCCCTTTCTTTGTCAATGGCGGTGGACCATCGGGTGGAGGCGGCAGCGACCTGCAGGTGACGGGGAACGGGAAGGTCAGTATGTCCTCTCCTCTCCCACCCCCAGTCCCTCCCATCTCCTCTGTTGCCCTCTCCTCCCCTTTCTTTGTCAACGCTGGCGTGGAAGTGTAGGCGCTGGCGGTGAGGATCTGCACATAGTACGCACCATCAATTGTCCGGTCTTCTTGCCGGTGTGCCTCCTATGCTCAGCCAGCTAGCAACCTAATCCCACAAGAATTAGCGAAGGTCAAAGCTCGAATTCCAGGATTACTGCCGAGATATTTGGGCAATGCCCCATGCCTGCCTCATATTGTGCTTCAATCTGTCCACGCTAGCACGCACCCAATGAGCAGGGGCTGGAGTACATGACCAAATTGATTTATGGGTCCGCATCCTGCAAAAAAGGCGACCAATTGATCCCCCAAATCCCCCACAGAAACCCTCACCCAATTGCCCGCGGCCGCTCGCGTCATTCCTTCTTGATTCCGGGCAGCCGACTAGTGAGACTTCGAGCAGCAGCCTCCGACTAGATGGCCTCTAACGATGGTGGCGACCGTCCTACTGCAAACATCGAGCAGCAGCCTTCGACCCGACTAGATGGCCTCCAACAACGGTGAATACCATCCCAGTCAGGGAGTTGTCATAGCCGAGGGCGTGCAGCCTGCACAGGTGAGCCGGAAGCGGTGCCACGACGGCAACTCTGGCATGGCTGCGACTTTGGCAGTTTGCCACTCTGGCGAGCGGAGAATCGAGCCGCTCTACACGGGTCTAGGAGC
The DNA here is from genome assembly GCA_910589775.1 of Avena eriantha. NCBI lineage: Eukaryota > Viridiplantae > Streptophyta > Magnoliopsida > Poales > Poaceae > Avena > Avena eriantha. The sequence continues at coordinate 389,757,973 of OU342743.1, forward strand.
TTGGCTCAACCTCATCCACGGGGGCGGCAAGTAGAGGACAACTATGTTATTCTTATATCCTATTTTCAAATTTGGTGTCAACTTATTCTTTCTTATTATTTGCACAATGTTAGCAATTTTAGGGGGTAAACAACAAGTTTTTTGTATGTTAGGTATTGCTTTGGGGATGTGTGGGATGATTGTTTGGTGTAGGGCCATATTTATAGGGGTATGAGTAGTTTGTATTCTGCATCAGTTAGATGCACCAAGTGACCAGGATCTCCCCACATGCAGTAGCACTATCGTCATATCATGGGAAAAAATGCACTTGATACTTAGCATGCATGCAGTGCTGAGGATTAATGACTGGCATAATTGGTACCAAGTTCTCCACAATGAGACCTCATGAGTATGCCTCGAAGACCAATTCTTCGATATGCCTGCCCTCGAGTTTTTTTGCATTGAAAAGAAGGAACAATGGTACAGTTTGATCTAAATAGTTGAATGGTCGCAGAATACATTCCTTATTGCAAGTAGCATAATTCAGTTTGGTTGAAGTCTTATTACAAAGTGCACTCTCTAAACAAATTATAGGTCTACTAAGTTTGCAAATGAAGAATACATGGGAGCGTCTAAATATACATGGATCGTTTGCAAAATACTAACATTGTCAAAAACCATGTAATATGTGCTGAACTAAAAGATACTCTGTTTTCCAGGCAAAACTAAACAATACTCTGCCAACCGTAGCAAATATTTGAAGGTCAAGCACCTGCAAAATTCTTCACTTACTCGAGAGAAAACACTAGAAGTAATAAAATATTCAGTATATCTTCAGCTATAAATTCCCCATCGAGTTATAGTCCTATTGGTGGATAAAAACATTTTCATCTTGTGAGTGAGGCGGTATAGAAACAGATCTTCAACGCTTGAGCGAGATGGTCGAGGAATGGTAGCTCTAGCGATGGTCCCCTTAGAGTAGGCACCATGTGGAGATGGTGGCAACACCGCTGTCGACCGTGTATAAGCGGGAGACGCCGAGTAGATGTTGTGTGAAATGGCTACAACTCCTTGCCGCGTGGGGCTCTCCTGACCATGTCTATCAGGGAAACACTCATTCTTATGTGCATCGAGTTGATGGCGACATCACCGAGGGATTCTACTAGGAAAGCTTTTTTCTTGACATCGGTATCGAGAAAGAGGTGCGGGATCGACAGGATGCCTAGATAAAGCAGTTAGACTGAGTGAACCTGCTAAAGCTAATGATGGTGGCCCCACGGCTTTTAGCGGTTTTGGCATAGCAGGAACTTCATGTCCCACTTGCATCCTTACCGACCGCTGCAGAGAGAATTTGAGGTGAGGCAGATGACTGTGAGCTTATTTTCATATGTAAATCAATATCACTCCCGATTCACTACTGGTGTTGTTGCCGGTGGCTAGAGCTCAATGTCATTGCCTTGTGTAATTTGTTCCACTAGGTTACTTCAGTTTGTTTCTTTTGTGCATGTCTGAATTCTGAACTCAAATTAGAAAGCTATCCAGATCTGGTCGAAGGGTGAAAGTCAAGTTTTCCTATTGCCACTCTCCTTCAGCTTTCATAGAAGTTCACTTCATGTTTCCTAGCTTTCAGCAATTATATGTCTATCTTTTTGAAAACGACAACTCAAGAAAGCTCCTTATAGTAACTTTCGTATCTAACTTGTGTATCAAGGTACTATTTTCCCATTGCGCTACCACATCTTAAACAATCCATGTTCCTAATTTTAGGATAATTGGTTCCAAGTAGAAAAAAGGGGAACCTTCGGTATTCTGGGATACCTTTGTTGCATTTTTTGTTTGGTTATCACAACAGATTATCATGTGTGCTAAAGTTGTTGTTGTGTGCGATCTCAAATTTATCGAATTTCCTTTACCAACAAGCCTAGCAATGCAGCTTTCGAGAGTGTACAGTAGATGAAAACACATTGCCATCACCCTCTCCTACTAGATCTGGTATGATGTGCGCACAATTTGATGGAATTTCATTTTTAGTTGTAGGATCGACATGTTTTGTACTTTTGTCATCTGCCCTTTGGTGCTAAAATTGACTTCCATTTACTTTTCTCTCAATAGTTGGACTTCTCTGTATAATATAGTTTTTGTAGTTTTTTCACCTTTGCTTTAGTGCAAAATATTGACTAGGTCCTTAGCCGACTTTGTCATTGATTTAGTTGTTTTGAGGACTTAATAGGATTTGACGTGGCATTAATCTGATGATGTGAAATTCCCCTCCTACCACATCAACTCCTACCCAAGGACATAATTATACTGCCCAGTCCCAAAAGCGCTTAGGTTACACAACAACAAAAGTTGTTCAATTGGCCTTCCCTAGTGACGGGGCAGAAATGATGGGTATGAGGTGATAGCAATGGCAACGGTTGCGTCCCATGCCGGTGTCCTTAAACTTCTTATCTAGGTGTGCTACCACGACAACTGGAAGTAGAACCCATCGGATGAACGATGTTCACTAACATACAGCAATGGTGCCACCATGGGCTCGCATCACCCTTATACAGCGGCTCATGACCATCAAACATGATCAAGAACTGCAGGCTTTTATGGGCAGGTACGTACATGCCAATGACAGATGATCTATCCTTTCCAAATTCTAAACAACCTATTTTTTGACCATTCATCAAATTTTTGTTAGTATGTACCTAGAACAAATAATGCTTCCTAACAGTTCTGGCTTTGGTGATCACATGATATTGCTTCAGAAGATGAGGTGAAACATGCTATTATCCAAAATGGTGCTCGGCTTATGATCTGCATGTGACTAAAAGTTAAATTTTGAATCTAATATTTTTATAAGAACATTTGAGTGTGTTAGTAGCCTTCAACCTATCATAATAATTGCAATCATATTGGGACTTCTTGCCACATGCTATGCTATCGTCCAAATTTTTTCTGAGATGGAACACCACATGTTCCACTACGACACATGCTCGGCTAAATCACCAGCCACCAGCATATGTACAAATTTTGGAGCCCACTCCAGTCATAGCAACTTAGGAATTTGCCATCACTCACCATCTCAGATTACCATGCTATGATCCAAGTTGGTGCTCAGAGAATGGTAATGCACTATCATATAACAATTATTGAAGCAGGAGAAGGCTTTGATGCTGCGATAGTTTTCTTTGTCAAGATTCTCCCAGCTTTTATTGTCATTGCTTCCGAGTCCACACTATTCAAGCAATGACATATAACTATCATATAACAATTATCGGTAAAACTATTATGTTCCGGTGGCCGAAACCTATGTTTGGTATCTGTTGTGCCTACAGAAATTTTTATTTTGGTTTGGAGGAATTTTGTCGCGGATGCCCCATCTCATAGTATTAATTCCTTAGAGATTACATATCATTCAAAGTCCTCTGGTTTTACCCTGAAGGTTACAATGTTTTGTTGCCTTTGTTGTCATCTGGATCAGATGCCGACAAAACATTACTCTGCTAGCATGGTTTAGGAGTCGTTACATGTTTTTCTGCTTCCATTGTGTAATACTCTCCTATTGTTTGCTGAAGGCAGGCAAGTAAACGGTGACAAGGGGTTGAGTCACATGTGATTGAAGCAGCTCTTCATTCAGGATCACACACTCCATGTTCTGTTGTTCTGGTTTGGATGAAAACAATTAATAGTTGACCCATTTCAACCAGTGAGTTAAAATGTTCGTTTCAGGAAGCCTCTGTCAGAGACCAGCGGAGAGGAGAAGGCCAAGGACATCTGACAAAGTTTCTAAAAAGGGCAGTGCTTGGGACGTTGCTTCATTGTTGCCTCACATTACTTAGATGGTTGTTGGTCGTCGGAATTGAAGGGAAGTTGTTTGACAATGCATAAAGAGGTATTCCTGTAGCAAGACACTTTGGTTTCTAAACTGGATCCATTTTGATTGTATTGCCTATTTGCCTTGTGCCTCCCTATGAATAAATGTATCAACAATAGAAAACTTTTTTGGGTGGGGGTTAAGAGGTAAAAAACTGAGATCATGATGTTGTCTATCCTCTTCGTACCAGTGGCGGTGCTAGAAGGTTGAAAGTGTGATGTCGAAGCTATATATATGCTACGTATATGGATAACATATACTTGAAAAATACTAAGACATAAAGCTTATTAATACAGGAAGCTCAATTTTATGTTGCCAGTTGACATTAGCATTGCCTGATTCGTACTTGAAGAACATTTTTTTTCAGAGGATACTTCAGAACTTACAAAGAAAAGGGAGCAAGGATAGTGTATAGTCATTTCTTCTTCTCGAGAGTTTCCTTCAGAAGTATTAGCATCTTTATTTGAAATTCCGAGACAATATTGATTTCCTTCGTAGAGCATGTACGAAGTGGACTATATGTATAGCAAATGAGTTAACTATTTTCTGTTTATTACTGCACAGTCCTTTGGTGGTGACAAAAGTAGATGACATGGAGTTACGTATTTGCATGACTTTTTATGGTGATTTCTTGGAAACGTGCAATCCGAAGAAATGATAACAAGACGTTATTTCTTATTATTAGTCTATTGATTTTTCATATTAGTGTATTATTATTTTCCATATATTAGCTGGAGAGGTTTTGAACTATATGTACTTTCCTACTCTATGTGCTCTCTTTCTTTAAGGCTCACACATATTAGCCATGGCTATGATTACCGGCTGTTTTTTTCCTCCTAAGAGAAGCTCCTTTTTAAGATTAAACCACTACACCGACCAGCACACATGCCTCTTTTCGGCATAAAATACAAGAGCTACCAGTTTAGCTGTACTTTTAACATCAAAGATAAAACCTTGAACAACCTAAGCATGTTACGGCCAATGGAAGTCATAAAGACAAACGTACGTCTGCAAATCTACTACGTTGACCATGATGTGCCAAGACGGAATACAGACGGCGAGGCGAAGCTCGCGTGTCACCTAGTATATATAAACTCTATTAGACTCTCTAGGTGCAGAATAACTATTCTGCTCCCGGGTCGAAACACCGAGCCGGACCAGGCTAGCGGCAGCGCCGCTGTTGCGGTCGAACCCATTTTCTCTCATCTCCCGCCGCCTAACGTAATTTCCGGTATGTTTATTACCTGGACGGTTTCTATCCTTTTTTGTCGTGTGGGGTACTGGTGAGCTTGCCCACTTCAAATCAGTTCCTGCGTGGAGCCGTATAGGCAGGTGCGGCCGGCCGGCAAGTGGCCATTACAGTCGGTGGCCAGCGGCGAGCGACGACCGGGTAGCGGTGAGCGGCGAGCGACGACCGGCAGCGGTGAGTGGTGAGCGACGACTGGCAGCGGCGAGCGACGACCGGAGGACGACCTGCGAGCGTCTGCATCTGGGGATTGCGGCAAGCGGGATCGGCCAGCGGCGTGTGTCCTTGGCGGCGCTACCTTGGTAGGCGGGTCAGCGACGCCTTGCCAGGCTGCGGTGTGGTCGCGTTCGTGTCATGGTGAGCGGCGGACGGCATCCGCAGTTCCGCACTGCCCGTCTGTTCTGGTGCTGAAGGCGACCACGCGGGACAGAGCGTAAAGGTTGTTCCTTATTCTTTTCTTCAGAATTTTCTGGTTAAAACCATACGCCTTTATCGTTAGATATCTTTCTCTAGTACTCCCTTTTAGGATAACGCAGCCATGCAGGGATTATTGCAATATAAAATTTGTGTAGTTGTAACTCTGCTGACTCTGGTACAAGCTTTAGGATAATTTAGTTGATTTAGAATTGTTTTACAACGACCTAAAAATCTGGTATCCTTTGATGCTGCTTACCATTGTCACACATCGTCTACGTTTCAAACAGGTTTAAACAAAACAAATTCTGATTGGCATAGTTGTATTCTGAACCATGTTCTTCCTTATCAAACTATTGTTCACCTTGATTTTCAGTTGACCATCTTTTGGTTAAAACCAAAATCCTTTTATGTTCTATTTTTGCAATCGTTACCTATGATTAGCTTATCAATTAAGGGTTATTTAATTAATGATGGTTGTGTTCCAGTCAAAGATGTACACATTTGTGTCATATGTGTATATTATATGGCATCAGAAATGCGCCGTAATTATAGTTGGTGATTTTAATCATCCCAACAGTGTTGAGAGGCTGCTCCAAGATGTAATTTACAATTTTGTATCATGCAGCTGACTGGTTTGCCTCCTCGCTGATTTTGGTGATGCGCAACCTGTGATTGGCTTATGAGATGCAAATGTGATTAGTGCAAACTTTACCTCCATTTGGAAATATCGCCTGTAATTGATTTCAGATGATCGCCGCGGCGTGTGGCGTGTCCGGTACCTGCGTCGTCGGCAACGGCTATGCGCTCAGAGGTGTATCACCGGCTATGCGCTCTGACCAGTTCTATAAAACCCCTGTCTCCCCCTGATACCTTCCTTACTTGCTCCATGTGAAGTCACTGATTGCAGCCAGCCCTCTCTTTAACTCCATAGTTGGATCCATACATGATGTTGTTTAGCATTGTATAACAGTCTTGAAGTTTCAAACATGTTTTAATCAAAACAGATACTGAAATTTATGGAATAGTTGCAATTTGTGTTGACCATCTTTTGGTTAAAGCCATAATCCTTTTTGGACTATTTCTTGCAATTGGAACTTGTGAGTAGTTTCTCAATGAGGCCTCCTTAATTACTGATGCTTGTGTTTCTAGTTACATTTTTCTGATATTTAGTTATTATGTGCGGCATCTGAGCTGCACCACAATTATTTTTGCGATTTAAATCATCCCAACCGTGGTGACAGTCTGCTTTGGCGATCTAATTTCCATTTTTTATCATGTAGCTGCGTCGGTGTGCTCCCTTTGCTGATTTCGGTGGAACGAAACCCGTGATTGGTGCTGGCTTCTTCTTTATTCCCCCTCGATACTCTTCAGTACAGCCCCATCTCTACCAATTTGGATGAGTAAGCACCGGTCATTTATTTTCCATTGTGCATCTTTTTTGGTCAGCAATTGGTCAGTTTTTCTCGATATAATTTTTGTTGTTGTAAATAATGAAACTTGAGATAAGTATTTCTGCATAATTTCTTAGTTATCGGCTACAATGGTATGTCCAAGCAAGTGCTAGTGGGCATGCTAGGTGCTACGAAAATGGACCACCAAGGGTATGCACGATTTCCTTCTCATGCTTAAGCTCTTTTGATCATTTAAGAGCCAGAACAAATCACAATTATTATGTGTAATGTGCAAAAACAACAAATTATTTCGTGAATCAGAATAACAACAGATTGTTCACATTCTAATTAGTTGCATGGCATAGTAGTACTAATCTCCATGGTATGATTCGTATGATGATTCCCTATCTAAATCATCATCTTTCTCTTGTTCATCTTCATCTTCTTCGTCCACACCATCCAGTAGACGGCGTCGATCTCTCATGACTCCTTTGCCTTTCGCATTCATTCCCTTGCCCCTTCCCCTGCCTGCGCTGGAGCCACGACCGCAAACGTTTGCCGTGCATAGGGGCACGATGCCTTATTGTGACCTTCTCTAAGCCCACAATTGCTACAGTCCCTTGTGCACAGCTTTGGCCCCCCGAGCGCCGCTAATTGGTTTCGCTCCTTCTTCAGCTCTAGAACCATTTGTGCTCGACTTCGGTGGGGCTTTAAGAACTCTTGCCAGATGGACATCTTGATCATCAGTGGCTGGTTCATCACGCACCGGCATCTCATCCGCAGGAATTTCTTTTAGCTGCTTCCTAAGTTCCTTCAAGACGTTCATGGCTCTTTCATAGGCTACCACAGATCTGTTCCCTGCTCGGATATTTGCATAAGCTTCTCTGAGCATAAGACCTCGCCGGCGGAAGCATGGACACCTCGTTTACTAGCCTGTGAGGACCAATCATATTCCGCATGCCAAATTAAACATAGGATAAGAAACACACTTGGACTGATAGTACATGGTAGTGCTTGGTTTGTTTAGGATCTATTGTCATTTCAGAAAAGCAACAGTGCATAGTGAGTAGCAAGACTGGCCAAATCTCTCTGAACTTGATCAGCAGGTTATGCTTATTCCTCGTAACTTAACCTCATAGACTAGTCCACATACCTGTATCCTGGCTCTACTAATTTTACCTCAAGGCTGTATTTGCCAAATAAAAGATAGGATAATTCTACATAACACAACCCGGGTTGTTATAATTATAGATTACAGAAGGGAAACAAAATTGTTTGCATCAATCATCAGAACATGAAAATCAATCATCAGATGGCATTGTTTCACGTAGTCACTTTTTTAAACAGTAGGTAGTGCAGGATACTTGAAGAACTCATTTGCTAACGCATGTTCCATTTGTATATCAAAGAAAACCAGAGATAGTTGAAGTGTATTATGAGATGCAAGTGTGATTACTGCAAACTTTACCTCCATTTGAAAATATCACCTGTAATTGATTTCAGATGATCCCTGCGGCGCGCGGCGTGTCCGGTACCTGCGTTGTCGGCAATGGCTATGCCCTCGGAGCTGTATCGCCAGTGTCTCGGCGTTGGAACCCGGTCCGGGATTGGGGAGGTGGCAGGGCTCGGGCACGCGCTCAGGCTTCTGGCCAGCCGACAAGCCTAATTTCATAGCAATTTGATTAAAAAGTAGTGTTATTAGCATTAAAATACGTTGTTTTCCTAGGTTTTGACTAATTCTTGGGTCCAGCACTGATCCTGGTGAATTAAAAGAATAGCCAAATACCATGCTAAAACTACACTAATGCCAAACGTGATTCCCAATAATAATTTTCCTTTACTTATGTCATTTTGAATTTGCTGGTAGTTGATTGGTAAATTATTTTTCTTTACTCCCGCCGTTTTAATCTTATTGATGGTCGATTAATACTCACAACTAAGGTGCAGCTAGGAACATTTTTTTTATATCATATACACATTGATTCCTAGTTTTGGACGTGATCTTATTGCTAAAATACTTGGGTCATATGGACTGTAGGATGAATAATATAATTTTTAATACATCTGATGGTCCATAATAACACTACTTTTTAATCAAATTGCTATGAAATTAGGCTTGTCGGCCGGCCAGAAGCCTGAGCGCGTGCCCGGGCTTAGGGACACTGCTACAATAACAAAGATCTAGACATTCATCACAATATGACAGAGTAATCGAGTGAGCGGACAACAAACGGACCTCGTGCACTCTGGGACACACGGCGCACACGGCGCAGAAGGGGCCTAGGGAGGAAGCGGCAGCCGGGAGACACAGAGGCAGCGGCGCGGCCACCAAGCGATTGGTATGTGGCCGAGCCAGAACCGTCGTATGTCGGTCCGGCGGGGAAGAAGCGCTGCAGGAGTCACCCGTGTCAGAAGCTGCAAGGCAGGTGGCAGACTATTCTCAGGCCAGGCGCTCCAGCCGGTGAACCACGGCGGCCATGGAGTAGTTTCGCCGGCGGTGGCATGGTGAAGGGCGGGGTGAAAGGGGAACAGGCGAACAACGGCCGAACCGAGGGCACTCTTGGGCTGGGTCTTGGCAACTTGGCAACCATTGAGGTTTTAGAATGTAGGGGATGCTAGGGGATACTAGTAAGAGTATCACGTGTGGCAACTTGTGCTCCATTAGTGAAAATGTCGAAACATGTGCTGAACCATGTGTTTGCACTGTTATTTAATTTTTTGTTCTTGGATAATGAGTTTTCTCCATGGTAATTTGGATATGTGGCTTGATTTTTTTATCTCACAAATGTGAAATATTGCAGTATCTAATTCACATGGTTAATATTTTAAGACAATGGTGAGTCATCTTAGATAGCTGAAACATTTATAAATAGCTTTAGTTTCCATGTGCCATTTTTCTTAGAGAGCTATTCATGTCGCACTGCCACATTCTTCATATGCGCTTAGGGATACTGAGGAAAAGAAGGAAGATCAGGTCTATTTACTTTAGAGGAAAATAAATTCCTGCTAACATTTGTACTGTGATAGCTCATGGTTACACCCTACGGTCTGCACTTTTTGGTAGTCACCGCACTCCCTTTGCTGCATTGCCCCATTTCTGTTAAGCGAGACTTATGCCTGGGACCATGGTCCCCATTCCCCGCATCTTCTACAGTGTCAATTGTTCAGCAGACAAAACTCATAGAGGGGGAACTGTACTCCAAGATGGCCTATCAATTACTATATGATCTTTATCCAGCTGGAACAGGTATACGGCCAAGCTGAACATGAATTTATTTTTCTTGTTAACAGTCAGTTTAAATATGGCAATCCAGCAGTCAGGACCAGTCTTTGTAGCATGGGTTTGATGTTGTCAGGATATTCTGTGAAAAGTCTCTAGTACTAATAATATTTTTGTTTAATTTGGCGTTGTGTCAAAATCAATACATTGTGCAGTAGCCAAGTACAGAGACATTATAGTGGAGTTCTTTGACGGGTTAACCAAGAGCTGAATAATGGCATCCTCCGAAATCCTGTAGGTTAAGTGGTTGCTTAGTCCTGAATAATGACTGGTGAAATTGGGAAACATGGCTTTGATGTTATTCTTGGACCAGATTCTGAACATGCAACAATACCTGCAACAGGCTATTCATGGGCAGGTTTAGATCCGTCTTGAGTATGTTCTGATTATAATCCTGTATTAAAGTGGTTGTCAACATAGAATGTCTTGGTGGGAGATGCATATATACTCAACCACAAAACTAATCTAAGCTCAGTGGGATCCAATTAGATGAACATATGCTAAGATAAGAACAACCGACAAAATTATGCATGGTGTAGATACATGGAGGTGAAATGAGGCCAACTAGCTGCTGCTTATTGTGCTGCTCAATTCTAACCCATGAAAGTGAGAAGCATAAACTGGGGCAGCGATAGAGACCATATTCTGCAGACACCTGGTCAGATGCACACAAAACTAGATTTTGAAGGGCATTAGTGGCTGTTAGTATAGGATGTAGCTTACCTCGAAAAGTCGTGCAAATACAATTGATGGAGACTAGAGGCCCTTTTCTGATCCTGTTTGTTTTTTATTCTCCTGGTAAGCATTTATCCCTCCTGTGCAATAGCCTTTGCAAATGATGTTACTTCCACAGCTTGCGCTGTGGACCTTCCATAATATTTTTTGCTCTATTATTGGCCACCAACAGCACTTGCTTTTCTTTGTCCTTGAGTCACCGTCATCCTCTATTGACCCATCTGGATTTCCAATTTATGCATCTTTCATGTACACCAGTCTTTGCCTTCCTGTCACTATCCTTGAGTAGCATTACCCGTTCCATAAACAACTTTTGTGTGTTTCTGGGGCTGCCTTTTTAAGTTGGCAACTTCCACAAAATCAATGAGTTATCATCACTTCTTCAAGAACTGAATTGCTTGCTTGGTTTCTTAGTGTCTCTTTGTTTGGACCCTGGCTTGACTTTATGAAGCTACCATTAGATTTTGGCCTAAATCTTATTATATTCTTCGAATTAGGTAGATTTCCAGTTTCTTGCAGCTTATTGATTCGATAATATGATTGGCATCTTCACTATTTGGCTCTTGGCTTTTACAGTGGGTTTCTTTTACCTTTTCTACTCTTGGGCATAGTAGGTTTTTGAACTTCAGATGAAGTTGGCATTGAGAAGGTCCTCTTAACTATGTCCTTCCACATCTCTATAATGGTTGAATGTCGCAATTGGAGTGGCAAGATAAGACCACCCATGTTTCTGTCATCATCTTCCTGGTGTCTATCAATTAGGAGTAGAAAACACCCCATTTAAGCTGTGTAACAATATCTTTTGATTGCTTGAATGAGCGTGTTTGCACTTAGCAAGCAAAGAATTCCTATTTGAACTTCGGAACCTGCTGGGCCGTCACCATCTCTCACTCTGGACAAATATTTGGACGATGTATCAGCATCATGCATATATGCTGGAGTCTCATTTCTTCCTACTCTTGCATAGCCTGTACTCTAGCTAGTAGGAAGTCATTTTTATAGTTGTCTCATCTGAAGAAAGTAATGTGTGCATCGATTTATCTGTGGAGGTGTAGGGGTCCATCCATAGTGGAGTATCCATTGTGATTTGGTTGGTTTATTTCGCAATCCTGGCATGTATCGAGGGTGTCTGTCCCTCTATTTCCAATTTCCTTGTTGCTGTTTTGTTTCTACCTGATCTTTTTTTGTCCGTGTCCTGTCCCAGATAAAGACGTATTGAAGGGAGATTATTCTAGCACAATACCCCATAAACGATTATCCCTGTCAATCAGACAGAGCATGAGCCATCTGGAGACGAAAATGAATCATTCCATGTTTATCTCATCACCATACCACAGACCGGGTCAATCAGTTTTGGTAAGCATCTGAGATAGCTTCTGGCCATCATAATATATGTAGTAGGTAACGATCACATGTCTATTTTATTGGTCGGGTTCAGTATCCCCTTTCTTCAACTCTAGGGCATATAATTCTTTTATCGTATCAACTCTAGGGTGTAAAAAAATGAAATTAGCATGTTGCCCGATCCATGGATTATGGAACAGAATGGAGGAGATCTAAGCAAAGTTTTGGTGAGGTAACATGGCATGCCATCTACTAAGCGTACATGAGTACAGTACAGTACATGCCAACTTTTCTTTGTTAGAGAAGGTGATGACCGCCCTACTGCTCCTTTCGCCATGGACCTCTTAACTGCCATTTGCCAACCCATCTAGACTGACTTGCGGGAGCTGCATTGCCAGTCTTGTCCCATGCTGGTTGATGAAAGCTACACCTGCTCTCCTGCATCTTTCCACCAGCAAATATTTCTCGGAGCTATTCGTGTTTTGTTGGCATGTGTTTGGTCTCTCCCTGTCTATCTTTCTAGTACCGCACAATTTATTTTTGGGTGGCGGTCATCGTGTGCGTGTGACGATGTCTGTTCTCATCGTGCTGGTAAAATACTGTCCAAGAGTACTGACAATGTGAACATGTGGTATTTATCTCTAGGCTAGTTTTGGGTGCATATTGCAGCAGTTGTGGTGTGTTGTGGGGCACAAACGGAAAACAGGCTCATTAAGAAGAAGAAAAGGAAAGGGAAACACGAAAGACATGATGGTATGGAGCCAGAAAGACTGTCTGCTGATGTACGTGAGGACAGGAGGCGCGTATAATTTGGCTGACTGTGCACATCATCCACATGAGCACATCTAGGTAAGTGGAGCCTGAAACTCCACAGGCTTAGAAGCGGTCTGTTGCTGTTCTACATGAGATTTTGAGCTTGAGAATGTACAAACAATTGATAAGTTTGGAAGGCTTCTATAACTAGTACAGGCCGCCACGCAAGCTGCTTTGTTTAGTAAAAAATCATGGTATCTTCTACATCACTAACAAGGGAGCAAGAAGCACTGTCTTCCTCAAGAAGGCCTATGATGGCACTGACCTTATTAAAAAGTGTCCTCTGTTGAAATTCCATGATCAGTTTTCATCTTTAAATGGAGGGCTACATATCTCAGCAACATTTCTAGTAACTTGATGTTTTCCTATCATTGGTATATTCTTAATTTTATATACATAAAGTGTTACAGATGATTGAGACATGGCGCTGATTAGTTTTTTTTCCACATATTCATGTGTTTCAGATGTTAGATTTCTTGTGCTTTCTTATGGACCTATCGTTCGTGTGAAACAACTATTAAGAGCATCACGTGTGGTGACTTGTGCTCCACTAGTGAAAACGTCGAAACCTGTGCTGAACCATGTTTTGCATTGTTATTTGATTTTGTTGTTGGATAATGAGTTTTCTCCATGGTAATTTGGACAGCTCTCTTGATTTCTTTTATCTCACAAATGTGAAATACCGCAGTATCTAATTCACATGGTGACTATGTTTTAAGACAATTGTGAGTCATCTTTGATAGGTGAAAAACTTATATAAATAGCTTTAGTTTCCATGTGCCATTCTATCTTAGAGAGCTACTCATGTCGCGTTACCACATTTAGCATGTGCCCTTTGGGACACGGATGAAAAGAAGGAAGATCCATCCCATTCCTTTTGCCTCGGAAGAAATTTTCTATTTCTGCTTAGGAATATGCTGTGATAGCTCATGATTACACCCTACAGTCTGCGTGTTTAGACAGTCACAGCACTTTTTTGCTGCAGATTGCCCCCATTATTATTAAGCAAGACAAATGTGTGGGACTATAGTCTCCGCTCCGGGCGTCTTTGTAATCTACACTGGCAATTGTTCAGCAGAGAGAACTCACAGAGGAACAACTGTAATAGAAGATGGCCTACCAATTACTATGTGATCTTTATCCAGCAGGAACAGGTATACAACAAGGATTTTTTTCTTGTTAATATCTCTGTTGAAATATAGCAGTCCAGTAGTCAGGACCAGTCTTTGTAGCATGGGTTTAATGTTGTCAGGTTATTATGTGAAACGTCTCTAGTGATGATAATACTTTTGTTTAATTTGGCTTCGTGTCAAAATCATTACGTTGTGCAGAAGCCAAGTACAAAGACATTACAATGGAGTGCTTTGACGGATTGAGTGCTGAATAATGACAGGTGCAATTGAGGAAACACTGGTTTGCTGTTATTCTCAGAACGGATTCTAAACATGCAAAAGTTTTATCGGTCGTTCTGCCAATACCTGCAACAGGCTATTCATGGGCAGGTTCGGATCCCTTTCAGACAATATCTTGAGTATGTTCTGATTTTGTACAATCCTACATTGAAGTGGTTGTCAACATAGAATGTGTTGGTGGGAGATGCATATATACTCAACCGCGGCACTAAACTAAGCTCTCAGTGGGATCCATCCAATCAATCAGATGAACATATGCTAAGTAAAGAAGGACCGACAAAATTATGCGCGGCCGTGGACGGACACATGGAGGTGAAACGAGGCCAACTATTATTGTGCTGCTCAATTATAGCCCGTGAAAGTGAGGATAGCAGTGATTGGGACCAGATTCTACAGACACTAAGGGAGCACCTATGATGGTGGTCATGAGCCTAGTCAGATGCACTCAAAGCTAGCCTTTGGATGGGTGTTAGTGGCTGTTAGTTTAGGATGGCTTACCCGGAAAAGTCATGAAAATACAACGGATGGAGGCTGCACTCCCTTTTCTGATCCTGTTTGTTCTCCTTCTCCTGGTAAGCATTTATCCGTCACTGCAGCAGCCTTCCGAAACGATTTTGTTCCCACAACTTGCACTGTGAACCTTGCATTGGCCTCTCTCTTAATGCTTTTGGCTCTATTATTGGCCACCAACAGCACATGCTTTCCTTGCCATTCAGTCACCTTCAGCCTCTAATTGACCCATTTGGATTTCCAATTGATGCATCTTTCTTGTACACCAGTCTTTGCTTGCCTATCCCTGTCCCTGTCCCTAAGTAGCATTACCTGTTCCATAAACAACTTTTGTGTGTGGCTGGGGCCTGCCATTCTAAGTTGGCAGCTTCCACAAATCCATGAGTTATCACTGCCTTCAAGGACCGGTTTGCCTGCATCGTTTTGGTGTCTCTTTCGCCGGACCCTGCCTTGACTTTAGGAAGCTACCATTATCTTTACTTGTCTTTCACTTTGATTCTCCTAGTTACCACTAGATTTGGACCTAAATCTTATTTTTATCTGCTAGATTAGGTAGAGTTCCAGTTTCTCGCAGCTTATTGATTCAACAGCATCATTGGCCTCTTCATTTATGATGAATGTCTCTATTGGTGCTTAGCTTTTGCAGTGGGTTGTTTTTACTCTTTCTACTCTTGGTTATAATATGATTTTAAACTTCAGATAAAGAGAAGTCCTGTGAATTGTGCCGTTTGACGTCTCTTTGATGGTCGAACGTCGCAATTAGAGTGACCAGTCAATACCACTCGTGATTCTGTCATCGTCTGGCCGGTGTCTATCCGTTACGGCGGGGGAGAGAAGGCGTCCCATTTGGGTCATGTAACAATCTATTTTGATTGCTTGATGAGAACCTGCTAAGGGCTAAGACCATCACCATCCCTTGTCCCGGACAAAATATTAGGACGATGTATCGGCATCACGCATCAATTCATGCTGGAGTCTCGTTCCTTCCTACTCCTGCATAGCCCTCATCTACTCTAGTTCTAGCAGCAGGTCATTTTTATAGTTGTCTGATCTGAAAGAAAATAACGTGTGCTAAACTATCCGTGTGGAGGTTTATGGCGTGGTCCATACGTAGTTGCGTAGCCTGGCCATGCGTGGTTTGGTTGGTTCAGATCTCGCGGTCGTGGCAGTGTAATGAGGGCTGTCTGTGCATCCGGTTTCTTGCCTGTTGCTGTTTTGTTGGCCCGAGTCTCTAGCTCCCTGATGATCTTTCTCTATCTGCGTCACGTCACCAGGTAACGACGATGTATCAGAGAGGAGATTGTTCTATCCCAGTACTCGAGAAACGATTTTGATGATTTTATTCCACGTCAATCGAACTATGGGGCATGATGAGCATCTAGAGATGGGAAATGAATCATTCCGTGCTTACCTTGTTGCCAAGCCTCGGGCCGGGTCAATCAATCTAGGTAAGCATTTGCGACGGTTGTCATGCATGTTACATGCACTACTAGTCATATTGGAAGGCCATTATCGTGGGAGGCTTCAGGCCCTACTTCATGTATTATTGTCCATCTGTTCTTGGTAGTAAATAGTTGACTAGAGTTGAAGAGAGAGAAAGAGAGTCTCTTCATGGTTGATGAATTCAATATTGGAAGGGTGATATTTGATAATTTATGCTAGTTCTAGAAACATGTGAAGAGCACGATGAAGAGATTTGTATTTATAGCTTTGATGGACCCGTGAGGGGAGAATTGAGCATCTTGGTGTTGACGTTAGTGTTTGATGATGTTAGCATGAAAGATTCAAGGTGGCTTTGCCGGATGCTATTTTAAGTTTTGATATGTGTCAATTATCCTAAAGGAAGTTGAGGGAATAATTTGCTAATATTGACAAGACGGGGTGGACCAGTTGATTGTTTTTTGAACGGATAATGCTAGGTTGGCTAACTTGGATGGTGTCGTTTTGGAGAAGATAAATTATTGTTTTGAAGACTTAGATGGATCCAAATCACTACAAGAAGATATTTCCTGTATCCATGTCCCCTGAGAAAAACCTTCTATTTGTGTTCTCCTTATTCCCATTGACCTATTCTTTCTAGTGCTTCACCTACACTTGTGGTTTGATGACCATCATCAAGTAGAGGAATTAAATACGGTGGCTTATCGTCTAATGATTATGACGTATTTCCAATCTTGTACTTCCAATGTCATTCTCGCTAATTATTAGTCTTTAAAGATCAACACTTTCTTTTTGTCTTATTTTCTATCTGTTGTATTCATATTTGACATTCCTTGGTATCCATTATTCCACCATGGACTAAAGAATGGTGAATGCATTATTCTATTTGGATGCACCCTAGACCTTCTTTCAGAAAAGGAAGTTTTTGTTTCTAAAAGCATTGTACTTGGTTGCTATACTAGGTCAGAAGGTTATCCTTCCTTTATCCTCAAGTGTTAGTTTTTTAGATCAAGTCAGTAATCCATGAAGTGACGCTTTGTTCTTTTAAAATGTATGTAGTACACGCAACCCTACGTGTTCTTGAAAGGTTGATAGGTTAGACTTTTGTAGTGGCTTTGCAATAATAATAGATGGGAGTTGACCTCGAGCCTTTGGTTTGTGAGCATGGAATCTGTTTGCAATGTGAGTGAGGATGCATGAGTGTTAGCGCTGTGTGATTCACTATTTCAGCTACAGAGTTAATAGTTTAGGTGCGGGATGGATGGGCCCCCATACCAATTACCCTTACTATTTGCTCTTGTTATGTTGAAGTGGTGAATCATTTGCATGTTCCTGTAGTTAGTTGAGAGATGACATTGTGAAGCCTAAACCATACAATATGATGTTCTATATGTATTAGCGACAATTGGTTCCAAGCATAGGAGATGCGGTGAGGATACCTTTTTCATTTCTAGACCACCTCGAGAGTTTCAGATAGGTTTTGTGTTGTTCGCTTGTTGTGTTCTAAAGTTGAATGTTGAGCATTCAATGGTCGTGTACCATTGACAATCTTCATAAGCTTTTCCAATCACCAAGGACACGAACAATTGCTTATGACCAAGATATCATCCTTGTTTCCAAGTTCTTTTAGAGAGGGGCGTGGAGTTTCACTTCGATCTTATTCCTTACACTCGACCTACCTTTGTGTCTCCTTATCATTTTGATATGAACATTTCAAGAAGAATGGAAGAAACAGTTGGATTATATATTATCCAAAGGTTTGGTCGACAATGTCTCACATAGGGTAGACCCTCTTATGTTTATATCAAAGGGATATAGTAGTCGACGGAATATTGTGGATAATCATACTCTTAACATGGTAACCATCAATAAGAATAATCATTTGCCCCATATAGAGGACTTGGTTTGATTGGATGAATGGATCAAAGGTATCCTCGAAGATTAACCTGTCTATAATCGAATTCATATGCGAGAACATGATGAGATTGCCTTCCCCACTAATTACGGACATTATGAATATAAAGTTACGTCTTGTCGACTAAACTTTTCCCTGCCATCCTCATGGAGGCATTGAATAGTATGTTGAATAGATTCCTTGATAACTTTGTGGTAGTGTCCATTGATGATACTCTCATATGTTGCAAAATAGATGGAGAGCATGAGCGTCATTTGAAGCTTGTGCTCGAGAATTCGAGGACGAATAGTTTTTATGCAAAGCCAAACAAATGCGAGTTCTGGATTTCAGAAGTTGATTCTCTAGGTCAGGTTATTAACCACCGTATATCTTGGTAGACCGTAATAAAGTTTCTACAATTATTGGCTACCTATAACCATCCAATGTCAAGGAAGTAAGATTTTTTTTGGACTTGGCGGGTTATTATTGGAAGTTTGTGAAGAGTTTTTTTTCTTACCGCCAAGCTAACCCAAAAGGATGTTAAATTCCAAATAGAGTGAGAGGGGCGCAACAATGAGATCGGTTGTTAAAGCAAGTGGGAGAGAGCATTCTACAAGGCAAAACCAGATAGTTTACTATAAATGGGACCGGGGTTGTTCGGTTTCATGGCTGCCTATGTGTGCCACAGAAGTCTCAGGTGAATGAGGATATTCTTAGGAAGGAACATCATACCCCATACTTCGTTCATCCTAGAGAGACAAAGATGTATTATGACCTAAAACAGACTTATTGGTGGAAAAGAATGAAAGTTGATGTGCCCAAGTATGTGTCCTCTTATGGGGTTTGTCAGTGAGTGAAGACTGAGCGTAAGAGTCCAGCAACACTGCTACAAACCTTAGAGGTGCTAGAATGGCCATGGGATGACATTGCCATGGAGTATTTTTTGTTAGCCTATCTTGTACGCGAACAAGGAAAGATGCAGCTTGCATGGCCGTGGATCGACTTAGAAAAGTTTTGCATTTTATTCCTATCCGCACCACCATCTCTGCAAGTTACTTCACATTGATATATGTACGGGAGATCGTAAGGTTGCATGGGACTCCTGAAAACCATTACTTCTGATAGGGATACTAAATTTGTATCAAAATTTTGGGAGAGCATGCAGAGTGCCTTGGGGATGCAACTGAGACTTATTATGGTGTTCCATCCCCAGACCGTTGGCCAGTCAGAGCGTACAACCCAAACACTAGAAGATATGTTGAGATGTTGTGTCCTATCTTGGCAAGGAAGTTGGAAGGATCATTTGACACTTGTCGAGTTTGCTTATAATAATAGTTATCAGGTAGCATATGGATGGCACCTTATGAGGCTATTGATGGAACAAAGTGTAGATCTCCACTATGTTGGGATGTCGTGGGCGAGAGAGTAGTGCTAAGACTAGATTAGGTTCAACAAGCTATGGAGCGGGTAGCTGAGATTAGACAACATATGTTGGCAACACAGAGTAGGCAAAAGATTTATGTAAATTTCAAGAGATCGATGTGGAATTTCAAGCTGGGGAGGAGGTACTCTTAAGGGTGTCACCCACTAAAGGTGTTATAAGATTTAGCATTAAAGGAAAACTTAGTCCGTGGTATATTGGACCTTTCTTGATTTTTGCACGAGTGGGAAAACTAGCCTATCGACTTGAGTTCCTAGAGTCGATGAAGGGTGTGCATGATGTGTTCCATGTCTCCATGTTGCGCAAGCATTTTGGTGAACCAGAATGATAAATTAACATGGAAGCAATTACGATAGAGCAAGATTTAACCTTTGAGGTTCGCCCCGTGAAGATATTGGAAAAGTCCGAGAGTCCGAGAGACTGATGAGGAATAGAACGCTAAAGTATGTGAAAGATGGTCGCAACAAACTAAGGGTGAGGTGACTTGGAAACTCAAGTCCCGCATGCGCGTGAAGTATCTAGAATTATTCGTGGTAGGTATGTGTTGGATGATTATGTTCTCGTCTGATATGTTTAGTTTTACGTGTAGAAGAACGAGAAGAAATTCAGGGTCGGATTCTGTTTAAGGGTGTAAGAATGTGAAATCCCAAAATTTTAATGCTAATAATTTGTGCTTAGCCTTGGTTTCAAAAGCTAAATTAAACAAAAAGAACCGCGATGCTATTCATATGTGGGTTTGGGAGAAAAACAAAACAAAAAAATAACGTTGAGAAAATAGAGCGCAGTAGGACTTGAAAATTTGACCTAGCATTTTGAAATTGTAGAAGCAACCAACTAGTCTGCTGGTGCTTCTTTAGTACATAACTAGTTTTCCTTCTTTTATCTGGCTCGTACGAGAGGAAAGAAGAATTCACGGGCTAGGCTCAAGGCCCAATCGGTCCCGCTGTCCATGTCCTATCGCGTCGCCCCTTAGTAGAGCTCCAAGCCACCGCCTGCCAGCTTCGATTTCCTCTTATCTCAATCGGACCAACTGGCCTCTAGATCGCCGCCGCCGCCATCGGTTCGCTGCTGCCGCTGGAGGACAAGTTGCTGCCGCCGGTCATCAGTCGATCGACTCCAACGGTGCATTGCCGTCAATTATTCGTATGCCCTTGTTCTTCTTGGCAGCGATTTAGGCACTGGCCAGTAGATGGGTACGATGGGATTCCGGAGCTGCTGCGTTTTGCTTATTCCCTGATTCTCTACCCAAAGGAAAATCTAAATCTGACTTGAAAATTTCCTAAGAATATTCCATAGACTCTTTTTTGAAATCTCCTCGTTCAAGCACCAAGGAAATTATGGGGAGTTTTCTTATTTTTCTCTTCCTGTACGCTTGAATAACTGCTGAATTCTTCTTGTACGTTGAATAATTGCTGAATTGGAGTCGGTGGTACTTGGGTAAGAAAAACTGATCTTTGTCGGTGTTGAACAATGCAAGGTCATGTACGTGGGTAGCTTCTGGCATTTTCTTTAGAAAGGTTCCCCTTTGACTGTTTGGTGAACTCAGTTTAGAACTTAATTCTTGGATCAGACAGCTAGCTTTTGGATTTCTTTTAGTCCCAGATTTCTATAGCGCAATTAGAACCTTGGAATTGTCGGTAGTTTTTGCTAATTGCGGTATATCTGTTTCCATTCTTCCTAGCTCAGCTTGGTGCTTATGTAGACTCAGTTTTCTTGGGCAGAACCTGGCTGTCTTATATTGGTGGCCTAAAAGTCAGCCGTGAATCAGCTATACTACCGTCTTATTCATGCTTATGTTGCTACTAGAAAATTACTATTAAAGAAAAAGGAAATGGTCCTCGCTTTGTTCTTATCCGGCAACTAGTTTCTTGGTCTTCTGTTTACCTTTTTGTAGTATTTAGTCATTGGTCCATGTCTACACCTTGTAAGGTCAGCGACAGTCTGGTGCATAGGGGCGATATGATATTCATCTTGTACGTATGAAGAGATGAATTGTATTGAGTGTGATAAATGTTTACTTAACAGGTGGTGGTACTTCCAGTTTGGAGTCCTACAATTCACAGTTGGTGTCTCACGGTTGAGGCAAGTTCATGACGGATAGCGAATTTTGCATATCTCTCTTCACTCAGTTTTATTTAATGCTTATGCTATGTTGATGATGAAAATGATAAATATGATGATGAAGGCATGTGCATATTTTTATAACCACGATGATAATGATGATAATGTGACCTACTTCGGTGGGCACAATGTGACCTTCATTGATGGGTTGCGACCCACTTTGGAGGCACCCTCCACGTGTTGGAGCGAGTGGATGCCGACGGGTGTCCACTCGAGCGATACCGGTATCCGCGATGAGATGAGATGAGCATATAGGCATGTAGGACATAATTTTATGTTCTGATGGATGAATGATGTTTAATGATGTTCTGGTGTTTTGATTTAGGTAAAATTACTATTTGTTTCTGAACTTGTTGAGTCTTTGTACTCACCCTTGTTGCTTTAATGTTTTTAGGTAACCCTGAGGACGTCATGCATGGGGAGTTTTAGGAGTAGCACTTTCATAATTATGACCTCACATTTCACCCAAACCTCACCAATATTTTGGAACTTTGATATGGATCGACAGGAGTCATTCTGGTCATAAATGGTATCGGAGTATGCAGATGTTGACCACTTATTGCTTTGTTGGTTTTTCCTGCTAGACATTATTACCAGTATTGTGTTCGGATGGTAGTTTTTTTATAGTTGTGGTATTGGAGACTTATATGGTTGAATGTGCGTCTACATTTTATTGAGTTTAATCCTTGTACTCTTGTGTTTATATTATTGCTTGTCGTGGTTGTCCCAAAAACAAAGGAGACTCTGCCGATTTTTTTCTAAAAAGTTTTAGTTAGTTTGTATGTGGTAACATCTCAAGTGCCTTATTGGCTTGGGGTGTTATATTTTCAGTTTTTATGAGGTCCTTGATGTAACTTGTACTTCCACCCACCGTGTTAACTCTCAAGCACCTCGCGTCTATGAGACCTCCCATTAGATCGGCCATTCGCGGTACTTAGTATCTTATATTTATCTTGTCTTATCTCTTACAATACCATACCATTGTATTGTGTATGGATTAACTTTGAACATTGACCTACCACAGTTAAAAGAAAATGCAACCGCCCCAATTATCACTCAAACTGGAACAATGGTTTCTTATACGTAATACCCAAGTTTTTAGTACTAGGATTTTTCGAGCTTCCTAGATAACTTCGCACACTTCAGTGACTTCATGTCGATTTAGCGAAATTAGGTCAAACTTGAGCTACAAGAAAGCCCGATAGATTGCTCTTGAATTAAATGTATTTTTACAAGTAGATGGGTGCATCTTCTTGTAGTAAATAGTGTTGTTGGTGTGAGTTTCCAAATATGAGGAAAGAAAATACTCAGTTTTCCGAGCGATGATGAGATGGTTCTCTTCCGTAAAGAAGGTCTGAAGAATATGGATCTCAATGCCATAAGCCAAGCTTCTAGACATATTAAGTGGACCAACATGTTTTACTTATGATTCACATGTTTTATGATTTTTCAAACTCCCTATAGCTAATTAACTCTGCCCCACTTGAATGACTTCATGCCTATTTATCGAAATTAGGTCAAACTATAACTATAACAACTACATTGTAGGTTGCTTCTAAAGATCTACAAAAAAACTTTTGGAGGTGTACCCAAAGGGGGGTAAATTAATATATCAAAAACCAACCGAGAGTTTTGACAATAAGTTTTTAACTTCTTTCTAATTAAGATTTTGCATCTTGACAATTTAACAAAAATTTATCTCAAACTTGAGCTACAAGTAAGCGCGATAGATTTTTCTTGAATTAAATGTCTCTTTGGAGGTGGATGGATGCATCTTCTTGTAGTAATCAGTATCGTCGGTGTGAGTTTTCAACTATCAGGAAAGAACATTCTCAATTTTACGAGTGATGATGAGATTATTGTTCATTTTCGTAAAGAAAGTTCGAAGGTTATGGATCTGAATGCCACAAGCCAAGCTTTCAGACATATATAGTAGATAGTCATGTTGTACTTATGATTCTCATGTTTTATGAGTTTTCAAACTTATTCCTATAGCTAACTTTGCCCACTTGACAATGACTTTATGTCAATTTATTGAAATTAGGTTAATATTTGAACTACAAGTAAATTGTAGGTTGCATTGAAAGTTTTATGTTTTTTTAGGTAACCAACCATTTGGGGTGATTTAATATATCACAAACCACCACCGAGAGTTTTGACAACAGGTTCAACTTCTTGCTAAGATTTTGCATCTTGACAATTTACCAAAATTAGGTCAAACTTGAGCTACAAGTAAATGCGATAGATTTCCCTTGAATTAATTGTCTTTTCGGAGGTAGAAGGGTGCATATTATTGTACTCCCTCCGTCCCAAAATGTAAGGCACCTAAGGTTTAACCAAAAGTCAACATCTTCTCAGTTGACCAAGTTTATACAAAAAATATGAATATCTATAATATCAAATTGATATTTTGAAAAACTATACTTTCTGGTGAATCTATTGATATGTTGACTTTTGACTAAAGCTTAGGCACCTTACATTTTGGGACGGAGAGAGTAGTAAAAAATATCGTCGATGTGAGTTTCAAATATCAGGAAAGATCATTCTTAATTTTCCGAGTGATGACAAGATTGTTCCTTTCTGTAAAGACAGTCTGGAGAGTATGGATCTGAATGCCACAAGCCATGTTTTTAGACATATATATAGTGTACCAACATGTTATACTAACAATTCCTATGTTTTATTTCAAACTTCCTAGCTAACTCCGCCAGTTGAATGACACTATTTAGATTCATCAAAATTTGGTCAAATTTGAACTACAAGTAAATTGTACGTTGCTTTGAAAGTTTTAAGAAAAAAAATTAGAGGGACCCATCGGGCGGTCAATTAATATATCAGAAACCACATAGAGTTTTGATAAGAGATTCAACTTCTTCCTACGATTTTGCATCTGGATAATTTAACGAAATTAGGACAAACTTAAACTACAAGTAAGATATATACTTGTCTCGAATTAAATGTCTTTTAGAGTTAATTAATGAAAAAATAAAGGGACGTAATAACTTAGCTAGTTACCATAACATCACGCATACTAAGACTAGTACTCTCTCCGTCTCAAAATAGATGTCTCAAAGTTTTCATAATTTGGATGTATCTAGACTAAATAGGGTCTTGATACATCCAAATTTAGACAAATTTGCGACATCTATTTTGATATGGAGGGAGTATAGGATTCTAAAACCTAATTAATTAGGCCTTGCATGACACTACACACATGTTATTACCCACTATGAAGGTACATGCGCAAGTTACTAGTCTAAGTTATTTAGCACTATGTGACCATACTAAATCAGAACGGAGGTGTACGTACTGTATGTCTTAAAGGCACTTGTTCCGCTGCAATTCAACATGTTCACCACTCGTGTCGGCTCTCACTGGTCATATGGATAAAGCCACTGACTTGTTGATTTGGTACTGTATATCGTCGATCTTCTTCCGTCACTGATAGAGAATAAATTCTTAAGCCACTTCTAGGCCCATGCTTTCGCGGAGTTACAACTAGTAGGTCAGATGACTACTCTCGCAGCGCTCGAGCAATTGCGACCGTCCGTCCATAATGAACAGGAAGCATTAGACAATGGATTTGGGGTCCGGTAATAGGGCGTAGAGGCCGACAGGGGAGAGGGAATTGGCGATCTGGCAGGCAAGCTTATTTGAGGTCGCAGCGTGTGGGTGTACAGATGGTACTGGTAGCCCATTTTGTGAGTATTTTGTTGTTGTACTACAAGAGTTTGAGAGTATTCCGGTTTTGGTTCCTTAATGACCGATGGAACCTTTATGTGTTTATTAGTTACAGTAGTACAATACTTGTTCCAAATGTTCCTGCACACGATGATGAATGTAGAAGATCCAATGCTTATTACGTTCGGCAAGAGGAGCTCCTAGTGTACTCCAAACCATGTCTCTGCCCTGACCATTCATTTGACAGGACAGTACAGCTCCATCCCGTGCTAGGCTAGCTATGTTGTATTACTAGAAAGGCCAGACCAATTTACTCGATAGGCACTAGAAAACGCAGAGAAGAGAGAAAAACCACGCTCGGTAGACGGTACGATTTCAATCGATTTATTCTATTTCCTTTGCTCTCCGTCCTCGTCCCCTCCATCTCTCGTTGATCCCCACTCACCCACCTTAGCACACGCCAATGCTGCCATGCTGCTTTTGGAGCATCTCTGTAGCCTAGTTCGATAGGCACAGTAGATTTAGCTGAGAGAAAGAAGGCACACTTGGTTTTATTTCATTCTGTATTTCTCTTTGCCTCGATCTCCATCCTCACTTCAGCTCCACCAATACAGGCATGCGCCAATGTCGCCATGCTGGTTTAGGATCAGCTCCGGTGCCCAGTTTGATAGACTGTTTTCTATCTCGCCCTGCTAGTTACCGCTCGCTCTCTCTTCCAATTATCCCCTACCTCGTTGGAGTTAGCATCGTGCCTCCCTCATTATACAAGGCCTTGGTGATATGGGGTGGCCTGATCTTCTCAGCAAGCACTTGTCGATGATGATAATGGTGGATAGATAACTAGCCTGTAGCTATGAACTCTCCCGCTCGAACTCTGATGCCAATGCAACAACTCTAGAACCCTGTTGGATATTCACAACACCACGCTCTTGCGCACGCACCTGTCGACCACGAACAGTATATTGCAATCTACTAATTCCTGATGGAACAACAGATCACACTCAATTGTAGTAGATAATTTGACCATAGGGTAATTCTAGAGGTTCTAATAAGAAACAACTCCAAGATAGTTTTAACATGGTCTAACCTAATCTAGAGGGTGTTCCCAGGCTTATATGGCCACCAGAACGTCCAAAAAACGCGAAACGAAAACATGTCTGATACAGTCAGATCCGTACAGATCTGATGGAAACTTTTAGGGCCGGATTATCCGCCCCTAGTAGGTCGGATTATCCGCCCACCATACTGAGCGACGCGCCCGAAGTCCTTAGCAGGGCCGGATTTGCAAAACTTCCTTGACATGTGTTATACGGTCCTCAAGTGATTTGCTATATACAAGAATATTATCGAAATAGACAACAACACTTTTTCCAATGAGAGAACGCAAGATATGATTCATGAGGCATATGAAGGTGGATGGGGCATTAGATAAACCAAAGGGCATAACCAACCATTCATAGAGACCAAGTTTGGTCTTGAATGTAGTTTTCCACTCATCACCTTCAACCATGCGTATTTGATGGTAACCACTACAAAGATCAATTTTTGAAAAAATAGTGGCTCCACAAAATTCATCAAGCATGTCATCGAGACGTGGTATGGGATGTCGATAACGCACGGTGATAGCATTGATTGGACGATAGTCCATGCATAACCATAACGTATCATCTGTTTTTGGAACAAGTATCACGGGCACAACACTTGGACTAGTGCTAACTTGGATCAAACCTTTGGAGACGAGTTGGTTGATTTGACGTTCAATCTCCTTTGTCTCCTTCGGGTTTGTGCGGTAGGCGGCGCGGTTGGGAAGAGGTGCGCCGGGAATGAGGTCAATGCGATGTTCAATGCTGTGAAGAGGAGGTAGTCCATGTGGGAGCTCTTCGAGGAACACATCCTTGAATTCCAGCAAGACAATCATCAAAGATGGAGGAACATTGGTTAATTCATTAATTCCTTGCGCTAGGCCCTTGCAAATGAGGACTTAGTGCAAGATGGATGGGTTCTTCCGCACTTCTCTCATCTCACTTTTGGTGGCAAGGAGAACACACTTAGTTTTTTCACTCGAGTTTGGCTTGTGGTGCTCACTCACTATGATGTGGTTCTCTCTCACCGCTCTTCTCACAAGTAGATGTCGTGCTTTGCGCCCTCGCTAAAACCTTTGCATTATCGGCAATTATTTGGCTAGGAGTCATTGGTGCAAAACACATGTTTTATTGAGCCATTTGAAGGTGTATACATTGGTGCGACCATCATGTTGAGCAGCCTTGTCAAATTTCCATGGACAACCAAGAAGCATGTGGCAAACTGTCATAGGAACCACATCGCACTCCACCGTATCTTTGTAAGAACCAATGGCGAAGGAGACCGATACGGTGTGCTTGATCTTTACGGACCCTTGGTCACTTAGCCATTGCACGCGGTAGGGTGCTTGTGCGGATGGAGGGTGAGGTTGAGCTTGTCACACAACTCGGTGCTAGTAAGGTTGTGGCAACTCCCACCATCGATGATCACCTTGATAGATTTGCCATTGACGTCGACTCGTGTTTGGAAGATATTTGAGCGTTGGTCTTCATGCTCTTGCGCTTGACTGGTCAAGATCCTTGTGACAACAAGCGATGGACTTGCGTCATTTTCACACATGAGGAGTTCTTGATCATATTCCACTCGTTTCTTTGCCATTGCTTCCTTGACTCGGGCATCAAATTCATCTTCACTCAAGTACTCTTCTTCACCATTGTCGTGGATGAACAATTCTTTCTTGTTTCCACATTCGGCCGACTTGTGTCCTTTGCCTCCACACTTGTAGCACTCACCGTTGAAAGGTGTGTCACTCTTTGCTTGTTTGCCACTTGGGAGAAGTTTTCCTTGAGGAAGTGTGGGCTTGAAGGAAGGCTTGGAGGTACTTGAGGAGCTTCCATTGAAAGTTGTTGATGTAGCAGTTGAAGCTTGCTTGTAGGTGAAGTACGTCTTGGGATTGTTGTACTTGATATCCTCTTGCACTTGACGTTCAGCCTTTGTTGCGAGGTGCACAAGCTCAACGATGGTGTTGTATGTTTGGAACTCGACGATGCGCTTGATTGGGTGGTTCAACCCAATAAGGAAGCCTACCATAGTTTGCTCCATGCGCTCGTCAATGTTAGCACGAATCAAGTTGAGTTCCATTTCCTTGAAGTACTCTTCCATGGTCTTTGTCCCTTGACGAAGCGCTTGAAGGTTGTTGAAGAGGTCGCGCGTGTAATGCGCAGGGACAAAGCGGGATCTCATATGAGCCTTCATGTCATGCCAAGTTGTTATTGGTGGCTCTTGCCTTGCGTCACGAGCAACTTGAAGTTGTTCCCACCAAAGGTTGGTGTAATCATCAAACTCAAGCGAAGCCATGGCAACCATCTTCTCGTTGCTATAGGTTTGCATGCGGAAGATCTTGTCGACTTTGAGTGCCCACGAGAGGTATTCTTCGGGGTCATTGGATCCGGTGAACTTGGGCATTGTGAACTTGAGCTTGCCGAAAGTTTCTTCATCGTTGCGGTCATTGCGACAAGCTTGGTGACCTTGTTGATGATCTTGTGGTTGAGGTGGTGGAACTTGGTTCTCGTAATCTTGTTGCGGAGCTTGCTCTTGATGTTGTTGTTGTGGAGCTTGCTCTTGCTCTTGGCACGGTTGTTGACGTGGTTGAGGCGCTTGAGCCTCATGGTGGCGAGGGTGTGGGGCCTCTTGACATGGTTGACGACGAAGGGGAGGCTCATTCCTCGGTTGGTGATGTTGGTTAGGCACATGGGCCTCACGGTGAAGATCATGGTCTTGAGCATCTTGACGTGGTGGGCGTCGCTCAATTTGGACCACTTGGCGCTCCAAGTTTTGATGCGGTGGAGGAGGCGCCTCGTGATGACCATGGTGTCGGTGCGGACGTTCATGACGATGATGACGAGTAGGAGGATCTTGGAGAGCTTCACGTCGATGACGAGCTTGAATTTCCAAATTGGAGTCATCACTTGTTGTGTCAAGTACGTGTCGTGGGTGATGTTGGTGGACTTGCGGTTGCAATTGTGGTTCTTCTTGTGGTTGCTCATGTTGGATTAATAATGCCCTTGCGTGATGACGGTGTGCTTCTTGCCTTGCTTGTGGCCTTGAAGAGGAATCACCGTCATAGCTTGATGTTGCGGCGTGCCGTGGAGAAGGTATGTAGTTGGAAGAACTTCCATC
The DNA here is from genome assembly GCA_910589775.1 of Avena eriantha. Taxonomy (NCBI): domain Eukaryota; kingdom Viridiplantae; phylum Streptophyta; class Magnoliopsida; order Poales; family Poaceae; genus Avena; species Avena eriantha. Next base: position 389,787,742 of record OU342743.1, read on the forward strand.
TTCAACCACGGGGGCATCATTGCGTCTCAGAGCACTTGGATGGAGATCTTGTTGGAGAGGAACATGACGATGCGAGGAACTTGAAGAGCTTGATGCACGTGAGCGTGGCCTTGCCATTCCATCGATGAGGCGTTGAAGATTGTCATTTGTTTCGGCGACGGAGCATTGGAGCGCTTCATTTTGATGGCCAAAGTTGTGATGCATTACGTGCATTTGTCTTTCGAGGCCATCGAAGTGGTTGTCGATGTTCTTGAACTCGGCTTGCGTCTCGCCAAATTGTTCATCTTGTCGCGTCTCAAGGGCTTGGCAACGTTCACGGAACTCTTGTCGGACGATGAAGTGACTTGCACGCGTCATGTATGGTCCTTGTTCTTCTTCTTGGGGAGGTGGTTTGCTCGACTCACCGTGCCTATCCATTATGCAAAACGCACAAGGATTGTGTATGGAAGTGGAATATGGTGGTGTTAGCCTTCTACCTCACCTTGGGGGTTGCACCGAACTAGAAACCACAAGTGAAAACAATTGGCTTGCAAAGTGAAAACGCAAAGAAAACTCACACTATAGAAGGAAAGCTAAAACTCTCAAGGCTGTGGGTGGAAGGTTAGGGTTGTGGAAAAACCAAACGGAACGATCCAAAGAAAAGGTTATTGTCAAACGTGGTAGGCAACCAAAATATCAAAAGCAAATAGGAGGCGATCTACAAAACACTAGGATACACACACGTGGAGACGGATGTGGTTAGCATGACTATGAAAATGAGCACAAAAGGTCCTAACGAAACCTACGCTCGGTGTCGTGCCAACGCAAGGAGAGACCACAACTCGTTCGCCAAAAGAGAAATAAGCAACGGATTTGTGCACTTGCCTCGGTCGCGCTCTTTTTCTCTCTTTGCTCACAAGCTTGAGACTCTCTTTGTATTGGGAGATTATGTTTCTTTTGATTTTTCTTTTTCTCTCTTTTTAATCTTTTTCTTTCTATACTACTATGTTAACTCTTGTATTTGCTCTCACACTCTCACTTTCCAAGGACAAGTGCACAATGCTTAGGCAAACACAAGATGAGTTGCTCTCATAGGATAGATACACTCAAGGAAGAAGGGTTAACAAGGTGGAACAAGTTATACCTTTGGTATGATGACTTGTTACCGGAGTTGGGGATGATGTTCGGTGTCGTGGTGTCGATGAGCGCAGTTTGTGAATATTGTTGCGGAAGCTTGAAGTTAGTTTGGCGACACGCACACGAAACACGAACAACACAAGAGGAAAAACGGACAAAAATGGGTGAAACTGAATTTTCGGCGGCCAAACCGGCGGCGCCGAGCCTGGCGCTGGAAATTCTGGTGGCTATTCTGGTTCACCGGAACTGTCACCAAAACTACCGGTGGCTAGGCCGGTCCGCCGAGCCTGGTGCCGGTTTGAGTTCGTGACAAACTCCAAAAGTCAAACCGGTCATTTTTTTTGGAAATTTGTCGAAATTGGGCTGGGAAAAGGTTCTATGAAGGTAGATCGGAACCCAAAGCAACAGATCTATGGAACAAAACCACGAAAAACGCACCAAATCCAGAGATCGATCCAAAGGCAAATTTGTAGCTCTTTTTTGGGGATTTTCAATTTTTTGGTGGATAGAAGAAAAATTTGTGGGGGAATTCATGAGCAACGAAGATCTTGATACCAATATGTTGAGGGCTAACCTCGAGGGTGGCCCGATCTTTCACGAATCCCTTGAAATCATGGCGGACAAGGTGTGGGGATGAGGGAGAGAGCGAACCCGCAAACTCACACACGAAGAACACGATGAACACACACACACCACGAAGACACGATACAAGGCAATTGCTCACGCCTGCGGCTACCGGTCCGGCGCAATCCCTAGGATCGGCGTCGGGCGGGGATCTCTCTCTCGAACCGGAACGGCGAGATGGGAGACTCGGTGAGATCTTGATGTCTAGGCAAAGGGACTCCGATGCCTAGACCTTGTAGAATGCGGAGGCACGATGCAAACTCCAACGAGGTTTGGGATATTTGGTGCTCCTTTGTCAAAGGAGCATGGGGCAAGAACTAGATAGATCCACAAGGGGTTTCCACTAATTCCAAATATCATGCCTAGTGTTTACAATGGAGGCGTGGGACTATATATAGGCCAGCCACTAGTTCAGGGGTACTTTAGGCATAAAAGGGTAAAAACTGGACGAAACAGGAATATTCTCGGGCATCAAACCCATGTTGACTTTGAGACTGGGCATTCCGGCAATAAGTCCGGTCGCGCCGGACTGGGCGCCAGAAATTCCGGTCTATGCCGGTAATTCCGGTTGGCTACCGGAACCGCAGGCAGAGACTTGTTTCGGTCGGCGCTGGTCTGTTTTGGTGTGCACCGGAAGTTCCGGTCGTTGGTCCGGTCCGCCGGGGCGTGCGCCGTTCCGACGAGGTCCGGTCCGTCGGTCCTGGCGCCGGTTTGGCCTAGGACTCCGGTTCGTGTTGGCTTGGCTTCTTCTCTTGGCATTTCTTCATGGGGTTCGTATCTAAGGATGCACAAGGTATTGGCATGAAGTAGCAAGCCATCCAAGGATGCATCGAAGTCACATGAGACAAGGAGCAAATTTACCTTAGCTTGAAGGAGCTTGGCTCGGGCACGGGTCATCGGTCGACTTGGGGGACTTGTTGGTGTAGATGTAGGAGCGTCCGTAGGACGGGCTGCATCACTCATCCTATCCTGCATCACCGCTCCCTCGCTCCTCTCTGCTGCCGCCGCCTCGCCCTAGGACCTTCCTCCCCTGGCGCCGCTGCTGTCGCTCCCGGACGCTTATGCCGTTGAGTCGTCACCAAGCCTAGCGCCAGCCTTCGCCACTGCAGCGTCACGAGCCGCGCCCTCTCCTCCCTAGTTGTGCAGCGCCTATCGCCGAACTTCCCCTGTGCGCCCTCCGTCGACCCTCCTTGCTGTACCACCGCCCGCGCGACCCCGCGCCTCGTCGAAACATCTTGCCGAGCCCGGCCGCTCTCTGCTTCCGCCTCGCAGGCGCTGGAGCTTCGCCTAACCCCGTGCCACCAAGCACGTCGACCGCCGTCGCCTCAAGCCCCGCGCTGCCCTCCTCTGCAGCGAGCCGTGCGACCCCAAGCTCTCCGCAGCGAGATCTACGTCACCCCTTCTCCGCATCCGTGCCCATGGTCCCTTGCTGGTCTCTGCCCCGCACCATCTCACCTCTCCTCGTTGCTAGCATCGTCCCTGCCAGCCGTAGCGACCTCCCCCGCTACAGCACTGTCCAAGGCCGCCACCGCCTCCGTCGTGGCCGCCTCCCACATCTACATATCTCGGATGTCCGCCTCCGATTGCGGGGGTGCCTACAAGATACCCGAGCCTGCAACACGTCCTCGACAAGTCCCTGTATGTGGTCGTATATGAACGTGCTTGTATGTTTATTCAGTTACCGACCCTAACTCCGATTCCTGCCAAGGTTATTGCCTCCGGTGCCGTGGCCTCGTCAGCTCAACAAAGTTTATCTGGTCGCAAAATCTTCGTGAAGCCACCGCCCATTTGCCCGAGATGTTTGACCGAGATCGACACCGTGTCAAGTCTGAACCTGAGCCAGGTGCTGACACTCGAGCACTTCGACCCGGAACACCAAGATCTTCTCCATGGAAACCCCGATGCCTTGGACACGGAGCACCGAGGACGCTGTCATGAAAACCGAAGGCCCCGTTCCCGGATTCGAAGACCGATCCCGGCGAGACCGAACCGAACCCTCGGAACCAAGACCGCCGACCCTAATGTGTGACCTTTTTTCCAAGCACCGTATTTTATAATGACATATACTTGTTGCATATTAATTGAACATGTTTGCATACATAGTGTGGGTGTTTGGAGGTATTTCGATAATTCACCTAAATTAAATATGCAGACCATATGCGGGTTATGCTAGTCTTATATTGGCTCCATTTAAATTTGTGTAGCGAACCGATGCCATGTTTTGCCTTGTTAAGACAACATTTAAATTGCGGGGTAACTAAATAACTTGAACCTTCTAATTAATTGTCGGGACCCCGGTTCCGCTTAATGATGAGGACATCCCTACAATTACACCTACCCCATTGACTACTGAAGATGCTACAACTGTTGCAAGAAAGGATCAGTCCAATGAGATTAGAATTGGACCTATTACAAGAGCTCGTGCTAAGCTACTGGAACAACAGGTGAATTTACTCCTAAACGATTCTGGTACTTTGATTGATGAGAACTTTATACTGCCTAAGTCTATGCATTTATGTATGATCAGGTTCGTTGGAGAAACAAGCATGGCGCGAGGAGGAGAAGGGCTACAAGAGAAGCCCAACATGATGATTGCCCAAGGATGCGCGAGAGAGGAGCGGAAGGAAGGCGCAAGAGAAGATCATCAAGACGGAGGCAAAAAATCTGCCACGACCGGAGTGTCCACCCAGATCCACCCGGACTGTCCGGCCTGGTCGAGAGGCAAACTGGCGTGGACATTCTGTCTGCCCGTTCGGACACTACCCGGATACCACCCGAAAACTTCAAAGTTTCCGGCCAGACCGGACTGTCCGACACACTTCACCCGGAGTGTCCGGCCTAACCGGACTGTCCGACCGATTTTGACCGGAGTGTCCGCTCGCCGACCGAATCTGGTCCGAGTCGGTTTGTATCAGTTTGAGTCGTTTGCATTTAGTTTCGGTTTCTAGTCGCCCTAGCCGCCCTTATAAGCCTTGGGACGACCTCTAGTTAGGGTTTAGACCACGTTAAAATATTTTGGAGTTGTTTCTTTCATAGAACCTCTGGAATTACCCTGTGTTCGAATCTACCAACTATAATTGAGTGTGATTTGTTGTTCCATTGGGAATTAGTAGATTGCATACTACCGTTCGTGGTCACGGCTGCGTGCGCAAGAGCATGGTGTTGTGAATATCCTACAAGGTTCGAGAGCTATTGCATTGGCATCAGGGAACGAGCGGGAGAGTTCATAGCTACAGGCTAGTTATCTATCATCCACCATCATCACCGCCATCCGCTTACTGAGAAGATTGGGCCAACCCATATCATCTTGGTATCAGTTTTCTAGTGTTGCCTCGGTAAGCATCCACAAATCCATCCATAGATTAGAGAGTGTTTTTCGTCCTATACAGAAAAAGCATTACAAAAAGATTTGCCATCGACTAGATTGCATCATTTTCGAGTTTTAGTTGTTGATTGTATCTTCTCGTAGATCCGATCTGCAGGTCTTCCTCGTAGGAGTCTAGTTTCCGTTTGTGTCTAGGTTTAGGGTTTGATCTTGTTTTCCACTGTTCCCACCGTTACCGTTTCCGCAAGTTTTTATCGTTTTTTCCGAGTCCACATAGCGTACTTTTGTTGGCATACCATAGACACAGCCTATCTACAACATCTGTGCCTAGGAATGTACCCACGAGACTAGTTGCTTTGCTCCGACAGGCGGCTCATTAGGTTATTGAAGTGCAGAAATTTTCGACAGGCAAAACCGGACTATCCGGCTGAATCACACCGGACTATCCGGCCCAACCGGAGTCTCCGGCGCATATCGATCGGACTATCCGGCCCAGTTCTGTTATACGTTGCTGTACTCGTTTGCATTGAGTAATATAGTTGAAAAATCAAAAAAAAGGGAAAAGAAAAGAGAATCAGTATAAAAAAAGAGAAAAGAGCTACAAGCCTGACAAAAAAAAGAGATATAGAAGTGTGCAATATTGGAGGCCTTGTTGTGTATAGCACTAGTAGATTGAGAAATCTTGTGCCTGTTCTATTTGAGCTATTACTAGCGTCTCTCTTGTGCATTGCAATATTCCTTTTCATAAGTTGCTTTGCCACGTTTATCTCCACTGTGTGTGTTTCTTGGGTATTTGTACGATCAGCACTAGGACTTGTTTGCGGTGTAGATAGGATACCATACCTATAGCTCCACCTTTACATAACCTGTGTGCCCTGCGATCGTTCTCTATACCTTTGATATTCACTTCATCGCATCAAGTGCATCAGTCTTTGATTTCGTTTGGTAGAGCATCTCTATTCACTTTGGAATGGTAAGATCTCCTTTCTTATTAGTTGTGAGTGAGTTGTGAGAGTTTCCACCATACAGATTCTGATTTTTGCACTAACCTACTAATCATGTCTACTAGTGATGATGATGTTGTGTTGCAGAAAAAGAAGGATGAGGAGCTCGTCAATTGGCGTGAATATGAGGCTTTGAAACACTTGACACCTCTGTTTACTAACATGACAGATGCCATTGACAAGAATCTCCAAGATATGAATATGAGATTGGATCAGCATGTTCGGACGGTTGATACTATCCAAACGCAAGTGGCTACGCTCAATGTCAATGTCACCGCTTTGCAGCAGTCCATTGAGGGTTTCACAGCCGCCTTACATAGAAGGGAAGATCCTCAACATGATGATGCCTTTGATGATTTCGATGAGGGTAGCGCTGTTGATGCTGCTCCACATGCTGGCAGGGGACATGCTGATGCAGCCCGTCCTACGGATGCTTCTACATCTACACCAACAAGTCCCCCAAGTGGACCCATGACTCGTGCCCGAGCCAAACTCCTGCAAGCTAAGGTGAACTCACTCCTCTACTCGTGCCAATTTGTTACCTCCTTGGATGGCGTGCTACTTCATACCTCTACCCTATGCATCATCAGGTACGAACCCCCGCCGCGTCGACCCACGAGCCCTGAAGCTGCACCTGAGCTGAAGCTGCCGGAGTGTCCGGCCGAATCCAGCCGGAGTGTCCGGCCACCCCGGAGTGTCCGACCCGACTCAGCCGTCCGGCCTGCCCGAGCCCGAACCTGGCGTGGACATTCAGAAGGTCAAATCGGACACTACCCGGACACTTCCCGGAGTGTCCGGCCACCCCGGACTGTCCGGCCCACTCGACCCGGAGTGTCCGGTCACCCCGGACTGTCCGGCCCACTCGACCCATAGTGTCCGGCCCAAGTGATTGGCCTGCGAGCCTAGCTGGGCCCTATGGCCCATGTACCCCTCTACTTCACCCAGAACTCTACTTTAATGCCTGAATTACCCTTGAACTTGTGGCTGGCCTATATATAGACCCCCACCTCCATTGTAAACCCTAGGCATGATATTGGAATTAGTGGAAACCCCTTTGTGGATCTATCTAATTCTTGCCTCATGCTCCTTGACTAAGGAGCACCAATATCCTCAAACCTCGTTGGAGTTTGCATCGTGCCTCTGCGTTGTACAAGGCCTAGGCATCGGTGTTCCTATGCCTAGACGTCAAGATCTCACCGAGTCTCCCATCTCACCGTGCCGGTTCGAGAGAGAGTCCTCCGCCCGACGCCGATCCTAGGGATTGCGCCGGACCGGTCACCGCCGGCGTGAGCTATTGGTGTTTATCGTGGTTTTGCGTGTGTGTGTTCATCGCGTTCTTCGTGCGTGGGTTCGTCGTGTTCGTCCTTCCCTCCTTCCCTCGCACTCCACCCTCGATTTGAAAGGGAATCGTGAAAGATCGGGCCACCCTAGAGGTTTGCCCTCAACATATTGGTATCAAGAGCTTCCTTGCTCACGATGTCCCCCACAAATATTTCTTCTATCCACCAAAAATTCGAAAACCCCACAAAAACAGCCCATATTTGCCTTTGGATCGATCTCTTGATTTGGAGTGTTATTTGTGGTTTTGATCCGACCAAACCTTGTCTAAGGAGTTGGTCCAGCTTTATCCTACGTTTTCCCAGCCCGATTTGGCCAGTTTTTCACGGATTTGAGGCCCGAAGGCGAGGATTTCTGCTCAAGAACACGACCAGGAAACCCACGTCGGAGTGTCCGGCTCGTTCCGACCGGAGTGTCCGGCCGAACCAGACCGGAGTGTCTGGCCAGATCGGAGTAACGCCAGTTTTGACAGTTTTGCCTCATTTTTCGCATTGGCTAATCTCCTTTGTTTGCTCGTGTCCCGTGTGCGTGTCAGCAAGTACCAGCAAGCTTCTGCATCATCAACTTCCGCGCTCATCGACACCACAGACCACGAACATCACCCCGCACCACCGACGCCAAGTTCATCATCAAAGAAGGTATAACTTGCGTCACCTTGTTAACCCCCATCTTCCTTTGTGTGCACCTATCCCATGAGAGTGGCTCATCTTGTGTTTTCTTGAGCATTGTGCATTTGTCCTTGGATAGTGAGAGTGCAAGAGCAATATCAAGTGTGACTAGGTAACATCATGGGAGAGCAAAAAAAATATACAAAGAAAAAAAACAAAAGAAAAATAGTCTCCCCTTGCAAAAGAGAGTCTCAAAGCTTGTAAGCAAGAGAGAAAGAAGAGAGCCCAAGGAAAGTGCACAAATCCGTTGCTCACTTTTCCTCTTTGCAAACGAGCCATGGTCTCTCCTTGCATTGGCACGACAACGAGCTTAGTCTTCGTTAGGACATTTTGTTTGCTCATTTTCATAGTCGTGTCAATCCCAACTTTCTCCACGTGTGTGTACATAGTCGTAGGTTCCCGTCACCCTTTTGAGTTGTTGACCCTCGCCTTTCACTTGAGTTTTGTTAGATTTTTACCACTTTTGACTATCCCTTTTCTTTTGGCTGGTTCTTTGGCTTTCCACAACCCTAACCTACCACCAACAAGCTTTTGAGAGTTAGTGTGCGTTTTCTTGGCATTTCCACTTTGCACGCTAATAGCTCTCACTTGTGGTTTCTAGTTTGGTGCAATCCCCAAGGTGAGGTACAAGGCTAACACCACCGTATTCCACTTCCATATACAATACTTGTGTGTTTTGCATGATGGATAGGCACGGTGAGACAAGCCAACCACCTCCCCAAGAAGAAGATCAAGGTCCGTACATGACGCGCGCAAGTCACTTCATCGTTCGACAAGAGTTCCGTGAACGTTGCCAAGCACTTGAGACGCGACAAGATGAACAATTTGGCGAGACGCAAGCCGAGTTCAAGAACATCGACAACCGCTTCGACGGCCTCGAACGACAAATGCATGCAATGCATCACAACTTCGGCTACCAAAATGAAGCGCTTCAACGCTCCGTCGCCGAAACAAATGACAATCTTCGACGCCTTATCGATGGCATGGCAAGACCACGTTCACGCGCATCAAGCTTGGCAAGTTCTTCGCGTCGTCATGCACCTCTTCCACAAGATCTACATCAAAGTGCTCAAAGACGCAATGATGCCCCCGTGGTTTAAGATGGAATCTCTTCGAAATATGTACCTTCCCCATGGCACGCCGCAACGTCAAGCTATGACGGCGACCTCTCTTCAAGGCCACGAGCAAGGCAAGAAGCACACCGTCATCACGCAAGGGCACTAGTGATTCAACAAGAACAACCACAAGAGGAACCGCAAGCGCAACCGCAAGTCTACCACCATCGACCGCGACACATTCTTGACACAACAAGTGATGACTCCAATTTGGAGAATCAAGCTCGTCATCGACGTCAAGCTCTTCAAGATCCTCCTCCTCGTCATCAACGTCATGACCGTCAACAACGACACCATGGTCATCACGAGGCACCCCCTCCAGATCAACAAAACTTGGAGCGTCAAGTGATACAAGTTGAGCGACGCCCACCACATCAAGAGGCTCATGACCATGTTCTTCGCCGTGAGGCCCATGTGCCTAACCAACATCACCAACCGAGGAACGAGCCTCCTCTTCATCATCAACCACGTCAAGAGGCTACACACCTTCGCCACCATGAGGCCCAAGTACCTCAACCACGTCAACAACCGCGCCAAGAGCAAGAGCAAGCTCCTCCTCAACAACAATACCAAGAGCAAGCTCCGCAACAAGGACGCGAGAACCAAGTTCCACCTCCCCAACTACAAAATCATCAACAAGGTCACCAAGCTCGTCGCCATGACCGCAACGATGAAGAAACTTTTTGCAAGCTCAAGTTCACAATGCCCAAGTTCACCGGATCCAATGACCCTGAAGAATACCTCTCGTGGGCACTCAAAGTCGACAAGATCTTCCGCATGCACAACTGTAGCAACGAGAAGATGGTCGCCATGGCTTCGCTAGAGTTTGATGATTATGCCAACCTTTGATGGGAACAAGTTCAAGTTGCTCGTGATGCAAGACAAGAGCCGCCAATCACAACTTGGCATGACATGAAGGCTCACATGAGATCCCGGTTCGTCCCCGCACACTACACGCGTGACCTCTTCAACAACCTTCAAGCGCTTCGTCAAGGGACAAAGACCGTGGAAGAATACTTCAAGGAAATGGAACTTAACTTGATTCGTGCCAACATTGATGAGCGCATGGAGCAAACAATGGCACGTTTCCTTATTGTCTTGAATCACCCAATCAAGCGCATCGTCGAGTTCCAAACATACAACACCATGGTTGAGCTTGTGCACATGGCAACAAAGGCTGAACGTCAAGTGCAAGAGGATATCAAGTACAACAAGCCCAAGACGTACTTCACCTACAAGCAAGCTTCAACCCCTACACCAACAACTTTCAATGGTAGCTCCTCAAGTACCTCCAAGCCTTCCTTCAAGCCCACACTTCCTCAAGGAAAACTGCCACCAAATGGCAAGCAAGCAAAAAGTGATACACCTTTTAACGGTGAATGCTACAAGTGTGGAGGTAAAGGACACAAGTCAGCCGAATGTGGAAACAAGAAAGTCTTGTTCATCCATGACAATGGTGATGACGAGTACTTGAGTGAAGATGAGTTTGATGCCCGTGTCAAGGAAGCAATGGCAAGGCAACGAGTGGAAGATGATCAAGAACTCCTCATGTGTGAACATGACGCAAGTCCATCGCTTGTTGTCACAAGAATCTTGACCACTCAAGCACAAGAGCATGAAGACCAACGCTCCAATATCTTCCAAACACGAGCCGGCATCAATGGCAAATCTATCAAGGTGATCATTGACGGAGGGAGTTGTCACAACCTTGCTAGCACCGAGTTGTGTGACAAGCTCAACCTCAACCTCCATCCACACAAGCACCCCTATCACGTGCAATGGCTAAGTGACCAAGGGTCCGTGAAGATCAAGCATACCCTATCGATCTCCTTCGCCATTGGTCCTTACAAAGATACGGTGGAGTGTGATGTGGTTCCTATGACAGTTTGCCACATGCTTCTTGGTCGACCATGGCAATTTGACAAGGCTGCTCAACATGATGGTCGCACCAATATATACACCTTCAAATGGCTCAACAAAACATGTGTTTTGCAACCGATGACTCCTAGCCAAATAATTGTGGACAATGCAAAGGCTTTAGCGAGGGCGCAAAGCACAACACCTACTTGTGAGAAGAGCGGTGAGAGAGAGAACCACCTCATAGTGAGTGAGAGCCACAAGCCAAATTCGAGTGGAAAAACGAAGAGTGTTCTCCTTGCCACCAAAAGTGAGATGAGAGATGTTTGGAACAACCCATCCATCTTGCACTATGTCCTCCTTTGCAAGGGACTAGCGCAAGTAACCAATGTTCCTCCATCTTTGATTTGTGTTTTGCAGGAATTCAAGGATGTGTTTCCCGAAGAGCTTCCACATGGACTACCTCCTCTTCGCGGCATTGAACATCGCATCGACCTCATCCCCGGTGCACCACTTCCCAACCGTGCCGCTTACCGCACGAACCCGGAGGAGACGAAGGAGATCGAACGTCAAATCAACCAACTCGTCTCCAAAGGTTTGATCCAAGTTAGCACTAGCCCAAGAGTCGTACCCGTGATTCTTGTTCCAAAGAAGGATGATACGTTACGGTTATGCATGGACTCCCGTCCAATCAATGCTATCACAGTGCGTTATCGACATCCCATACCACGTATCGATGACATGCTTGATGAGTTGTGTGAAGCCACTATTTTTTCGAAAATTGATCTTCGTAGTGGTTACCATCAAATACGCATGGCTGAAGGTGATGAGTGGAAAACCTCCTTCAAGACCAAACTGGGTCTCTATGAATGGTTGGTTATGCCCTTTGGTTTATCAAATACCCCATCCACCTTCATGCACCTTATGAATCACATCTTGCGTTCTCTCATTGGAAAAAGTGTTGTTGTCTATTTCGATGATATTCTTGTTTATAGCAAATCACTTGAGGACCATATAACACATGTCAAGGAAGTTTTGCAAATCCTTCGACATGAAAAGCTTTATGCTAATCTTCCCAAGTGCACTTTTGCTAAAGACAAGTTGATCTTTCTTGGATTTGTCGTTTCTTCGAAGGGAATTAAAGTTGATGTTTCCAAGGTAAAGGACATACGAGATTGGCCCATCCCAACAAATGTGAGTGAACTCCGAAGTTTTCATGGGTTGGCCGGTTTCTATCGTCGCTTTGTGAAAGACTTTTCAACCATTGCTTGTCCCCTTAATGAATTGACCAAAAAGAATGTCACCTTCGTGTGGGGCAAAGCACAACAAAAAGCTTTTGATGAACTTAAAAAGAGGCTCACCGAAGCACCTCTTCTTGCTTTACCGGATTTCACAAAATCTTTTGAGATAGAGTGTGATGCTAGTGGTATTGGCATTGGAGGAGTCCTTATGCAAAACGGACGTCCTATAGCCTACCATAGCGAAAACTTGATGGTGCTCGCCTTAACTATCCGATTTATGACAAAGAGCTTTTTGCCTTAGTTCGTGTCCTTCAAGTTTGGCAACACTACCTTTGGCCCAAGGAATTTATCATACATTCCGACCACGAGTCGTTGAAATATCTCAAAGGCCAAGCTAACTTGAGCAAGAGACACGCTAAGTGGGTTGAGTTCATGGAATCTTTTCCGTACATTGTCAAGTATAAGAAGGGCAAAGATAATGTAGTTGCAGACGCATTGTCTCGCAAAGATACAAGCCTTCTTACGAGACTTGAAATCAACGTGTTGGGTCTTGAGGAAATAAAATCTTTGTATGCTTCCGACCCGTTCTTTGAACCAATTTTCGCAAAGTGCTCCAATGACAAGGGATTTGATGATTTCTATTTGCATAAGGGCTTTCTTTTTAAACAAAACAAGCTCTACATTCCGAAGTCGTTGCTTCAACTTTTGCTTCTCCAAGAATCTCATGGTGGAGACCTTATGGGTCACTTTGGTCGCGACAAGATATTGGACATGCTCTCCAGTCACTACTTTTGGCCCAAGATGAAGCGTGACGTGGAGCGCTACGTTCAACGATGCATGACATGTGTTCAAGCTAAGTCGCAAGCTAATCCCTATGGTCTTTATATGCCATTGCCTATTCCTCATACACCTTGGTCCGACATTAGCATGGATTTCGTGTTAGGATTGCCTCGATCCAAGCATGGTCATGATTCTATATTTGTTGTTGTGGATCGTTTTTCCAAGATGGCACACTTCATACCGTGCCATAAGACCGACGATGCTTCACATGTTGCAAATCTGTTTTTCAGGGAAATCGTCTGTCTTCACGGTGTGCCAAGGACAATCGTCTCCGACCGCGACGTCAAATTCATGAGCTACTTGTGGAAGACCCTCATGGCCAAGCTCGGCGTCAAGCTCCTCTTTTCATCCGCATCACATCCTCAAACTGATGGCCAAACTGAAGTTGACAACCGAAGCCTCGGAACCCTCCTCCGTGTGTTGATCAAGAAAAACCTGAAGGATTGGGAGGAATGCATTCCACACGCCGAGTTCGCCTACAATTGAGCCAAGCACTCAACAACCAAGATGAGTCCATTCATGATCGTCTATAGTTTCGAGCCCCTCACCGCGCTCGACATCCTACCACTACCTCTCCATGAGCGCACAAACATGGACGTCGAGAAGCGCGCACAAGCTATGAAGAAGCTTCATGAAGAAACAAGAGCAACTATCGAACAACAAGTCTTTCGCCAAGCTTCAAGGTTAAACAAGGACAAGAAGGAGATGATATTTGAAGAAGGTGACTTTGTGTGGATACACCTAAGCAAGGACCGCTTCCCCAAGGAATGTGACTCCAAGATCAAGCCAAGAGGAGATGGTCTCTTCAAGGTCCTCAAACGAATCAACAACAACGCCTACATCATCGACATCCCGACCTCCAAGTACCTTGCAAGCAATACATTCAATGTCAAGGATCTCTCACCCTACCATGGAGATGCTGAAGATGATATCCATGAAGAGTCGAGGACGACTCTTTCCCAAGGGGGGGAGCTGATGCAGCCCATCCTACGGACGCTTCTACATCTACACCAACAAGTCCCCCAAGTGGACCCATGACTCGTGCCCGAGCCAAACTCCTGCAAGCTAAGGTGAACTCACTCCTCTCCTTGTGCCAATTTGATACCTCCTTGGATGGCGTGCAACTTCATACCTCTACTCTGTGCATCATCAGGTACGAACCCCCGCCGCGTCGACCCACGAGCCCTGAAGCTACACCTGAGCTGAAGCTGCCGGAGTGTCTGGCCGAATCCAGCCGGAGTGTTCGGCCACCCCGGAGTGTCCGACCCGACTCAGCCGGAGTGTCCGGCCTGCCTGAGCCCGAACCTGGCGTGGACATTCAGAAGGTCAAATCGGACACTGCCCGAACACTTCCCGGAGTGTCCGGCCACCCCGGACTGTCCGGCCCACTCGACCCAGAGTGTCCGGTCACCCCGAACTGTCCGGCCCACTCGACCCGGAGAGTCCGGCCCAAGTGATGGGCCTGCGAGCCTAGCTGGGCCCTATGGCCCATGTACCCCTCTACTTCGCCCAGAACTCTACTTTAATGCCTGAATTACCCTTGAACTTGTGGCTGGCCTATATATAGACCCCCACCTCCATTGTAAACCCTAGGCATGATATTGGAATTAGTGGAAACCCCTTTGTGGATCTATCTAATTCTTGCCTCATGCTCCTTGACTAAGGAGCACCAATATCCCCAAACCTCGTAGGAGTTTGCATCGTGCCTCCGCGTTGTACAAGGCCTAGGCATCGGTGTTCCTTTGCCTAGACGTCAAGATTTCACCGAGTCTCCCATCTCGACGTGTCGGTTCGTGAGAGAGTCCTCCGCCCGACGCCGATCCTAGGGATTGCGCCGGACCGGTCACCGCCGGCGTGAGCTATTGGTGTTTATCGTGGTTTTGCGTGTGTGTGTTCATCGCGTTCTTCGTGCGTGGGTTCGTCGTGTTCGTCCTTCCCTCCTTCCCCCGCACTCCACCCTCGATTTGAAAGGGAATCGTGAAAGATCGGGCCACCCTAGAGGTTTGCCCTCAACACGTGCTATTCCCCCTGTCCATGCACCTGCTCATGGTCGTGGGTTTGCCCATCTTGGGCGCGGTCAACGTGTGCCCAACCAAGCTGCTGATGATGGTTTGGGCAAGCCAAAATTCTCAATTCCTAAGTTTGATGGTTCCATTGATCCTGAAGACTACCTCACATGGGAGTTGAAGATTGAGAAACTCTGGCGCTTATTTGACTATCCAGAAGATAAGAAGGTCAAGCTTGCATCATCTGAATTTGATGGTTACGCTTTGCGTTGGCGGTATGCTCTTGTGCGGCATAGAAGGGAGGACAATGAACTTCCTGTGATGGATTGGCGCAAGATGAAGCAAATCATGAAAGCTTGTTTTGTACCAACCAGCTACTTGCGATCAGTTTTTGATAAATTGACGCAATTGAAGCAAGGCACCATGACAGTTGATGAGTACTACATGGAGATGGAGATGCTTATGCAGCGTGCTAGAATTCGTGAGTCCATTGAGATGACCATGCAGTGATTCCTAATCAATTTGAAGTTACCGATCAAGAGCATTGTTCGTCATCACAAGTATGAGACCATGAATGAGTTGTTGCATCATGCTAGAGAGGCCGAATCCCAGTTGGCAGAAGAGGCAAAGTCAAGTGCTTGTTTTCCGTCCTCCGGCAGATTTTCGGTCAGGTCTACACCTCCTACAGTCACGCCACCAGCTGCTGCTCCTTTTACACCATCGGCCAAACCAGCAAGTACACCTTCGTTTGGTTCTAATGCTCGGGAACCCGCTGCTCCTGCTGCTAGCTCGGGTTCCAACATGTCTACAGCACGTACTCGTGATGTGGTGTGCCATACTTGTGGAGGTAGAGGTCACTACAAGAAAGATTGTCCAAACAGCAAGGTTATGTTTGTTAATGAACAAGGTGAAGTAGAAAGTGGAGATGAAGCTTCTGATGATGATATTGATGACGGCGAGGATGGTGCTGATGCATATGCTGAGATTGCACCCACTATTGTCGTATCTTCACGTGTACTTAGTGTGCAACCAGTTGAGGAATCCCAACGTTGCAACTTGTTCCAAACAAAAGCTCAAGTTGGTCCAAACAAAGCTTGCAAGGTAATTATTGATGGAGGTAGCTGCAGAAATCTTGCAAGCAAGGAACTATGTGCCAAACTGAATTTGACATACTTACCTCATCCCAAGCCATACTACATACAATGGTTGAGAAACAATGGTGAGATGAAGGTAAATCATATGGTACGTGTGAATTTTCAAATAGGGCCATACAAAGATTCTATTGATTTTGATGTGGTTCCTATGACTGTTTGTCACCTACTATTGGGTCGGACTTGGCTCTATGATCGCCATGTACACCACAATGGCCGAGCCAATACATATCACTTAGAATTCAAAGGAAAGAAGATTACTATGCAGCCAATGACACCACAAGAAATTGTGAATGATTCTCGCCAGAAGATAGAGGTGAACTTGACGGAAGATACTACCACTCAGCGAGACTGTGTAACAGCTGTTCCTGATGTCATTGAGCCTAAATTGAGTGATATAACGAAAAGTGAGAGAGTGCCTGGGTTATTGATACTAGCCACCAAGGAGGATATGAGAGAGTTTCGTGGGGATCCTACAACCATGCCACTTGTGCTCATGTATAAGGGCGAGGTATTGGTTTCTAACGACATGACCCCTATTTCTCTTGGTGTCTCTTCTGTTTTGCAGGACTTTGGGGATGTGTTTCCAGAAGACGTACCCGCAGGTTTACCTCCATTGCGTGGTATAGAACATCAAGTGGACCTGATTCCTGGCGCCACACTTCCCAACCGTGCACCTTACAGGACTAATCCCGAAGAAACTAAGGAAATTCAGAAGCAAGTACAAGCGTTGCTGGATAAAGGGTACATTCGTGTCTCTCTTAGCCCTTGTGCTGTTCCTGTTATTTTAGTTCCTAAGAAAGATGGTACATGGCGCATGTGTGTTGATTGTAGAGCGATTAATAACATCACTATTCGATATCGTCATCCTATACCACGCTTAGAGGATATGGTAGATGAATTGAGTGGTGCTGCTGTTTTCTCTAAAATTGACTTGCGTAGTGGTTATCATCAAATTAGAATGAAAGAAGGGGACGAATGGAAAACTGCTTTCAAAACTAAATTTGGTTTGTATGAGTGGTTAGTCATGCCGTTTGGTCTTACTAATGCACCTAGTACTTTCATGCGTTTGATGAATCATGTTTTGAGAGAGTTTATTGGTCGTTTTGTGGTTGTTTACTTTGATGATATACTCATATACAACCACACCGAATCTGAACATTGCACTCATGTTAGACAAGTTTTGCAAGTGTTACATGATAATAAACTGTATGCTAATATTGAGAAGTGTACATTTGCAAAAGATAAGGTCATATTCCTAGGATTTGTTGTTTCTAAGCATGGAGTAGAGGTAGATCAATCTAAAATTGAATCAATTCAGAATTGGCCTACTCCAATGAATGTTAGTCAAGTGCGTAGTTTCCACGGTCTCGCTGGTTTCTATAGGCGTTTTGTGAAATATTTTAGCACCATTGCTGCACCATTAAATGATTTGACAAATAAAGGTGTTCCTTTTGTTTGGTGCGCGACCCAGGACATTGCGTTTGATACATTAAAACGTTTGCTTACTTCTGCACCATTACTTGCATTACCTGATTTTTCGAAGCAATTTGAAGTTGAATGTGATGCTAGTGGTATAGGCATAGGTGGCGTTTTGATACAAGAGGGTCGGCCTATAGCTTATTTCATGCAGCCCGTCCTACGGACGCTTCTACATCTACAACAACAAGTCCCCCAAGTGGACCCATGACTCGTGCCCGAGCCAAACTCCTCCAAGCTAAGGTGAACTCGCTCCTCTCCTCGTACCAATTTGATACCTCCTTGGATGGCGTGCTACTTCATACCACTACTGATGAGGATATCTACAGGGATTATGATGATTCTGACTGCCTGAACTGGAAGGAAATACTGAGTCAAATCAATAATGACTATCAGGTGAATTCATTCTTAATTGAACCTGATGTTTTACTTAATGAGAACTTTATACTACCTAAGTCTATGCATCTTTGTATGATCAGGTTTATTGATAACACAAGCATTGCGCGAGGAGGAGGAGAGTTGCAGCAAGAAGGACAAGCGCTGATTTCCGATATCAACAAGTGCGCGAGGGAGGAGCGGGAGGCAGGCGCACTAGGATGCAATGAGGAAATCACGTATGAGCAAGAGAGAGAGATGGTGCACCAAGAATTACATGTTTGAGGTGTTCCACGACGTTTGGACTGCGTGCCAATAAGGCCGAACCCATATATGGGTCGGTATGTATCAGTTTGAGTCGAACCGTGTCAATTTGGGCCAAGTTATGGCTGTTTTTAGGCCCGTTTAGAGGGGAGGACGCCCCAGCCTTCATATAAACCTCCGTAGCCGTCACAAGTTAGGTTTGAAGACCACGTTAAAATATTTTGGAGTTGTTTCTTTCATAGAACCTCTGGAATTACCCTGTGTTTGAATCTGCCAACTATAATTGAGTGTGATCTGTTGTTCCATTGGGAATTAGTAGATTGCATACTACCGTTCGTGGTCACGGCTGCGTGCGCAAGAGTGTGGTGTTGTGAATATCCTACAAGGTTCGAGAGCTGTTGCATTGGCATCAGGGATCGAGCGGGAGAGATCATAGCTACGCACTAGTTATCTATCATCCACCATCACCATCGATAAGAGCTTGCTGAGAAGATCGGGCCACCCCATATCATCAACTACTTTGTGCATCATCAGGTACGAGCCCCCACCATGTCGATCCACGAGCCCTGAAGCTGCACCTATGCTGAAGCTGCCAAAGCCGGAGTGTCCGGTGCGACTCAGACGGAGTGTCTGGCCTGCCCGAGCCCGAACCTGGCGCGAACATTCTGTGTGCCAGTTCGGACACTGCCCGGAGTGTCTGGCCACCCCGGACTGTCCGGCCCACTCGACCTGGAGTGTCCGGCCACCCCGGACTGTCTAGCCCACTCGACCCGGAGTGTCCAGCTCAAGTGATGGGCCTGCGAGCCTAGCTGGGCCCTATGGCCTATGTACCCCTCTATTTCGCCCAGAACTCTACTTTAATGCCTGAATTACCCCTGACTTTGTGGTTGGCCTATATATAGACCCCACCTCCATTGTAAACCCTAAGCTTGATATTGGAATTAGTGGAAACCCCTTTGTGGATCTATCGAATTCTTGCCTCATGCTCCTTAACTAAGGAGCACCAATATCCCCAAACCTTGTTGGAGTTTGCATTGTGCCTCCGCGTTGTACAAGGCCTAGGCATCGGTGTCCCTTTGCCTAGACGTCAAGATCTCACCGAGTCTCCCATCTCGCCGTGCCGGTTCGAGAGAGAGTCCTCCGCCCGACACCGATCCTAGGGATTGCGCCGGACCGGTCACCGCCGGCGTGAGCTATTGGTGTTTATCGTGGTTTTGCGTGTGTGTGTTCGTCGCGTTCTTCGTGCGTGTGTTCGTCGTGTTCATCCTTCCCTCCTTCCCCCGCACCCCACCCTCGATTTGAAAGGGAATCATGAAAGATCGGGCCACCCTAGAGGTTTGCCCTCAACATATTGGTATCAAGAGCTTCGTTGCTCACGATTTCCCCCACAAAATTTTCTTCTATCCACCAAAAATTCGAAAATCCCCACAAAAAAACAGCCCATATTTGCCTTTGGATCGATCTCTTGATTTGGAGTGTTATTTGTGGTTTTGATCCGACCAAACCTTGTCTAAGGAGTTGGTCTAGCTTTATCCTGCGTTTCCCCAGCCTGATTTGGCCAGTTTTTCGTGGATTTGAGGCCCGAAGGCGAGGATTTCTGCTCAAGAACACGAGCAGGAAACCCGCGCCAGAGTGTCCGGCCCGACCGGAGTGTCCGGCCAAACCAGACCGGAGTGTCCGGCCCAGACAGACCGGAATGTCCGGTTGTAACGCCAGTTTTGACAATTTTGCCTCATTTTTCGCATTGGCTAATCTCCTTTGTTTGCTCGTGTCTCGTGTGCGTGTCAGCAACTACCAGGAAGCTTACGCATCATCAACTTCCGCGCTCATCGACACCACGGACCACGAACATCATCCCACACCACCGACGCCAAGTTCATCATCAAAGAAGGTATAATTTGCGTCACCTTGTTAACCCCATCTTCCTTCGTGTGTACCTATCCCATGAGAGTGGCTCATCTTGTGTTTGCTTGAGCATTGTGCATTTGTCCTTGGATAGTGACAGTGCAAGAGCAATAGCAAGTCTGACTAGGTAGCATCAAGGGAGAGCAAAAAATAAAAAGGAAAAAGATACAAAGAAAAAGCAAAAGAAAAATAGTCTCCCCTTGCAAAAGAGAGTCTCAAAGCTTGTAAGCAAGAGAGAAAGAAGAGCGCCCAAGGCAAGTGCACAAATCTGTTGCTCACTTTACCTCTTTGCAAACGAGCCATGGTCTCTCCTTGCATTGGCACGACAACGAGCTTAGTCTTCGTTAGGACATTTTGTTTGCTCATTTTCGTAGTCGTGTCAATCCCAACTTTCTCCACGTGTGTGTATATAGTCGTAGGTTCCCGTCACCCTTTTGAGTTGTTGACCTTTGCCTTTGACTTGAGTTTTGTTGGATTTTACCCACTTTTGACTATCCCTTTTCTTTTGGTTGGTTCTTTGGCTTTCCACAATACTAACCTACCACCAACAAGCTGTTGAGAGTTAGTTCTTTCTTTAGTGTGAGTTTTCTTTGCAATTCCACTTTGCACACTTATAGCTCTCACTTGTGGTCTCTAGTTTGGTGCAATCCCCAAGGTGAGGTACAAGGCTAGCACCACCATATTCCACTTCAATATACAATATTCGTGTCTTTTGCATGATGGATAGGCACGGTGAGACGAGCCAACCACCTCCCCAAGCAGAAGATCAAGGTCCGTACATGACACGCGCAAGTCACTTCATCGTTCGACAAGAGTTCCGTGAACGTTGCCAAGCCCTTGAGACGCGACAAGATGAACAATTTGGCGAGACGCAAGCCGAGTTCAAGAACATCGACAACCGCTTTGACGGCCTCGAACGACAAATGCATGTAATGCATCACAACTTCGGCCACCAACATGAAGCGCTCCAACGCTCCGTCGCCGAAACAAATGACAATCTTCGACGCCTCATCGACGGCATGGCAAGACCAGGTTCACGCGCATCAAGCTCGGCAGTTCTTCGCATCGTCATGCACCTCTTCCACAAGATCTACATCAAAGTGCTCAAAGACGCAATGATGCCCCCATGGTTGAAGATGGAATTTCTTCGAACTATGTACCTTCCCCACGGCACGCTGCAATGTCAAGCTATGATGGTGACCTCTCTTCAAGGCCACGAGCAAGGCAAGAAGCACAGCGTCATCATGCAAGGGACTAGTGATCCGACAAGAGCAACCACAAGAGGAACCGCAAGCGCAACCGCAAGTCTACCACCATCGGCCGCGACATGTACTTGACACAACAAGTGATGACTCCAACTTGGAGAATCAAGCTCGTCATCGACGTGAAGCTCTCCAAGATCGTCCTCCTCGTCATCAACGTCATGAACGTCAACAACGACACCATGGTCATCACACGGCGCCTCCTCCACATCAACAAAACTTGGACCGTCAAGTGATACACGTTGAGCGACGCCCACCACGTCAAGAGGCTCATGACCATGTTCTTCGCCGTGAGGCCCATGTGCCTAACCAACATCACCAACCGAGGAACGAGCCTCCTCTTCGTCATCAACCGCGTCAAGAGGCTCCACACCCTCGCCACCATGAGGCCCAAGCGCGCCTCAACCACGTCAACAACCGCGCCAAGAGCAAGAGCAAGCTCCTCCTCAACAACAATATCAAGAGCAAGCTTTGCAACAAGGACGCGAGAACCAAGTTCCACCTCCCCAACGACAAGATCATCAACAAGGTCACCAAGCTCGTCGCAATGACCGCAACGATGAAGAAACTTTTGGCAAGCTCAAGTTCACAATGCCCAAGTTCACCGGATCCAATGACCCCGACGAATACCTCTCGTGGGCACTCAAAGTCGACAAGATATTCCGCATGCACAACTATAGCAACGAGAAGATGGTCGCCATGGCTTCGCTTGAGTTTGATGATTACGCCAACCTTTGGTGGGAACAAGTTCAAGTTGCTCGTGATGCAAGACAAGAGCCGCCAATCGCAACTTGGCACGACATGAAGGCTCACATGAGATCCCGGTTTGTCCCCGCGCACTACACGCGTGACCTCTTCAACAACCTTCAAGCTCTTCGTCAAGGGACAAAGACCGTGGAAGAATACTTCAAGGAAATGTAACTCAACTTGATTCACGCCAACGTTGATGCGCGCATAGAGCAAACAATGGCACGTTTCCTTATTGGCTTGAATCACCCAATCAAGCGCATCGTCGAGTTCCAAACATACAACACCATGGTTGAGCTTGTGCACATCGCAACAAAGGCTGAACGTCAAGTGCAAGAGGATATCAAGTACAACAAGCCCAAGACGTACTTCACCTACAAGCAAGCTTCAACACCTACACCAACAACTTTCAATGGTAGCTCCTCAAGTACCACCAAGCCTTCCTTCAAGCCCACACTTCCTCAAGGAAAACTGCCCCCAAGTGGCAAGCAAGCAAAGAGTGATACACCTTTCAACGGTGAATGCTACAAGTGTGGAGGTAAAGGACACAAGTCGGCCGAATGTGGAAACAAGAAAGTCTTGTTCATCCATGACAATGGTGATGAAGAGTACTTGAGTGAAGGTGAGTTTGATGCTAGTGTCAAGGAAGCAATGGCAAGGCAACGAGTGGAAGATGATCAAGAACTCCTCATGTGTGAGCATGACGCAAGTCCATCGCTTGTCGTCACAAGGATCTTGACCACTCAAGCACAAGAACATGAAGACCAACGCTCCAATATCTTCCAAACACGAGCCGGCATCAACGGCAAATCTATCAAGGTGATCATTGATGGAGGGAGTTGTCACAACCTTGCTAGCACCAAGTTGTGTGAGAAGCTCAACCTCAACCTCCATCCACACAAGCACCCCTACCACGTGCAATGGTTAAGTGACCAAGGGTCCGTGAAGATCAAGCATACCGTATCGGTCTCCTTCGCCATTGGTCCTTACAAAGATATGGTGGTGTGTGATGTGGTTCCTCTGACAGTTTGCCACATGCTTCTTGGTCGACCATGGCAATTTGACAAGGCTGCTCAACATGATGGTCGCACCAATATATACACCTTCAAATGGCTCAACAAAACATGTGTTTTGCAACCGATGACTCCTAGCCAAATAATTGCGGACAATGCAAAGGCTTTAGCGAGGGCGCAAAGCACAACACCTACTTGTGAGAAGAGTGGTGAGAGAGAGAACCACCTCATAGTGAGTGAGAGCCACAAGCCAAATTCGAGTGGAAAAACTAAGAGTGTTCTCCTTGCCACCAAAAGTGAGATGAGAGATGTTCAGAACAACCCATCCATCTTGCACTATGTCCTCCTTTGCAAGGGACTAGCGCAAGGAACTAATGAATTAACCAATGTTCCTCCATCTTTGATGAATGTTTTGCAGCAATTCAAGGATGTGTTTCCTGAAGAGCTTCCACATGGACTACCTCCTCTTCGCGGCATCAAACATCGAATTGACCTCATCCCCGGTGCACCACTTCCCAACCGCGCCGCTTACCGCACGAACCCGGAGGAGACGAAGGAGATCGAACGTCAAATCAACCAACTCGTCTCCAAAGGTCTGATCCAAGTTAGCACTAGTCCAAGTGCCGTACCCGTGATTCTTGTTCCAAAGACGGATGATACATTACGGTTATGCATGGACTGCCGTCCAATCAATGCTATCACCGTGCGTTATCGACATCCCATACCACGTCTCGATGACATGCTTGATGAGTTGTGTGGAGCCACTATTTTTTTGAAAATTGATCTTCGTAGTGGTTACCATCAAATACGCATGGCTGAAGGTGATGAGTGGAAAACCGCCTTCAAGACCAAACTTGGTCTCTATGAGTGGTTGGTTATGCCCTTTGGTTTATCAAATGCCCCATCCACTTTCATGCGCCTTATGACTCACATCTTGCGTTCTCTCATTGGAAAAAGTGTTGTTGTCTATTTCGATGATATTGTTGTTTATAGCAAATCACATGAGGATCATGTAAAACATGTCAAGGAAGTTTTGCAAATCCTTCGACATGAATAGCTTCATGCTAATCTTCCCAAGTGCACTTTTGCTAAAGACAAGTTGATTTTTCTTGGATTTGTCGTTTCTTCGAAGGGAATTGAAGTTGATGTTTCCAAGGTAAAGGACATACGAGATTGGCCCATACCAACAAATGTGAGTGAACTCCGAAGTTTTCATGCGTTGGCCGGTTTCTATCGTCGCTTTGTGAAAGACTTTTCAACCATTGCTTGCCCCTTAATGAATTGACAAAAAAGAATGTCACCATCGTGTGGGGCAAAGCACAACAAAAAGCTTTTGATGAACTTAAAAAGAGGCTCACCGAAGCACCTCTTCTTGCTTTACCGGATTTCACAAAAACTTTTGAGATAGAGTGTGATGCTAGTGGTATTGGTATTGGAGGAGTCCTTATGCAAAACAGACGTCCTATCGCCTACCATAGCGAGAAACTTGATGGTGCTCGCCTTAACTATCCGATTTATGACAAAGAGCTTTTTGCCTTAGTTTGTGTCCTTCATGTTTGGCAACACTACCTTTGGCCCAAGGAATTTATCATACATTCCGACCACGAGTCATTGAAATATCTCAAAGGCCAAGCTAACTTGAGCAAGAGACATGCTAAGTGGGTTGAGTTCATGGAGTCTTTTCCGTACATTGTCAAGTATAAGAAGGGCAAAGATAATGTAGTTGCAGACGCATTGTCTCGCAAATATACAAGCCTTCTTACGAGACTTGAAATCAACGTGTTGGGTCTTGAGGAAATAAAATCTTTGTATGCTTCCGATCCGTTCTTTGAACCAATTTTCGCAAAGTGCTCCAATGACAGGAGTTGATGATTTCTATTTGCATAAGGGCTTTCTATTTAAACAAAACAAGCTATGCATTCCGAAGTCGTCGCTTCAACTTTTGCTTTTCCAAGAATCTCATGGTGGAGGCCTTATGGGTCACTTTGGTCGCGACAAGACATTGGACATGCTCTCCAATCACTACTTTTGGCCCAAGATGAAGCGTGACGTGGAGCGCTATGTTCAACGATGCACGACATGTGTTCAAGCTAAGTCACAAGCTAATCCCTGTGGTCTTTATATGCCATTGCCTATTCCTCATACACCTTGGTCCGACATTAGCATGGATTTCGTGTTAGGATTGCCTAGATCTAAGCATGGTCATGATTCTATATTTGTCATTGTGGATCGTTTTTACAAAATGGCACACTTCATACCGTGCCATAAGACCGACGATGCTTCACATGTTGCAAATCTATTTTTCAGGGAAATCGTCCGTCTTCACGGTGTGCCAAGGACAATCGTCTCTGACCGCAACGTCAAATTCATGAGCTACTTGTGGAAGACCCTCATGGCCAAGCTCGGCGTCAAGCTCCTCTTCTCATCCGCATCACATCCTCAAACTGATGGCCAAACGGAAGTTGTCAACCGAAGCCTCGGAACTCTCCTTCGTGTGTTGATCAAGAAAAACCTGAAGGATTGGGAGGAATGCATTCCACACGCCGAGTTCGCCTACAATCGAGCCAAGCATTCAACAACCAAGATAAGTCCATTCATGATCGTCTATGGTTTCGAGCCCCTCACCGCTCCTGACATCCTACCACTACCTCTCCATGAGCGCACGAACATGGACGTCGAGAAGTGCGCACAAGCTATGAAGATGCTTCATGAAGAAACAAGAGCTACTATCGAACAACAAGTCCTTCACCAAGCTTCAAGATTAAACAAGGACAAGAAGGAGATGATATTTGAAGACGGTGACCTTGTGTGGATACACCTAAGCAAGGACCGCTTTCCCAGGGAACGTGACTCCAAGCTCAAGCCAAGAGGATATGGTCCCTTCAAGGTCCTCAAAAGAATCAACAACAACGCCTACATCATCGACATACCGACCTCCAAGTACCTTGCAAGCAATAAATTCAATGTCAAGGACCTCGCACCCTACCATGGAGATGCTCAAGATGATATCCATGAAGAGTCAAGGACGATTCTTTCCTAGGGGGGAAGCTGATGCAGCCCGTCCTACGGATGCTTCTACATCTACAACAACAAGCCCCCCAAGTGGACCCATGACTCGTGCTCGAGCCAAACTCCTCCAAGCTAAGGTGAACTCGCTCCTCTCCTCATGCCAATTTGATACCTCCTTGGATGGCGTGCTACTTCATACCACTACTTTGTGCATCATCATGTACGAGCCCCCACCGCGTCGATCCACGAGCCCTGAAGCTGCACCTGTGCTGAAGCTGCCAAAGCCGGAGTGTCCGGCGCAACTCAGCCGGAGTGTCCGGCGCAACCGAAGTATCCGACGCGACTCAGCCGGAGTGTCCGGCCTGCCCGAGCCCGAACCTGGCGCGGACATTCTGTGTGCCAGTTCGGACACTGCTCGGAGTGTCCGGCCACCTCGGACTGTCCGGCCCACTCGACTCGGAGTGTCCGGCCACCCTAGACTGTCCGACCCACTCGACCCGGAGTGTCCGGCCCAAGTGATGGGCCTACGAGCCTAGCTGGGCCCTATGGCCCATGTACCCCTCTATTTCGCCCAGAACTCTACTTTAATGCCTGAATTACCCCTGACTTTGTGGTTGGCCTATATATAGACCCCCACCTCCATTGTAAACCCTAGGCTTGATATTGGAATTAGTGAAAACTCCTTTGTGGATCTATCTAATTCTTGCCTCATGCTCCTTGACTAAGGAGCACCAATATCCCCAAACCTCGTTGGAGTTTGCATTGTGCCTCCGCGTTGTACAAGGCCTAGGCATCGGTGTCCCTTTGCCTAGACGTCAAGATCTCACCGAGTCTCCCATCTCGTCGTGCCGGTTCGAGAGAGAGTCCTCCGCCCGACGCTGATCCTAGGGATTGCGCCGGACCGGTCACTGGTGGCGTGAGCTATTGGTGTTTATCGTGGTTTTGCGTGTGTGTGTTCGTCGCGTTCTTCGTGCGTGTGTTTGTCGTGTTCATCCTTCCCTACTTCCCCCGCACTCCACCCTCGATTTGAAAGGGAATCGTGAAAGATCGGGCCACCCTAGAGGTTTGCCCTCAACATTATTTTTCTGAGAAATTGACTGGTGCTCGTTTGAATTATTCTATCTATGATAAAGAATTGTATGCACTTGTTAGAGTACTTGAGGTTTGGCAACATTATTTGTGGCCAAAGGAATTCATCATACATTCTGATCATGAAGCATTGAAATACTTGAAAGCTCAATCAAACTTGCATAGAAGATTAGCTAAATGGCTTGAGTTCATTGAGTCCTTTCCTTACATCATTAACTATAAGAAGGGAAAAGAGAACGTTGTTGCTGATGCTCTATCTAGGAAGAACATGCTATTAACCAATCTTGATGTTAAAATTCCTGGATTAGAAGCTATTTCTGCACTTTATGCAACTGACCATGATTTTGCTGAACCATATCGTTTGTCTGCTTTTAGAAACGCATGGGATAAGTATCATATACATGATGGATATTTGTTTCGAGCTAACAAACTATGTATTCCAGAATCGTCGTTGCGTTTGTTCTTAGTGCAGGAGTCACATGCTGGTGGTTTGATGGGTCACTTTGGGCGTGAGAAGACGTTGCTCATGCTTGCTGATCATTTTTATTGGCCCCAGATGAGGCGTGATGTGTACAGATTTGTGAGCCAATGTATTACATGCCACAAGTTGAAATCTAAGCTGAAGCCTCACGGTTTGTATACACATCTCTCTGCACCGACTACTCCATGGGAAGACATTAGTATGGATTTTGTGCTAGGTCTACCTAAAACTCAAAGAGGTCATGATTATATATTTGTGGTACTGGATAGGTTCTCTAAGATGGCTCATTTTATTGCCTGCCACAAAAGCGACGATGCGTCGCATGTTGCTAACCTGTTTTTCAGGGACATCGTAAGATTACATGGAGTACCAAAGACGATTGTTTCTGACCGTGAAGTGAAGTTCATGAGCTACTTTTGGAAGACCTTATGGGGAAAGCTAGGAACGAAGCTGCTGTTCAGTACTACATGTCATCCCCAAACATATGGTCAAACAGAGGTGGTGAATCAAACATTGTCACAGCTGCTAAGGACCATGATTAAAAAGAATCTGCGGGAGTGGGAAGAGTGCTTGCCACATGTTGAGTTTGCTTACAACAGGGTTGTGCATTCAACTACTCAGTTTTGTCCTTTTGAGGTGGTGTATGGTTTCAAGCCATTGACGCCACTTGATATGTTGCCTCTGCTATTACATGAGAGAGTTGATATGGAGGCATGAAAACGTGCTGATTATGTGAAGAAAATACATGAGAAGACTCGAGAGGCTATTGAGAAGAAAGGCAAGAACATTGCTGCTGCAAGGAATCAAGCAAGGAAAGAAGTGTTGTTCGAGCCTGGAGATATGGTTTGGGTGCATCTACGCAAGGATAGGTTCCCACTACTTCGAAAGTCAAAATTGAAGCCACGTGGTGCTGGTCCTTACAAGGTGTTAGCCAAGATTAATGATAACGCCTACTCGGTTGATATACCTATTGAGGAGTTTGGTGGAGTTAGCAACAACTTCAACGTTGCTGATTTGTCACCATATGCTGGAGAAGACCTTGGAGCGTCGAGGTCGACGCCTTTTGAAGGGGGGGGGAGATGATGAGGACATCCCTACAATTACACCTACCCCAATGACTACTGAAGATGCTACAACTGTTGAAAGAAAGGATCAGTCCAATGAGATTAGAATTGGACCTATTACAAGAGCTCGTGCTAAGCTACTAGAACAACAGGTGAATTTACTCCTAAACGATTCCCGTACTTTGATTGATGAGAACTTTATACTGCCTAAGTCAATGCATTTATGTATGATCAGGTTCGTTGGAGAAACAAGCATGGCGCGAGGAGGAGAAGGGCTACAAGAGAAGCCCAACATGATGATCGCCCAAGGATGCGCGAGGGAGGAGCGGGAGGAAGGCGCAAGAGAAGATCATCAAGACTGAGGAAAAAAGATCTGCCACGATCGGAGTGTCCGGCTAGATCCACCCGGACTATCCGGCCTGGTCGAGAGGCAAACTGGCGTGGACATTCTGTCTGCCAGTTCGGACACTACCCGGATACCACCCGGAAACTTCACAGTTTCCGGCCAGACCGGACTGTCCGGCACACTTCACCCGGAGTGTCCGGCCTGACCGGACTGTCCGGCCGATTTCGACCAGAGTGTCTGCCCGCCGACCAAATCTGGTCCGAGTCGGTTTGTATCAATTTGAGTCGTTTGCGTTTAGTTTCGGTTTCTGGTCGCCCCAGCCGCCCTTATAAGCCTTGGGACGACCTCTAGTTAGGGCTTAGACCACGTTAAAATATTTTGGAGTTGTTTCTTTCATAGAACCTCTGGAATTACCCTGTGTTCGAATCTACCAACTATAATTGAGTGTGATCTGTTGTTCCATTGGTAATTAGTAGATTGCATACTACCGTTCGTGGTCACGGCTGCGTGCGCAAGAGCGTGGTGTTGTGAATATCCTACAAGGTTCGAGAGCTGTTGCATTGGCATCAGGGAACGAGCGGGAGAGTTCATAGCTACAGGCTAGTTATTTATCATCCACCATCATCACCGCCATCCGCTTACTAAGAAGATCGGGCCACCCCATATCACTTAATGTTGCCTAATTGCATCGCATCTTCGCCATGTCATGCATCATATCATGAACATGCCCGATCTTCTGCCGTAGTATTAAATAGTGCATCCGGTGTTTCTTTTAGTGCTTTGCTTCATCGCGGATTAGACCGTTGAGTGGATGCGAGTATCGACAAGTTCTTTGGATAATGTATCTTCGGCTATGTTCTCCAGACGAGCAATATCCCCTTTCTACCTATTTTGCTTTAATAGTCTTTATTTCCTCCTGTTGATCTACTGCTATCCGTGTTGCGGTGCTTTAGTTTTTGTGCATCATTTATAATCCTTGCAGCCTCTATATTGCCTTGGACACATCGTATTGCCTGTTGTTTGATAGATAGTCGGTCTTGCGAGTCGTAGAGCTTGCTCAGGTGCTGCTCCGCGTTGTTGTCGTTCCACCGTGGTGGGAAGGTTGGCACATGTTTAATGGTGGAGATGATCATGGCTTTAATTACAATTTGATAATTAAAATGCTGGGATTAGATATAACTAATGCAGAGGCCTCGGTGGACAATAGATGTTATTTGGTTCTTCCACACTCACTTGTGTCCCATAGGCCCCGAGTACTTGATACCTGTTCCTTGACTATCGCACTATCCGCATGTGGGACCATGAATCCCCTTAGCTAGAGCTTGATTCATTTCTTATTTCGTGGGGCCACAAACTAGTTTGGGGCTTTATTACTATCCTATACTTATGCCATGCTTTACTGCTTTATTTATGATTGTGCGTGGAGCACCTGTACAGTTTTGCATCGTGACACGTTTTCGCTGTATCGATAAGCCTAGTCTCACTTTCAGGTTCCCAGTCGTTTACCACTATCGACACAAACCCTGGGTCCGTCTCGGAGCCGGCCAACTTCGTTGCGGGTAGCTTAGTGGGGTGGCCCCCTAAAATATTTTATGAATCATGTGATTGCTTTATCGTGAAAGCCTCATTGGGTTTTTATTTGGTTTTTCCGAGGTTGATCGTGCATGTGTTAATATTTGTGCACCCTTGCAGGGTAAATCTTTCTGAATGCTGTGTCCGCACTTATGGACAACTTGGAGCATAGTATCTCGATCATAGACCACTAGAACTAAAGTAGTGCCATAAATTTGACATTAACATGTCTAGTAATCAATTTCACTACAACGGAATGAGTAAATAAAACTGTCAATAACTGGTGGAAGTTTGGGATATCTCTGGCTAATTGTATCTGACTAGTAAGTATTACAACTACAATAGAATGGTTAATTAAAACTGCCAACTGCTTATGATATCAGGATGACTCATGCTATCTATATCTGACTAGTAAGTACTACAACTATAATGGAATGAATAAAACTGCCAACGATGTGAGTTCCTTGGTTTGACTTCCTCGTTTGGTCTCGAGGGGGAAATACTAGGATGGGTATGATTGGTGTTAGTTTTAGGTTGGTTCCGACTAGGTATTTCTTATCTCTCTCTAATAGCCGACAATTGTACCGAGTCTCTATAGGTTGTTAGTGCATGCTTCGTTGCCGCTTCAGTCCACCATACCTATGTAGGCGAGAGCTGCCGAATTCTAGACTCGCCATGTACTGGCCTCAGTACTGACCGCTCCCTTTTTCCTTTGCCCTTTGTCGACACCCCTTTTGTTTAACAGGTATAAGTTCGCCGTCATTAGCAGGGTTACCCTTCCGGCTTGGCCTAGGAAGGGTTATGGACGCCATTGGTTATTCTTCAGGGCTCTTAGCACCATTTGCATCTTATCCGTACTTGCATATTGTATTGTTCTCAAGGTGATTTGGATCTTTGTACTGTATATTTGTATTCTTGACTCATAGTCGTTGCTGTATATATATATTCCGTGGGTTCTATCGTGGACTATTGTGTAATGGTATTGCTTCTTTTTCCACCCGCACGCAAGTGCCTAGTGGGCATCTTTGAATCGCTTCTATGCGGGTTTGGCAGGAATCGCTGAAACTTGCATAGGGCCGATTCGAGGGTGTTACAAAGTGGTATCAGAGCCCAGTAGTTACGATACCCCACTGGTCCAGCCTGTAGGATAACCTAGCTAATGGACGAAGTAGAGTGTCAAAACTATTTTGCAAAATCATTTGGATATATCTGATTAGGTCTAGTTTTACTCCTTACCCCTATGCTATTCTCCTCTTATCCCTGCATGTTTTAAATCTACTCTTATCTTTTCTTCGAGTCCAGGATTTCTCGTGGTTGGGTTTCCATCGTACCTGCAGGGTTTCGCTTTCTCTCTTTTATAACGGTGGTGCTACAATCATCGAATCTGCATCTCGTTTGTTGTACCTTCATCCTATCTTTTGTCCTTGGACTCTTTATTTGTATCTACACCTTGACGAATGTCCGTATCGTTGAAAAACATTATGAGAAGGATGAGCATTGGTGAAGTTCGAGTATACCTTGAGCATGTGTTGTTCACGCCAATGGAACCGTCACGGAACCTAATCATTGTGTTTATACGATTTTCTTTGTACCTTTTGGTGTTTTCCAACACGACGACATCATCTATGAAGAGCTTGCATCACTCCTTTGTTCTTCGGACATCGCTTGTGAAGATCTTCAGTCTGAATTCCCAGAGTTGGTTGCACGATTTCATGTACAGAGTAATGCTTCGAGTGAGGGATGGAGTAGCTACCATACCACTACTCCTATCATTCGCTCTTGTACATTGAATGGTGGATCACTGCGATTTTACTCCTTCCATGGAAGTTAAAGGTGGCCTTATCTTTGGACACCTTTATCTGCGTCTTTGTTTCTCCGGAGTGTTCTCTCAACACACATGAGCAACGACCCCTTTTTGGTGGTGTCCCCGAATTCAAGATGCATCAGGATCTTTGTTAGTGGTGTCGCGAGGATCTACACTAAGCGAGAAAACCCAGATCATCGGCCTTCTTCCCTGTACCATGAGGCGGATCTTGAGGGCGAGATGCATTTTTAGTGGTGTTGAATTGTAGCACCCCGGTAAAACCACTACTAGAAAATCACGTGTTGTTTTTGTTTTGTGCATCATCATGATCGCATGCTCATGTCATCATGCCACATTGCATTTGAGCATCGCCATGTCATCATGCATATTTTGCCTAAAACTATTTTCTAAAATCCTATCTTTGTTTTCTAAATAACATGCTCTTTATTTCAAAATACAAAACCTCGGTCTCTTCCACATATTTTATTTTGTCTAAAACTGTTTGCAAAAGGTTTTATAAAATAAAAATAAAATAAAATGATTTTTAGGGGGAGTCAGCCGGCCAGGCCAAAGGCCCAGCCAGCCAGGCTACTACCCAGTGGTCAACCAAACCCTAAAACCTAATCCCACTCTACCTACCCAGCCACCGCCAGCCCACACCCCCGCCCACCCGCGCACAGCGCCGCAACACCAACACGCGCATGCACACATACCCAACCCTGGCCCCCGCGTGCACCCCGCCCGTCCGTAGACACCTAATCCGACCCGACCGACACGCCCCACACGGGACGCGAATCATGACTCCCTGCCCATGAGAGTACACCGCGCATGTCGCCCTCTGTCTCTGCACGCCAACCCCACCCGCATGCCTCGCACGCTCCTGTTCACCCCGACCCGCGGGATCCCCTCTCCTCTCACGCGCCTTCCTCATCCTGTCCCACATCGCCACTCCCTCGCTCCTCTCTGCCGCTGCTGCCTGATACGTTGCCAAGGTATCTATAATTTTTGATGTTCCTCGCTTGTTTTATATCTACTTTCTTATGTTTTGTCCACACTTTGGAGTATTTTTATACACTTCCTATGACTAACCTATTAACAAAATGCTCACAGTGCTAGTTGCTTGTTTTCTGCTGTTTTTGGTTCCAGAAAAGCCAGAAAATGAATATTCTCGGAATTGGACGGGACAATGCCAAAGTCAATATTTCACCGAGGGGAACACAGAGCAAGAAGACAAGACAGAGAAGGGCCTCAAGTGGGCCACACCCCTGGCCGCGCGGCCTGGCCTGCGCCTGGGGGGTGCAGCCGCCTCGGGCACCCCCTCGGCCTCCATTTCGCCTATAAGAGCCTCCGATGCCTAAGGACCCGATCAAAGACCCGATCAAAATTCCACGAAAGAGTCTGTAGTCGCCGCCATCTCCATCCCTAGATTGGGAGGGATCTGAAGCTCTTCCCAGCACCCTGCCGGAGGGGAGAGATCACCCTGGAGGCCTTCTTCATCACCATGTCTGCCTCTAGTGTGATGCGTGAGTAGTTCATCCTTGGACTACGGGTCCATGTAATACCTAGATGGTTGGTCCTTCTCCTTTGTGCTACCAGATTTAGATCTTGTGAGCTCCGTTCATGATCAAGATCATCTATTTGTAATTCTACATGTTGTGTTTGCGGGGATCCGATGGATATTGAGATGCTATTTCAGATTGATTATTGATTCTATCATGTCTTTGTTATTTGTGATCTTGCATGCTTTCCGTTGTTAGTAGCTATCTTGGCCGAGTAGATGCTAGCAACTCTAAGAGGGAGTATTTATGCTCGATAGTGGGTTCATGCCTCTAGGAATTTGGGGAAATGACAGAAATCTCTAAGGTACTAGATGTGCTTTTGCTACTAGGGAGAAACCAGCAATCCTTTGTTCATAGAACAATCATATTGTTTACTTTACACAATTTGCTTAATGCAATGATCTGTTGCTTGTAACTTAATACTGGAGGGGGGTCGGATGATAACCTGAAGGTGGATTATTAGTCATAGATACAGTTGGATTACAGTCTATGTATAATGTTGTAATGCCCAATGAAATCTCATAGGAGTGGAGATGATTAGTATATGCATGTATGCTTTCTCGATGTCTGTCAATTGCCCCACTGTAATTTGTTCACCCAACATGTCAACTATCTTAAGCAGAATCACCACTAGTGAACTATGGACCCCGGTCCATTCTTTTACCATCAATCTACAAAGCTAATTACTATTTTCTGTTTACTTCCTGCAAGCAATTACTATCTTCCACACAATATGTTTAATCCTTTGTTTTCAACAAAACCGGTGAGATTGACAACCTCACTGTATGTTGGGGGCAAAGTTCTGTGGTTGTGTTGTGCAGGATTCCAAGTTGGAAACAACACCTTGGAGGTGTTTCCTTGCTCCTACTGGTTCGATAACCTTGGTTTCATAACTGAGGGAAAACTTGTTGCTGTGCTCATCTACCTTCCTCTTGGGGTTCCCCAACGAGCTCTACATATTGAGCAAGCAAGAATTTTTCTGGTGCCGTTGCCGGGGAGTCAAGGACATCTTCACGAGGGGAGTCCCTCATAACCAATCTCTTTACTTTGTTGTTTTTGTTTTGCTTACTTTATTTCTGATTTGTTTGCTTGTTTCTTTATCAAAAACACAAAAAATTAGTTGTAGTAGTTTGCCTTCTTTATTAAAAAACACAAAAAAATGACTACTCTTGAAAACACTAAGTTGTGTGACTTCACTAGCACCAACAACAATGATTTCATGTGCACACCTATTGCTCCACCTGTTCCTGAAGCTACTTTCTTTGAAATTAAACCTGCTTTACTCATCTTGTTATGAGAGAACAATTTTCTAGTATTGGTACTGAAAATGCTGCTGCTCATCTTAATAACTTTGTTGAACTTTGTGAGATGCAAAAACATAGGGATATAGATGTGGATATTATTAAGCTTAAATTCTTTCCTTTCTCTTTGAGAGGAAAAGCTAAAGAATGGTTGCAATCCCTAACTAGAAATAGTATTGATTCTTGGACTAAATGCAAAGATGATTTTATTGGAAAATACTATCCTCCTGCTAAGATTATATCTATGAGAAGTGAAATAATGAAATTTAAACAATCTGATAATGAACATGTTGCTCAAGCTTGGGAAAGAATGAAATCTTTGGTAAAGAATTGTCCCACTCATGGACTGAGTATTTGGATGATTATCCAAACCTTGTATACAGGATTGAATTATTCTTCAAGAAATCTACTGGATTCTGCTGCTGGAGGTACCTTTATGACCATTACTCTAGGTGCTGCAACAAAGCTTCTAGATAATATGATGGCTAACTATTCTGAATGGCACACTGAGAGAGCTCCTCAAGGTAAGAAGGTAAATTCTGTTGAGGAAACCTCCTCCTTGAGTGATAAAATAGATGTTATTATGACTATGCTTGTTAATGGGAAAGCTCATATTGATCCAAATCATGTTCCCTTAGCCTCTTTGGTTGCCCAAGAAGAGCAAGTTGATGTAATTTTATTAGAAATAATAATTTTAGCAACAATGCCTATAGGAATAATTTTGGCACTAATAACTATAGGCCATATCCTCCCAAGAATGGTAATGCTTATGGAAATTCCTACGACAATAATAGAAGTGCACCCTCTGAACTTGAAGTTATGCTTAAAGATTTTATTAGTAAACAAACTGCTTTCAATAAAACTATTGAGGAAAAACTCTCTAATGCTGAAAGAAATATAGCATCATTGTCTGAAGCACAATCTTCTTTGAATAAAATGGCTGCTAAACCTGAAACTATTGAAAATCCCTTTGCTGATACTAATGCCATACAAGTTAGAATTGATGAAAATGTTAGACTATTATCTGAACTGCATGCTAAGTGGGAAAGAGAATATGAAATTGCTAGAAATATTAGTATTTCTACTATCACTACCACTAATATCGAAGCTAGTAAACCCAATGGAACCTTTTATAATAAAAATGCTGAAATTCTTCGAAATATGGGAAACAATAGCTCTACTACTTTAGATGATAATTATGATTTTTATCTTGATGGTTGCAATATCTCTGAAGTAATTATGTTCCTACAAAAGCTTGCAAAAATTCCTAATGCTAGTACTACGGATATGGCCTTTACAAAACACATTACTAATGCTCTCATAAAAATTAAAGAAGAAAAGATGAAACATAAAGCTTCTATTCCTAGAAATTAGAAGATGGTTGGGAACCCATCATTAATATGCAAGTGAATGATTTTGATCTCAAAGCTTTATGTGATCTTGATAGTAGTGTTTCTATTATGCCTAGAAAGATTTATGAAATGCTTGATTTACCACCGTTGGAGGATTGTTATTTAAATGTCCAACTTGATGATAATGCTAAAAAGAAACTCATGGGGAGTATTAATGATGTTCTTATTATGGTTAACAATGCCTATGTCCCTATCGATTTCGATGTTTTGGATGTTGAATGCAATGCTTCTTGTCCTATTACTTTGGGAAGAATTTTCTTAGAACTATTGGTGCCATTATCGATATGAAAGAAGGCACCATTAAATATCAACTCCCACTCAAGAAAGGTATAGAACGCTTCCCGGAGAAGATAGAGAAGATTCCTTTTGCCTCTTCTATTAAAACAAAATTTGCTCTTAATGCTTCTTCATTTGAGAATACTTGATTCGTTTCTTGCTTCTTATGCCTAGCTCAAAGGCGTTAAACAAAAGCACTTATTGAGAGATAACCCAAATTTCGTTAGGAGTCTTTTGTTGAGTCTTGGAAGTTATTGCTTCAGTAATAACCTCTCCTTATCATTTTTGTGTGGTTTTTGTGCCAAGAGTAACCTCTAATGAGAGAGAAGTAATGCTTAGGAAAGTTGCTGTACCAAAATAGATTTGTGTGCTTCGCTGTAAAAATTCGTGAAAAATCTCTATACATCGGTTTGAGCTGTAATTTTTTGTGCTTCTGCCCCAGGATGTTATCCAACTTTTCGTTAGTTCAACACTGTTCGATTTGAGCAACAGAAGGTCTTCAAAAAAATTGGTTTTTACCTGCTGGTCTGTTTTGACAGATTTCTGCCATTATTTGCATTTGCCTCTCAATCTCTTTCCCTTTGAGTTCTCTTTGATCATTTGAAATTTTTAAAGGAAGTGCTACAGTAGCTTGTGTTTTAATGGAAGTTTTACTTGTGTTGAAACTGAACCAAAAGACTTATTATCTTGAGTACACTATTGTTGTTAATGAAGATTCTGTGAAGTTTTGTATGGAGGAAATTTTAAGGTGTAGGGAAGAGTAATGTGATAAGATGGAGTATGGACAAAAGCTCAAGCTTGGAGATGCCACCCGTGTCACCCCAAGAAATATTCAAGAAGTACAAGCGTCAAAGCTTGGGGATGCCCAAGGCATCCCCTTCTTCATCAATAAAAATTTCAGGTTTCTTCCAAACACTTCATTTTTATTGTTTCATGCACAGTGGTGTTGTTCTTGGAGCGTCTTTGTTTTTATTTTTAGTTTTTGTTTGCTTAGTTTGCTTGAATAAATTGGTTGGACCCCCTCATTCATACATTAGTTTTCAAATAAGATTGGTTTGGATTGGAAAAGAGTAGGAAAAGTTCATGGTTAAGTGGTATAACATGAGTTTGTTTTTGACTGTGACTTAGACTTTATCATGTCATGCTTGATATTGTTTTGGCTTTATGCTTAGTGATTTTTGCTGTAGCATGACATGTTATAAACAGTTGAGATTGCTTAATGTGCCTTGAAAGAATCATGCGTTGTTTTAGCATATTAAAGCATACTATTGTGGTATTCTCCTTTGATGCTTTATTTGGGTTGACTTGGCGCATGCTCACACCATGTTAAGACTATCCCAAGTCACCATAGCCTCTATGATCATTTAGTTTTCGACTTGTAATATCACTTTATGCTTTAATTAATAATGTTTTGTCGCTTTGCATGATTATGGACATTATTGCTCTCTTAGTTGGTTGCTCCTAGTCTTTTGCAAGCCTCCATACCAAGTATGAGTTCCACTCATGCATCCAACTCCAAATAAAACCAAGTTATTCAAAAGAGTCCACCATACCTACCTATTAGCATTTACTATTCCAAGTATATTCATGTTTTTATCTACCTTCCGAATTAAACTTGTTATGTGAAAATTAGTGATTAAAGCTCTCACGAACTTGATGGCACACTTTACTTTTCTTGCCCCTAATAAACTTGAACCATTTTGTTATCTATGTTGTATATGCTTGCACTTATATGTTGGGGATTAGCAGAACCATGCTATCATCAGGAATGCTTTCAACATTGCACTTGTACATTGTACCCAGTTGATATCATGCTCTTTTGTTTATGGATGTCGTCGGTGTGAAATGAAAGGGGAGCTTGTAAGTCCATGGAGTTATGTATGTGTGTTAGAGAAACGCCTGGGCAACTAGCCTAAGCCATGCCTAATCATGGTGGAAACTTGCAGCATCACCATAGTGAGCAATCTATGAAGCATTCTTCTTATAAAAAAAGAGATAGAGATTGAGAAAAAGAAAAAAAGGATGAGAAAAGAGGAAAGAGAGAAAAAGCACCATTTTCCCATGGTAAATAAGAAGATTGCTGAGATGCTCATTGTCTGCTTGCCTTGTCATTTTGATTATGGGATAGCTCATGTATCATGTGCAAGGGGTACCCCATTGGCGGTTCTCTATGATACACATATACTTACTATGACAAGAACTTACCGGTACTAAACTTGACTAGCATGAGGAGCGGCCCTCGTATTCAAGGGACATGAGATTGCCAACTTATACTTTGTCAAGCATATACTTCATAGTTTGTTCACTTTAACCTTAATCACGTCAAGATGCTTATGATAGGGGCAATGAGAGCTGAAAGCTAATAAGTACAATAATTTTTGGAAGCTCTTTATGAGACTTGAATCCCTGCTTCCTTCTATGAAGGCCTTTCTTTTACTTTTATGTTAAGTTTCTTACTTTAGTGTGCATTGTCCTAAGACTTGTTGATTGATTTATAACTTTGATATTGCTTGTTCTTAAACTATTTGTATCTAGTCACCCTTATGAACTTTGAAGGTGTCCTATGCTTTTATGTTTTGCTACACTATGAGGGACAAGCTGAATACCATTCTTATTATGTTTTCTATATGTGAAACAAACAAACGTCTTTCCAAGCATTGTTATTCATGAATCTTTTGTATGTACATTTTCATGTTACAACATAGTTGCTATGTCTTATTGTTAGAACTATATCTTTCATGATATGTTAAAGTACTATGATCCCAGCTATTAATGTTCTACAAATACTTTGATCAAGATTATGATGGTGCATGTCAACTCAAAAATTATTCTTTTATTTTTTATCACTTACCTACTAAAGGACAAGCAGGAGTTAAGCTTGGGGATGTTGATACGTTGCAAACGTATCTATAATTTTTGATGTTCCATGCTTGTTTTACATCTACTTTCTTATGTTTTGTCCACACTTTGGAGTATTTTTATACACTTTCTGGGACTAACCTATTAACAAGATGCCATAGTGCTAGTTGCTTGTTTTCTGCTGTTTTTGGTTCCAAAAAAGCCAGAAAATGAATATTCTCGGAATTGGATGGGACAAATGCCAAAGTCAATATTTCACCGAGGGGAACATGGAGCCAGAAGACGAGACGGAGAAGGCCCTCGAGGGGGCCGCACCCCCTGGCCGCGCGGCCTAGCCCGCGCCTAGGGGGTGCAGCCGCCTCGGGCACCCCCTCGGCCTCCCCTTTCGCCTATAAGAAGCCTCCAATGCAGAAACCCAAAGGACCCGATCAAAGACCTGATCAAAATTCCACGAAAGAGTCTGTAGCCGCCGCCATCTCCTTCCCTAGATCGGGAGGGATCTGAAGCTCTTCCCGAAACCTTGCCAGAGGGGAGAGATCTCCCTGGAGGCCTTCTTCATCACCATGTCTGCCTCCGGTGTGATGCATGAGTAGTTCATCCTTGGACTACAGGTCCATGTAGTAGCTAGATGGTTGGTCCTTCTCCTTTGGGCTACAATGTTTAGATCTTGTGAGCTCCGTTCATGATCAAGATCATCTATTTGTAATTCTGCATGTTGTGTTTGCGGGGATCCGATGGATATTGAGATGCTATTTCAGATTGATTATAGATTCTATCATGTCTTTGTTATTTGTGATCTTGCATGCTTTCCGTTGTTAGTAGCTATCTTGGCTGAGTAGATGCTAGCAACTCCAAGAGGGAGTATTTATGCTCAATAGTGGGTTCATGCTTCTAGGAATTTGGCGAAGTGACCGAAATCTCTAAGGTACTAGATGTGCTGTTGTTACTAGGGAGAAAACAACAATCCTTTGTTCATAGAACAATCGTATTGTTTACTTTACACACTTTGCTTAATGCAATTATCTGTTGCTTGCAACTTAATACTGGAGCGGGTTCGGATGATAACCTGAAGGTGGATTATTAGTCATAGATGCAGTTGGATTACGGTCTTTGTATAATGTTGTAATGCGCAATCAAATCTCATAGGAGTGGAGATGATTAGTATATG
The DNA here is from genome assembly GCA_910589775.1 of Avena eriantha. Lineage (NCBI taxonomy): Eukaryota > Viridiplantae > Streptophyta > Magnoliopsida > Poales > Poaceae > Avena > Avena eriantha. The sequence continues at coordinate 389,829,012 of OU342743.1, forward strand.
CATGTATGCTTTCTCCATGTTTGTCAATTGCCCCGCTGTAATTTGTTCACCCAACATGTCAACTATCTTAAGGAGAATCACCACTAGTGAACTATGGACCCCGGTCCATTCGTTTACCATCAATCTACAAAGCTATTTACTATTTTCTGTTTAGTTTCTGCGAGCAATTACTATCTTCCACACAATACGTTTAATCCTTTGTTTTCAGCAAAACCGGTGAGATTGACAACCTCACTGTAAGTTGGGGGCAAAGTTCTGTGGTTGTGTTGTGTAGGATTCAAAGTTGGAAACAACACCTTGGAGGGGTTTCCTTGCTCCTACTGGTTCAATAACCTTGGTTTCATAACTGAGGGAAAACTTGTTGCTGTGCTCATCATACCTTCCTCTTGGGGTTCCCCAACGAGCTCTACATATTGAGCAAGCACCTCCGCCTCGCCCTAGGACCTTCCTCCCCTGGTGTCGCTGCTGTCGCTCTCGGACGCCCATGTCTTCGAGTCGTCACCAAGCCCACTGCCAAGGCCGCACCAGCCTTTACGTCTACAGCGTCGCGAGCCGCGCCCTCTCCTCCCTGCTTGTGCAGCGCCCTTCGCCGAACTTCCTATGTGTGCCCACCGTCGATCCTCCTTGCTGCACCACCGTTTGCGCGGCCCTGCGCCTCATCAGAACATCTCGCCGAGCCCGACCGCTCTCTGCTTCTGCCTTGCAGGAGCCGGAGCTTTGCCTGGACCCCGCGCCGCCAAGCACGTCGACCGCCGTCGCCTCAAGGCCCGCGCCGCCCTCCTCCACAGCGAGCCGCACGGCCCCAAGCTCTCCGCAGCGAGCTCTACGTCACCCCTTCTCCGTGTCCACGCCCGCGATCCCTTGCCGGTCTCTACCCCGCGCCATGTCGCCTCTCCTTGTCGCCAGCATCGTCCCTGCCAGCCATAGCGACCTCCCTCGCTACAACACTGTCCAAGGCCGCCGCCGCCTTCGTCGTGGCCGCCTCCCGCATCTCTGTATCTCGGATGTCCGCCTCCTTTTGCGAGGGCGCCTACAAGAAACCCCGGCCTATAGCGCATCCTCGACAAGTCCCTGTACGCGGTCGTATATGAACGTGCTTGTATGTTTATTCAGTTGCCGGCGCTAACTCCGATTCCTGCAAGCTTATTGCCTCCGGTGTTGTGGCCTCGTCTGCTCAACAAAGTTTATCTGGTCGCAATATCTTCGTGAAGTCGCCGCCTGTTTGCCCGAGATCGACACCATGTCAAGTCTGAACCCGAGCACAGTGCCGACACTCGAGCACTTCAACCCGGAACACCAAGATCTTCTACACGGAAACGTTGATGTCTTGGACACGGAGCAACAAGGATGCCGTCACGAAAACCGAAGGCTCCGTTCCTGGATTCGAAGACCGATCCCGGCGAGACCGAACCGAACCCTTGGAACCAAGACCACCGACCCTAATGTGTGATCTTTTTTCCGAGCCGCCTATTTTAATACTTGTTGCATGTTAATTGAACATGTTTGCATACATATTATGGGTGTCTGGAGGTATTACAATGATTCACCTAAATTAAATATGGAGAACATATGTGGGCTATGCTAGTCTTATATTGGCTCCATTTAAATTTGTGTAGCGAACCGATGCCATGTTTTGCCTTGTTAAGACAATATTTAAATTGCGGGGTAACTAAATAACCTAAACCTTCTAATTAATTGCCAGGACCCCGGTTCCGCTTAATATTGCCTAATTACATCGCATCTTCGCCATGTCATGCATCATATCATGAACGTGCCCGATCTTCTGCTGTAGTATTAAATAATGCATCTGGTGTTTCTTTTAGTGCTTTGCTTCTTTACAGATTAGGCCGTGGAATGGATGCGAGTATTGACAAGTTCTTCGGATAATATATCTTCGGCTATGTTCTCCAGGCGAGCAATCTCCCCCTTTCTACCTATTTCACTTTAATAGTCTTTATTTCCTCCTGTTGATCTACTATTATCCGTGTTGCGATGCTTTAGTTTCCGTGCACCATTTATAATCCTTGCAGCCTCTATATTCCCCTTAGCTAGAATCCCCTTAGCCATATTTAATTGCGATGCTTTAGTTGCGATGCTTTAGTTTCCATGCACCATTTGTAATCCTTGCACCATTTATTTCCTCCTTTTGATCTACTACTATCCGCATGTGGGCCATGAATCCCCTTAGCCAGAGCTTGATTCATTTATTATTTCTTGGGGCCACAAACTAGTTTGGGGCTTTATTACTATCTTGTACTTATGACATGCTTTACTGCTTTATTTATGATTGTGCGTGGATCACCTATACTGTTTTGGATCGTGACACGTTTTCGCTGTATCGACAAGCCCAGTCACACTTTCGGGTTCCTAGTCATTTACCACCGTCGACACAAACCTTGGGTCTGTCTCGAAGCCGGCCAACTTTGTTGCGGGTAGCTTAGTGGGGTGCCCCCCTGAAATATTTTATGAATCCTATGATTTCTTTGTCGTGAAAGCCTCGTTGGGTTTTTATTTGGCTTTTCCAATGTTGATCGTGCGTGTGTTGCTATTTGTGCACCCCTGTAGGGTAAATCTTTCTGAAAGCCACGTCCTTGGTTATGGACGACTTGGAGCATAATATCTCGATCATAGACAACTATAACTAAAGTAGTGCTATAAATTTGACATTGACATGTCTAGTAATCAGTTTCACTGCAACAGAATGAGTAAATAAAAGTGCCGACAACTGGTGGAAGTTTGGGATATCTTTGGCTAATTGTATCTGACCAGTAAGTATTACAAGTACAATGAAATGGCTAATTAAAACTACCAACTGCTTATGATATCAGGATTACTCATGCTATCTATATCTGACTAGTAAGTACTGCAATAATAATGGAATGAATAAAACTGCCAACGGTGTGAGTTCCTTGGTTTGTGATATGGGGTGGCCCGATCTTCTCAGTGAGATGGGGTAGATGGCGATGTAGATGATGAAGATAACTTGTATGAACCTGAGAACTCTCCGGCTAATCCCTGCTGCCAGATGCAATAGCTCTCAACCCTTTGGATATTCGCAACTCCACACACTTGCGCACGTAGCCGCTGACCACGAAGCGGTATTGCAATCTACTAATTCCCAGTGGAACAATAGATCACACTCAATCTTGCAATTGGCTAATTCCCAATGGAATAACTAATCACACCCAGATTATAGTAGCAACACACCAGATCGATACGAATTGGTGCTGAATAATTCAGAGGATCGCTTGTAGAAGATCTAACTGGAACTAGAGTTTATTTTAACGTGGTCTAACCTAATTGTGACGGCTGCTGGAGTATATATGAGGGCTGGGGAATCCTCCCCTCTAAACAGGCCTAAAACAGCCATAACTTGGCCCAAACTGACCCGGTTCGACTCAAACTGATACATACCGACCCATATATGGGTTTGGCCTAATTGGCACGCAGTCCAAACGTCATGGAACACCTCAAACGTGTAATTCTTGGTGCGCCATATCTCTCTCTTGCTCATACGTGATTTCCTCATTGCCTCCTAGTGTGCCCGCCTCCCGCTCCTCCCTCGCGCACTTGTTGATATTGGAAATCAGCGCTTGTCCTTCTTGCTGCAACTCTTCTCCTCCTCGTGCAACGCTTGTGTTATCAATAAACCTAATCATACAAAGATTCATAGAGTTAGGTAGTATAAAGTTCTCATTAAGTAAAACATCAGGTTCAATTAAGAGTGAATTCACCTGTTGCTCAAGTAGCTTTGCACGAGCTCTCGTAATGGGTCCAATCCTGATTTCATTGGACTTGTTCTTTGCAGCAACAACTTCATTGTCAATAGGAGTAGGAGATAGCGGAGTAGTATGGATGTCCTCATCATCTCCCCCCTTCAAAAGTCATCGACCTCGATGCTCCAAGGTCATCTCCATCATATGGTGTCAAATCAGCAACATTGAAACTATTACTGACACCAAACTCATATGTAGGAAGATCTATCTTGTACGCATTATCATTTATCTTGGCAAGCACTTTGTAAGGACCAGTACCACGTGGAAGTAACTTGGATTTACGCAGCTCCGGAAATCTGTCCTTGCGAAAATGTACCCATACCAAGTCGCCAGGTTGAAACAGCACCTCCTTGCGGTTCTTATTAACTTGATCAGCAGTGCTCTTGCCCTTCCTTTCAATAGCTTCTTTAGTCTTCACATGTATCTTCCGCACAAAATCTGCCCTCTTTGATGCCTCCATGTTTACTCTCTCTTGTATGGGTAGAGGCAACAAGTCAAGTGGAGTAATGGGTTTGAAGCCATATACCACCTCAAAAGGACACAGCTGCGTGGTAGAGTGTACCGCCCTGTTATATGCAAACTCAACATGTGGTAAACACTCCTCCCACTCACGCAAGTTCTTCTTGATCATAGCACGCAACAGTGTTGAGAGCGTGCGATTCACCACCTCCGTCTGACCATCAGTTTGGGGATGACATGTTGTGCTGAATAGCAGCTTCGTCCCCAGCTTTCCCCATAGTGTCTTCCAGAAATAGCTCATAAACTTCACATCTCGATTAGAAACAATTGTCTTGGGTACTCCATGTAAGCGTACAATGTCCCTGAAAAACAGATTAGCAATATGCGACGCATCGTCGCTTTTGTGGCAGGCAATAAAGTGTGACATTTTAGAGACCCTATCCACTACCACAAATATAGAATCATGGCCTCGTTTAGTTTTAGGCAAACCTAGTACAAAATCCATGCTTATATCTTCCCATGGTGTAGTAGGTGCAGGTAACGGAGTGTACAAACCATGAGGCTTCAACTTGGACTTGGACGTGTTGCATGTAATGCATCATTTCACAAACCTGTCCACATCACGCCTCATACTAGGCCAATAAAAGTGATCAGCGAGCATGAGTAGCGTCTTCTCACGCCCAAAATGGCCCATTAAACCGCCTGCATGTGATTCCTGCAACAGCAACAAACGCACAGACGATTCTGGAACACATAGTTTGTTAGCACAAAACAAAAACCCATCATGGATGTGATATTTATCCTATGCCTTCCCATTAGTACACATGCTATAAGGCGCTGCAAAATCATGATCAGTAGCATACAACTCACATAAACTCTCTAAACCAGGAACTTTAATATCCAATTGTGTTAACAACATGTTCTTCGTAGATAGAGCATCAGCAACTATATTGTCTTTACCCTTCTTATGTTTAATTATGTATGGGAAAGACTCAATGAACTCAACCCACTTAGCAAGACGCCTATGCAAGTTAGATTGAGCTTTTAGATATTTCAAAGCCTCATGATCAGAATGTATGATAAATTCTTTTGGCCACAAATAATGTTGCCAAACCTCAAGAACTCTAACAAGCGCATACAATTCTTTATCATAGATAGGATAGTTCAACGTTGCACCAGAAAGTTTCTCAGAAAAATATGCAATAGGACGACCCTCTTGCATCAACACACCACCAATTCCGATGCCACTAGCATCACATTCAATCTCAAATTGCTTACTAAAATCTAGTAGTGCAAGCAATGGTGCAGAGGTTAACAAACGTTTCGGCTCATCAAATGCATGATCTTGGGCTGTGCCCCATGCAAATGCTACACCCCTTTTAGTTAATTCTTTCAAAGGTGCAGCAATAGTACTAAAGTCTTTCACAAAACGTCTATAGAAACCAGCAAGACCATGAAAACTTCGTACTTGACTAACATTCGTTGGAGTAGGCCAATTCTGAATAGCTTCAATTTTAGATGAATCTACTTCCACTCCATGCTTAGAAACAACATATCCCAAAAATATGACCTTATCTTTGCAAAATGTGCACTTCTCAAAATTACCATAGAGTTTAGCATCACACAACACTTGCAAAACTTGTCTAATATGATCACTATGTTCAGATTCATTGCGGCTGTAGATTAATATGTCATCAAAATACACAACCACAAACTTGCCAATAAAATTTCTCAAAACATGGTTCATTAATCTCATGAAAGTACTAGGTGCATTAGTTAATCCAAATGGCATGACTAACCACTCATATAAACCAAATTTTGTTTTAAAGGCTATTTTCCATTCATCCCCTTCTTTCATCCTAATTTTATGATAACCACTACGCAAATCTATCTTAGAGAAAAAACAGCACCACTCAATTCATCTAGCATATCTTCCAAGCGTGGAATAGGATGACGGTATCGAATAGTGATGTTATTTATCGCTCTACAATCTACACACATGCGCCATGTACCATCTTTCTTAGGAACTAAAATAACAGGAACAACACAAGGACTTAAGCTCACACGAATATAACATTTGTCGAGAAGCGCTTGCACTTGTTTCTGTATTTCCTTTGTTTCTTTGGGTTGGTTCTATAAGGGGCACGGTTGGGCAATGTGGTGCCAGGGATCAGATCTATTTGGTTCTTTATGCTGTGCATGGGTGGCAAACCAGCAGGAACCTCCTCCAGAAACACGTCACTAAATTCCTGCAAAACATTAGAAACACCAAGAGAAAGAGGGGTCATGTCATTAGAAACTAACACCTCACCCTTGTACATAAGCACAAGACGCATGGCTGTAGGATCCTCTCGAAATTCTCTCATATCTTCTTTGGTGGCTAATATAACTAGTGAATGCACTCCCTCACTCTTATTTTTACCACTCGATTTGGGCTGGTGGCTCTCACTCACAGAAGTAGTGGTCTCTCGCCTATCTACATGTTCTAGATTCACTTCAGTTTTCTGACGAGATTCATTTACAATTTGTTGTGGTGACATAGGTTGCAAATTTATTTTCTTGCCATGGAACTCCAAGTGATAGGTATTGGCTCGGCCATTGTGTTGCACATGGCGATCATTCTGCCAAGGCCGACCCAACAACAGGTGACACACCGTCATGGGTACCACATCAAACTCAATGGAGTCCTTGTATGGTCCAATCTCAAAATCAACTCGCACCATGTGGCTGACTTTCATCTCTCCACTATCACTTAACCACTGAATAAAATATGGATTGGGGTGCGGTAGATACTTCAGCTTCAGCTTTGCACACAACTCCTTGCTAGCCAAATTGCGACAGCTACCACCATCAATGATAACCTTGCATGCCTTTCCTAGACCAACAAGTGCTTTCGTTTGGAACAAATTGCATCGCTGACTTTCAGAACTAGTAGACACATTGAGAACACAGGGAGTACAGACAATAGTGGTGGCGGTGGATGGAAAAGCATCAACACCATCACTCTCATAACCATCATCATCCGAAGCAGTCGGATCAGCATCATCTCCCGTCTCATACTCGTTGTGTTCATTAACAAACATCACCTTTCTATTTGGACACTCCCTTTTGAAGTGACCCTTGCCGCCACATGTATGGCACTCCATGTCCCTATTACGTGCTGTAGACATATTTGAACCTGTACCACTAGCTGCGGGTGCAGATTTCTTTGCATGAGAAACAGAAGAATCAGGTCGTGTCGAAGTAGTAGCACGTACATCTGAACGAGAACTTGGTGCAGGAGCAGTTGTAGCAAATCTGGATGGAAAACGTCCACCACTAGTAGAACAAGCCTTGAATTGAGCTTCTTCGGCAAACTGTGCTTCGGCCTCACGTGCATGATGTAACAGCTCATTCATATCATGATATTGATGGTGCCGAACAATGCTTTTGATGTTATACTTTAGTCCATGGACAAAATGCTGCATGGTCATCTCAATCGGCTCACGCACCCGAGCTCGTTGTAGAAGCATCTCCATCTCCATGTAATAGGCATCAACAGTCATAGTGCCTCGCCTTAATTGCTGCAACTTGTCAAATATAGAACGCAAGTAATTGGTAGGAACAAAGCGAGCTCGCATCACCTCCTTCATGGTGCGCCAAGTAATAATGGGCAGCTCACCATTTTCTTGTCGTGCACGAACAGTGCCATCCCACCATCATAATGCATAACCATCAAACTCTGAACTAGCAAGCTTGAATTTTCTATCTTCTGTATAGTCATGTAAGCGCCATAACTTCTCTATCTTCAGCTCCCAGGTGAGGTATTCTTCAACATCAGGGCCTCCCTCGAATCTGGGTATAGAGAATTTGGTCTTACCCAAGCCATCATCTTGCGGTGCAAGTACATGCATAGGAGCACGCTGGGCACCTAAGTGGGCAAATCCACGCCCACGGCCTGCATGAGCACCACCACGGCCTCCATGGCCATCAGCACGACCATTTCCAAACATAGGGGCAGCGGCCTCATGTCCATCATTGATGCTTGCAGTATCATCCTTAATAGCCGGCTGGTGTTGTCGTTGTTGCTCACAGCCTCAAATCATTCACGGACTGTGTCAACGCTTGGATGCTTGTTTGAATCCCCGTAACTTGTGTTTGAATGGCGGTGCCAGCAACTTCATTCTGATCCAGCTTCAACTGTACACCATGAACTTCCTTGTCAATGCCATATGTGGTGTTAGTGAACACCAGCTGCAAATGACCGCGAAGGGCCTCATATTCATTCCAAGTAACCACAGTATCTCCTGCCTTTTTTTGATGCACATCAATAGAAGAACTAGATGACATGATTAGTACGTTAGTGCACAAAACAAAATCTGGTGGTGGAAAACTCTCGCAACTCACTCAACTGGAAGAAAGAGAAAACTTACTGTTCCAAAGTAAATTAGAGAAGCTTACCAACTTGGATGAACAACTGTGTGCATGGATGTGATGAAGCGAATATCGAGGGTACAAGAAACTATCACACGACAAACCAGGTATATGGTGGAGCTTGGAGGGATACCTAACAACACCAATTCAGAAATCCTAGTGTTGATCGTATGACAAACAGACCCACGGAAACGCACACGGTGGAGATAAATGGGGCCATTGCAACTATGAAAAAGAGCACACGAATTGCGGTATGTCGGAGTAATGCTCGTGATGCAATGCACAAGGAGAGACGCTAGCGATGTCTCAACGAAACGGGCACAAGATTGCTAAACTGAGCAGCCCGCGGAGCACTAAGCACGCTAGTCTCGTAGGATAGTTTTAGACACAAAGAAAGTCTTACTAAGGCTCACAAGGATAGGTACGCTATGTGGACTCAGGAAAAAAATAAACAAAAAAAGAAAAAAAAATTGACCTGAAAATTAGTCTCTGCCATGGCAGAAAAAAGGCTCAAAATCCTGCTACGGCAGGAAAAAAATTTCTCGTACGATGACAGACTTGTCTATGGTCAGGCGAGCGTCCGTTTTTTTTCTTTTTTTTAACTGAGGACGCTAATGTACTAGGACAGAAGAGTCTGCCATGTAGCGATCGAGGCCGTATTCTTTCTTTTTTCTTCTGAACGTGAGGAAAGCTCAAGTTCGATCCGATCTGGACTCTATTTTTTTCTTCTTTCTTTCACGTGAAGGAAGCTCACATATGATCTGGTTTTTTTCTCTATCTCTCCTTTAGCAGAACGGATCTACAACTCCAAACTAAAAGAAAACAGATCTAATAGATCTAAGACTCAAGAACATGACGAACAGTTTAGACATAGTCTACAGACTCCGACAATGGATCAAAAACAGACGAAAACTAGACACAAACTACGACTCAGATTTAGAAGAAAGGCTATACAAAACGATTACGACTAGCAACTAGAACTCACGAACTGTGTTATCTAGGCTATGGCAAACACTAAACCTAATCTTTTTGTGGCTTTTTCTGTATAGGACAAAAAAAAGAATTAATCTGCGAATGGATTTGTGGATGCTCACCGACTAAACGCTGGAATCTGATACCAAGATGATATGGGCTGGCCCGATCTTCTCGATGGGGTAGATGGCGATGTAGATGATGAAGATAACTTGTATGAACCTGAGAACTCTCCGGCTAATCCCTGCTGCCAGATGCAACAACTCTCAACCCTTTGGCTATTCGCAACTCCACACACATGCGCACGTAGCCGCTAACCATGAAGCGGATTGCAATCTACAAATTCCCAGTGGAACAATAGATCACACTCAAACTTGCAATTGGCTAATTCCCAATGGAATAACTAATCACACTCAGATTATAGTAGCAACACACCAGATCGATAGGAATTGGTGCTGAATAATTCAGAGGATCGCTTGTAGCAGATCTAACTGGAACTAGAGTTTATTTTAACGTGGTCTAACCTAATTGTGACGGCTGCTGGAGTATATATGAGGGCTGGGGCGTCCTCCCCTCTAAACAGGCCTAAAAACAGCCATAACTTGGTCCAAACTGACCCGGTTTGAATCAAACTGATACATACCGACCCATATATGGGTTCGGCCTAATTGGCACGCAGTCCAAACGTCATGGAACACCTCAAACGTGTAATTCTTGGTGCGCCATATTTCTCTCTTGCTCATACGTGATTTCCTCATTGCCTCCTAGTGCGCCTGCCTCCCGCTCCTCCCTCGCGCACTTGTTGATATTGGAAATCAGCGCTTGTCCTTCTTGCTGCAACTCTTCTCCTCCTCATGCAACGCTTGTGTTATCAGTAAACCTGATCATACAAAGATGCATAGACTTAGGTAGTATAAAGTTCTCATTAAGTAAAACATCAGGTTCGATTAAGAGTGAATTCACCTGTTGCTCAAGTAGCTTTGCACGAGCTCTCGTAATGGGTCCAATCCTGATTTCATTGGACTTGTTCTTTGCAGCAACAACTTCATTGTCAATAGGAGTAGGAGATAGCGGAGTAGTATGGATGTCCTTTTCAGTTTGACTTCCTCATTTGGTCTCAAGGGGGAAATACCATGATGGGTATGATTGGTGTTAGTATCAGGTTGGTTCCGAATAGGTCTTTCTTATCTCTCTCTAATAGACGACAATTATACCGAGTCTCTATAGGTTGTTAGTGCATGCTTCGCTGCTGCTTCAGTCCACCATACCTATGTAGGAGAGAGCCGCCGAATTCTAGACTCGTCGTGTACTGGCCTCAGTACTGACCGCTCCCTTTTTCCTTTGCCCATTGTCGGCACCCCTTTTGTTTAATAGGTATAAGTTCACCGTCGTTAGTAGGATTACCCTTTCGGCTTGGCTTGGGTAGGGTTATGGATGTCATTGGTTATTCTTTAGGGCTCTTAGCCCCATTTGCATCTTATCCATACTCGGATGTTGTATTGTTCTCAAGGTGATTTGGATCTTTGTACTATATATCTGTATTCTTGACCCATAGAGTCCTTGTTGTATATATCTATTCTGTGGGTTCTATCGTGGACTATTGTGTAATGATATTGCTTCTTTTTCCACCCACACGCAAGTGCTTGGTGGCCATCTTTGAATCGTTTCTATGCGGGTTTGGCGGGAATCGCTAAAACTTGCATAGGGCCAATTCGAGGGTGTTACACTGGATAATCCGGTCTACCTGGACAAAAATTTGCACTTCAAAACCCTAATGAGCAGCCTGTTCAGAGCAAAGCAACTAGTCTCATAGGTACTTTCCTAGGCACCGATGCTATAGATAGGCTGTAACTAAGGTTTGAAAACACCAAAAGTACACTATGTGGACTCGGAAAAGTATATGTAAGCTAGCGGAAATGATGACGAACGACTCAAAAGCACGGAAATAACAAAAATAACTAGGAAAAACTAGACACTACGACATGAACTGGTAGAGATCGGATCAAAGACACGACAACGACCAGCAACTAAGACTCAACTCCGATGCAATATAGGCTATGGCAAAAACTAACCCTAATCTTTTTGTATGACTTTTCTGTACAGAACGAAAAACAAACTAATCTATGGATAGATCTGTGGATGCTTACCGAGGAAACGCTGGAAATCTGATACCAAGATGATATGGAGTGGCCCGATCTTCTCAGCAAGCACTTGTCGGTGATGATAACAGTGGATAGATAACTAGCCTGTAGCTATGAACTCCCCCATTCGAACCCCGATGCCAATGCAACAGCTCTCGAACCCTGTGGGATATTCAGAACACCACGCTCTTGCACACGTAGCCGTCGACCACGAACGGTAGTTTGCTGATGCAGCTCGTCCTGCGGACGCTACTACATCTATAGCGCCGAGTCCCCAAGATCGTCGACCCACGAGCCCTGAAGCTACCTAAGCCGGAGTGTCCGCCCGAATCCAGCCGGGGTGTCCGGCGTCACCGAAGTGTCCGACGCGACTCAGCCGGAGTGTCCGGCCTGCCCGAGCCCGGACCTGGCGTGGACATTCAGAAGGTCATATCGGACACTCCCTAGACACCACCCGGAGTGTCCGGTCAGCCCGGACTGTCCGGCCATGCCAACCCGGACTGTCCGGCCCAAGTGATGGGCCTGCGAGCCAACAGCTGGGCCCTTGGCCCATGTACCCCTCTATTTCACACCAAACCCTAGTTTTATGCCCAAACTACCCCTAAACTTATGGCTGGCCTATAAATAGAGCCCCCACCCCCTCATGTATCCCTTAGGCATAAATGATAGACTAAAGACAACCCCCTTTGTGGAATCTCTAGTTTTGCCTCATCCCCTTTTACCAAAGGGGATCGACTATCGTCACCACCTTGTTGGAGTTTGCATCGCGCCTCCCTCGTTGTACAAGGCCTGGGCATCGGTGTCCCTTTGCCAAGACGTCAAGACCCTCTCCAAGGTGTTCTTCCCTCTCCGCTTGGGATTGACGCGAGCACGTTGACCGATCTTTCCTTGCGAGGATTCTATCGGACCGGTGGCCACCGGTGAGAGCAATCGGCCTTGTATCGTGTGTGTTTTGCGTGTGTTCATCGTGTTCTTCGTGAGGTGTGCGTCCGCTTCCGCTACCTTCTCCCTTTCCCCTCGCTTTCCCATCGATTTGACCACGAGATCCATGAAGATCGGGCCACCCACGAGGTTTTCCCTCATCATCTGGTATCAGCAGCTTTTGGTTGCCACGGATTTCTCCTCGATTTGGTCGTTTTCCCCATAAATTCAAAAATTCCACCAAAAATAGCCCCAATTCGTGTTTTGGACCAATCTGTGATTTGAGTGTGTTTTGGTAGGTTTTGATCCGTGGATTACTTGCTAAACTTGTTGATCTACCTTCCCCTGCGTTACCATGGCCTAATTCCATGATTTCCCCCATCAATTTGAGGTTTTGGTTCGAGTTTTTTGGCCAAAACTCGTCCTGTTCGTGTTCTGGAACTTCTGGATCGACCGGACCGGACTGTCCGGCCAAAACGGACCGGAATATCTGCCCCACCAGAGTATCCGGCCTAAACTGACCGGAGTATCCGTCCCGGCCGGACTGTCCGGCCTACGCGCACCGGGCTGTCCGCCCCCCCCCCAGCTGACAGAAAAATCTGCTTCACGGTTTTGAGCATAACTTTTGCATATGAACTCGGATACTGATGTTCTTTAGCTCGTTTTGAAGCAGAGAAAGAGCTCTACATCATCATCTCCGTGGTTCATGCTATATACTCCATCCAAATTCTGTGAGCAAGGCGGAATCCACCAATAAAGGGTGAAGATCGGCGAAGAAAGGTATAAACATTCCGCGACTTCTCCCCACTTGCTTCCCTTTGTGAGCTACACTATCTTTGCGTTCAACAAACACCTATTGAGACTAGTTTCTCCTATGATTGCTTGGGCTATGCACATTTGATACCTTGTAGAATTCCGAGCAAAAGTTGTGAGTGCGCTATCTCATATAGTTATCTTGTATAGTTGTTGGCACAAGGAAGGGGCAAGTGAAAAAAAAAAGAAAAAGAGAAAAAAAATAGAAAAAGAAAAAAAAAAAAAGAAAGAAAGAAACAAGTGCCTCATAGAATAGGAAGCGCAAGCTCGATGAACATCATATAGGTGGTACTTATTGTGCATATCTTGTAGCCCACCAATTTATTGCAATCGAACTAGCGTCTCTCCTTGCACTGGTGCGACATGAGCTTATAGTCTTCGCTAGGTAATCATTTGGTTCTTAGCTCACTTTCTCCGTCGCACAAGTCCCATTTATCCCACTGTGTGTGTTTCCGTGTACATAATTCCTATCTTGTGGATTGACTTGTTTTGCTTTGTGATCATCGTGGTTCTTTACTTGCCATTACAATATCTTGATTCGGATTGTTCTTGGACACACCACCTTCCATACCTATCCACCGTAAGCTTTGTGTGTGTGTGTTTTTTAGTGGTTAGTTGGTTTTGGTGTTCTGCGTGAACTTCACTTTGCTTGGTTTTCATTGCTCTCAAGTGTTGCCACTTGCACGATACTATCTTCCAAGGTAAAGTAAGGTTTGACGTTGCATTCCTAACCCCCTACCACTTCCATATACACCACTTGGTCTTGTGAATCATGTCTAGGGATTCCGGAAACGAGGATGATATCTATGAAGAATCCATGATGAGCCACCACGACTATGACTCCACAAGTATAGACGACATGATGGAGCACTACACCGACAATGGCTCCACATGCTTTGAGGACCCGGAGCACTACACCCATGACGGCTCCACATGTATGGAAGACATGGAGCACGTCATCAACTATGAATCCTCAAGCATGGAGGAATTGGAGCTCTACATCGACAATGGCTCCTCATGCATGGAGCACTACACCGACAATGGTCCATATGCTTGGGTGACATGGAGTACTACATCAACAACGACTCCCCAAGCATGGATGACTTCGAGTGCTACAACGACGACGCCTCACCGAGCATGGACAACATGGCGAGCTTCATCCACTTCGAGGGCTCTTCCATGAGCCATGAAGAATACCTCCACCGCTTGGATATGGAGGACTACTACGCCAAGCTAGCGGAGACGCATCATCAAGAAACCATGACCTTCAAGGCCAAGCGTGCCACACCAAAGGGCACCACCTACTTCGATGATCCACCTCCAAGGCGTCAAGCGCCACCACCTACATGGCGTCACGCACCACCATCTCCAAGGCGACGAGCGCCATCACCTCCAAGCCATCATGCACCACCATCTCCAAGGCGACGAGAGCCATCACCACCAAGCCGTCAAGCGCCACCATCTGCAAGGCGCCAAGCACGACCATCTCCAAGGCGTCATGTGCACCAACCTCCAAGGCAACAAGTGCCACCGCCTACAAGAAGAGTGGCACCCCAACATCATCTTCCCAAAGAGGCGCCACGAAGCAAGAATCTTCATGGACATAAATCCTCTAGAGATCATCGCCAACATCAAGAGGATACAAGACGTCGTTCAAGGCATCTTCACCATGAAGACGGAGAGTACATGTTGAGCACCATCCATAATGCTCAACGAAGCTCAAGAAGGCACCACCATGAAAAGAAGAGTGCCAAGGACAAGAAGCATCATCGCGAGCGTCATGTGGATGATCAAGTGCGCCATCTACATCAACCTTTGGCAAGGCACGCCAATGACCTCTATCGACACCATCATAGGGCACCTTCAACTACTCGTGCCACCACCAAAATGGCACCAAGAGCAAGCTCTCCTCCACGCCGTCAAGCTTCAACGCCCAAACTTGACGTCCTAGATGACGCATGCACCTTCATGGATGAGGAAGACGAAGACCTCTACTTCGCCAAGTTGGACGAGTACGTCAAGAGGACTACACAAGCCAAGGTGCAAGATGGCGACGACAAGGTCGAGAATGGTGAGCATGGGACTTTCCCTTCACCAAAAGAGGCGCATGGAGTTGAGAGAACCAAGCCTACCCCTACATGCTTGAGTGATGATGTGGTACCAATCCCATGTGAGCATGAGAGCCACTTAGCCCACTTGAGTGAAAACAAGAGTGAGATGAGTGACTCCACCATATGTAAGATTGAGTGCTTCCACTTGGAGGGCATGAGTGATACACCGAGTGAGTTGAGAGTGGTAGTTGATAGGTCACGTGAGACCACTTTTATTGCTAACAACTTACCCTCTACCTCTAGTGTGTTTCCACATGATGTGCTAGGTTCCATGGATCAAGAAGCACCAAGCTTGGAGATGATGATGCCTCCGACCAAGAAGATGTACATGGTGGATGAAGATGATGCCATCCCCATACATGATGAAGAATTCGTCCACATGGAGGCCAACACTACCACAACACCCACTTCATATGAGAGGTATGAACAAGGTAAAAATAAGGGTGTTGATGATGCCATGATCCCACTAGTGGACATGATGACTTGTGATGATTGGCATGCTATGGATGATGTTTGTGATATCACATATGCTTCATTGATATTTCCATGTGATACTTTGCATTTGCATATTGTTGAGCATGTGAAATTATTTGATTGTGATGATGTTGCCATAGACATGCCATGCTATAAACATTACGTTGATTATATCATTGCTTGCACTTTGTTGAACAATTGCTCTTTCCAATGTTTTGCTTGCAATGATGTTACCAATGGTACCCCTCGAACCATGCTTTGTCATGGATGTTCTACAATCTCTCGCGTTGCTTGCAATAAGTTGAATAATTGCTCTTTCACTTGTTTTGCTTGCAACAATGATTCTAATATGGTTTATATTGAGATGGCCCCCATAGCTTTCTCAAATTTTGGAGATTTTGATGATTGCCATGATAAGCATGTTCACCGCTTGCATACTCACCATGCACCTATGTTACACTTTCTTGACACTAATGGTGATGTGCACAAGAAGAGATACGTCATGATGGATGATGTGTTTCTCTACCATGCACACACATTCTTCCTTTTGTGTTTGATGTGTGTAGGTACCCGCACAAGAATGTCAACCTCGGTTGAGCATGAGTTGACAAAAAGAGCTCTAGAGAGCATCCCCCACGTGAGTTCAAGATCGAACCCAGCTCTGATACCTTTTGCATGCTTTGCATCTTTCATGTTGACAAATTGCTCTTTCCTATGGTTTGATTGCAAGCATGTTAATGGTATTCTTTCACCTTGTGACAATCATGTTTCGTTGCTATTGGATATTGATGCTTTGTGTGTTGCCACAAAAATGTTGAACAATTTCTCTTTCTGATGTTTTGAATGCAACCATAATGCCATTTTGAGCATGTATTGTCATGAGAGCTTCCAAGTCTCTCGTATTGTTGTTGCAACAAACATAAGGACCACTTGCTCTTTCATATGGTTTGTTTGCAAACATGTTGTTTTTGCTTCCGCTCGCGATACTCATACCCCCATGATTTTGGCTTTTGATGATATGTGTATGGCATCCAACATATTGAACAACAGTTCTTTCCAATGGTTGGTTCGCACACATAATGATGTTGTTTTGGATATCTTTCCTCATGTGTTTTTGCCGAATTCTCCTACTCTTGCATCAAAGATGTTGATCCATTTCTTAGTCAATTGCTTTGAGTGCCACACTAAGACGCTTTATGGAGTTTTTGAGTTCCCACATTTGGATGATGTTCAAACAACATCCATGCACTTTGACCTTGCATACGCATTTCGTTTGCGATACTTGAGTTGTGCTAATAGTGTTGTGAACAAGAACGGACATGCCACAAATGCCATGCTCCTCTATCACACACAAACATATGTTGCTTGGTCTTTGTTGTGTGAAGGTACAATTGCATACGTGTCAACCTCTATGGACAAAGAGTTGATAAGACGAATCGAAGAGAGTTACCTAGGGCTATCCTTCAATGAGCTATCTCTTTATCATAAGGTGACTTCCTTCTACTTGAGGACTCATGCTATAATCTTCATGAATTGGCTACTCTTTGAGTGTTGCTTCGCTTTTGTTGTGAGCTTTGTAGGCTTCATGGAAGGTGAAGGAACATTGAAGAGTTGCCACATCAAGCTTCTTAAGGATGACTGTATGGTGAACCCTAGGATCAAGAAGGTCTCTCGACATCATCTTCTTAGTGATGTGCATGAAGAGTCGAGGACGACTCTTTTTGAAGGGGAGAGCTGATGCAGCCTGTCCTGCGGATGCTACTACATCTACAACGTCGAGTCCCCAAGATCGTCGACCCACGAGCCCTGAAGCTGCACCTGCCCTGAAGCTGCCCGAGCCGGAGTGTCCGCCCGAATCCAGCCGGAGTGTCCGGCGTCACCGGAGTGTCCAGCGCGACTCAGCTGGAGTGTCCAGCCTGCCCGAGCCCGGACCTGGCATGGACATTTAGAAGGTCATATCGGACACTCCCCGGACACCACCCGGAGTGTCCGGTCAGCCCGGACTGTCCGGCCGTGCCGACCCGGACTGTCCGGCCGTGCCGACCCGGACTGTCCGGCCCAAGTGATGGGCCTGCGAGCCAACAGCTGGGCCCTTGGCCCATGTACCCCTCTATTTCGCACCAAACCCTAGTTTTATGCCCAAACTACCCCTGAACTTGTGGCTGGCCTATAAATAGAGCCCCCACCCCTCATGTATCCCTTAGGCATAGATGATAGACTAAAGACAACCCCCTTTGTGGAATCTCTAGTTTTTCCTCATTCCCTTCTACCAAAGGGGATCGACTATCATCATCACCTCGTTGGAGTTTGCATCGCGCCTCCCTCGTTGTACAAGGCCTTGGCATCGGTGTCCCTTTGCCAAGACGTCAAGACCTTCTCCAAGGTGTTCTTCCCTCTCCGCTTGGGATTGACGGGAGCACATTGACCGATCTTTCCTTGCGAGGATTCTATCGGACCGGTGGCCACCGGTGAGAGCAATCGGCCTTGTATCATGTGTGTTTTGCGTGTGTTCATCGTGTTCTTCGCGAGGTGTGCGTCCGATTCCGCTACCTTCTCCCTTTCCCCTCGCTTTCCCATCGATTTGACCACGAGATCCGTAAAGATCGGGGCCACTCACGAGGTTTGCCCTCATCATTTGCAATCTACTAATTCCCGATGGAACAACAAATCACACTCAATTGCAGTAGATAATTTGATCACAGGATAATTCTAGAGGTTCTAATAAGAAACAACTCCAAAATAGTTTAACGTGGTCTAACCTAATCTAGAGGGCGTTCCTAGTCTTATATGGCCGCCGGAACGTCCGAAAAGCGCGAAACAAAAACGTGTCTGATACAGTCAGATCTGTCTAGATCTGATGGAAACTTTCAGGGCCGGATTATCTGCCCCTAGTAGGTCGGATTATCCGCCCACCATACTGAGCGACGCGCCCGAAGTCCTTAGCAGAATTTCTAAAATAGAACCAGATTATCCAGGGTTTTGTGGGGGCCGGATTATCCGGGGTCTTGAGACATGGATGTACTCATTGGAAAGCTCTTCGAATTATCCATCCAACAAGTGCTTATTTGCTTGATTCGGAGTTCATATGAGGAATCCACGTCCGTTTCAATTTCATGACTTCTTCCTGTCTGAATTGAACCTTCCTTCTTGGTCGCCTTCCATCTCTTGCTCGCCTCCTCCCTCACCTCCCGCTGGCGCTAATCTGATGGATATTAAATCTAGTCAAATAATAACACCATGATTTAGGTAGTATAAAGTTCATAAAAATAAAAGTATCATATCCAACTTGGAATAAATTCAGCTAATAGTCATCATCGATTTGACTCAATATTTCCTTCCAATTCAAGCAGTCAGAATCATCGTAATCCCTGTATATATCCTCATCATCCTTCCTTTCTTCAGGAAAAGCCGTCCACAGCTTTGGGTAAGTTGAAAGTGGAAGAAACAAAAAGAACAACATGTATGCAAAATATATGTATGTATACCATGTTCTTTTATTATTGTTCACATGAAAAATATGTCAAGTAGACATCAAGCAACTTAAATTGCAGGTATAAGTGAAGTACAAAGAATCACGATCATGGTGAAAAACAAATAGATATATAGTCTTGTTGTTCAATATTAAATTCAGTTTTCTCAAAGATAATCGATGATCAAATTTAACATGAACAAGATCAAACCAACCCAACAGATGTGAAAACAAAATAGGTTTAGAGCATGTTTCAACTGCGCTACTCTGATTATTATAAACAAGTGATTAACTGACACAAAAGTAATCAGTTATGTGTGCTTGATCATTATGTATTGTAGGTAACATGCAACACAATTTGTAAATATAAGTAATGATATGGGGTGGCCCGATCTTCTCGGTAAGCGGATGGCGATGATGATGGTGGATGGTAGATAACTAGTGCGTAGCTATGATCTCTCCCGCTCGATCCTTGATGCCAGCGCAATAGATCTCGAACCTTGTAGGATATTCACAACACCACACTCTTGCGCACGCAGCCGTGACCACGAACGGTAATATGCAATCTACTAATTCCCAATGGAACAAATACTCTGGAATTACCCTGTGTTCGAATCTACCAACTATAATTGAGTGTGATCTGTTGTTCCATTGGTAATTAGTAGATTGCATACTACCGTTCGTGGTCACGGCTGCGTGCGCAAGAGTGTGGTGTTGTGAATATCCTACAAGGTTCGAGATCTGTTGCACTGGCATCAGAGATCGAGCGGGAGAGATCCTAGCTACGCACTAGTTATCTATCATCCACCATCATCATCGCCATCCGCTTACTGAGAAGATCGGGACACCCCATATCACTAAGTACACGTGAAGATACGACAATAGTGGGTGCACGCTCAGCATAGGCATCAGCACCAACCTCGCCGTCATCAATATCATCATCAGAAGCTTCATCTCCGCTTTCTACTTCACCTTGTTCATTAACAAACATAACCTTGCTGTTTGGACAATCTTTCTTGTACTGACCTCTACCTCCACAAGTATGGCACACCACATCACGAGTACGTGCAGTAGACATATTGGAACCCGTGCTAGCAGCAGGAGCAGCGGGTTTCCAAGCATTAGAACCAAACGAAGGTGTACTTGCTGGCTTGGCTAATGGTGTAAAGGGAGCAGCAGCTAGTGGCGTGGCTGTAGAAGGTGTAGACCTGGCCGAGAATCTGCTGGAGGACGGAAAACGAGCACGTGACTTCGCCTCTTCTGCCAACTGGGATTCGGCCTCTCTAGCATGATGCAACAACTCATTCATGGTCTCATACTTGTGATGACGAACAATGCTCTTGAACAGTAACTTCACATTGTTTAGGAATCGTTGCATGGTCATCTCAATGGACTCACGAATTCTAGCACGCTGCATAAGCATCTCGATCTCCATGTAGTACTCATCAACTGTCATGGTGCCTTGCTTCAGTTGCGTCAATTTATCAAAAACTGATCGCAAGTAGTTGGTTGGTACGAAACGAGCTTTCATGATTTGCTTCATCTCGCGTCAATCCCTCACAGGAAGTTCATCGTCCTCCCTTCTATAGCATCCCACCAACGCAAAGCATAACCATCAAATTCAGATGCTGCAAGCTTGACCTTCTTATCTTCTAGATAGTCAAATAAGCGCCAGAGTTTCTCAATCTTCAACTCCCATGTGAGGTAGTCTTCAGGATCAATGGAACCATCAAACTTAGGAATTGAAAATTTTGGCTTGCCCAAACCATCATCAGCAGCTTGGTTGGGCACACGTTGACCACGCCCAATATGGGCAAACCCACGACCATGAGCAGGTGCATGGGCAGGGGGAATAGCACGTCCCCTGCCAACATGTGGAGCAGCATCAACAGCGCTACCCTCATCGAAATCATCAAAGGCATCATCATGTTGAGGATCTTCCCTTAAATGTAAGGCGGCTATCAAACCCTCAATGGACTGCTGCAAAGCGGTGACTTTGACATTGAGCGTAGCCACTTGCGTTTGGACAGTATCAACCGTTCCAACATGCTGATCCAATCTCATATTCATATCTTGGAGATTCTTGTCAATGGCATCTGTCGTGTTAGTAAACACACGTGTCAAGTGGGATTTCAAAGCCACAGATTCACGGCAATTGACGAGCTCCTCATCCTTGTTTTCTGCAACACAACATCATCATCACTAGTAGACATGATTAGTAGGTTAGTGCAAAAATCAGAATCTGTATGGTGGAAACTCTCACAACTCACTCACAACTAATAAGAAAGGAGATCTTACCGTTCCAAAGTGAATAGAGATGCTCTACCAGACGAAATCAAAGACTGATGCACTTGATGTGATGAAGTGAATATCAAAGGTATAGAGAACGATCGCAGGGCACACAGGTTATGTAAGGTGGAGCAATAGGTATGGTACCCTATCTACACCCCAAACAAGTCCTAGTGCTGATCGTACAAATACCCAAGAAACACACACAGTGGAGATAAACGTGGCAAAGCAACTTATGAAAAGGAATATTGCAATGCACAAGAGAGACGCTAGTAATAGCTCAAATATAACAGGCACAAGATTGCTCAATCTACTAGTGCTATACACAACAAGGCCTCAAAAATTGCACACTTCTATATCTATTTTTTTGTGTCAGACTTGTAGCTCTTTTTTTTATACT
This sequence comes from Avena eriantha, assembly GCA_910589775.1. Lineage (NCBI taxonomy): Eukaryota > Viridiplantae > Streptophyta > Magnoliopsida > Poales > Poaceae > Avena > Avena eriantha. The sequence goes on from OU342743.1 coordinate 389,851,250, forward strand.
GATTCTTTTTTTTGATTTTTCAACTATATTACTCAATGCAAACGAGTACAGCAACGTAGAACAGAACTAGGCCGGATAGTCTGGTTGATATGCGCCGGAGACTCCGGTTGAGCCGGATAGTCCGGTGTGATTCGGCCGGATAGTCCGGTTTTGCCTATCAAAAATTTCTGCACTTCAAAAACCTAATGAGCAGCCTGTCGGAGCAAATCAACTAGTCTCGTGGGTAAGTTCCTAGGCAGAGATGCTGTAGATAGGCTGTGTCTATGGTATGCAAACAAAAGTACACTATGTGGACTCGGAAAAAAAGATAAAGACTTGCGAAAACAGTAACGGTCAGAACAGCGGAAAACAAGATCAAACCCTAAACCTAGACACAAACGGAAACTAGACTCCTACGAGGAAAACCTGTAGATCGGATCTACGAGAAGATACAATCAGCAACTAAAACTCGAAAACGATGCAATCTAGGTGATGGCAAATCTTTTTGTAAGGCTTTTTCTGTATAGGACAAAAACACTCTCTAATCTAGGGATGGATTTGTGGATGCTTACCGAGGCAACACTGGAAATCTGATACCAAGATGATATGGGGTGGCCCGATCTTCTCAGTAAGCGGATGGCGATGATGATGGTGGATGGTAGATAACTAGTGCATACTATGATCTCTCCTGCTTGATCCCTGATGCCAGTGCAACAGATCTCGAACCTTGTAGGATATTCACAACACCACACTCTTGCGCACGCAGCCGTGACCACGAACGGTAGTATGCAATCTACTAATTCCCAATGGAACAACAGATCACACTCAATTATAGTTGGTAGATTCGAACACAGGGTAATTCCAGAGGTTCTATGAAAGAAACAACTCCAAAATATTTTAACATGGTCTAAACCCTAACTAGAGGTCGTCCCAGGGCTTATAAGGGCAGCTGGAGTGGCTAGAAACCGAAACTAAACGCAAACGACCCAAACTGATACAAACCGACTTGGACCAGATTCGGTCGACGGGCGGACACTTCGGTCGAAATCGGTCGGACAGTCCGGTCAGGCCGGACACTCCGGGTGAAGTATGCCAGACAGTCCGGTCTGGCCGGAAACTTCGAAGTTTCCGGGTGGTATTCGGGTAATGTCCGAACTGGCAGACAGCATGTCCACGCCAGTTTGCCTCTCGACCAGACCGGACAGTCCGGGTGGATCTGGCCGGACACTCTAGTCGTGGCAGATCTTTTTGCCTCCGTCTTGATGATCTTCTCTTGCGCCTTCCTCCCGCTCCTCCCTCGCACATCCTTGGGCGATCATCATGTTAGGCTTCTCTTGTAGCCCTTCTCCTCCTCGCGCTATGCTTGTTTCTCCAACGAACCTGATCATACATAAATGCATAGACTTAGGCAGTACAAAGTTCTCATCAATCAAAGTACCATATTCGTCTAGGAGTAAATTCACCTGTTGTTCCAGTAGCTTAGCACGAGTTCTTGTAATAGGTCCAATTCTAATCTCATTGGACTGATCCTTTCTTGCAACAGTTGTAGCATCTTCAGTAGTCATTGGGGTAGGTGTAATTGTAGGGATGTCCTCATCAAGTAAAGTCTAAAGTAGTAGCATCACTAGACAAAGACTTTTGGGAGAAACACAATGGATATGAAAACTTGGGTTCTATTTTAGGTAGATTACAATGATCCAACATAGGTAAAATTACTTGTGTTGGCTACAATATATCAACTAGATCTGAATTTAGTTTCATACTATCACAAATTTTAGCATATGTCCCACAGAAAAAAGTCGTCGACACACAACATGTATGGCTGAAAACAGCATGTTTCAGTTCAGCGTTTCTATCACAAGTTATGCATATGTGATCCACAAGAAAAAATCCATCCATGATATATTCACCAATTAGATTAAAGATGAAATAAGGAGAATATGTGCTAGAATTCAGACATGAAATTTCAGAAATCTTATCCATTGTACAACTCATACTCATAGGTTCATTTAGAATGATGGAATATACAATATTAGCAGGTGGTATTCGAGCAAGTATTTTTTATGTGTAATCAGTACCACATGATCAAATTTTGAATTTGATAAACTATCACATGGTGTTATAACATTAGTGCAAGACAAGTCACAAGGAGGCTTCTATAAAGGAATAGACTCACAATATGTCGCACATGTTGGCTGAAGCTTCAAATCAGTACCAATGTCATTAACAATCTCCTCAGTTGTAGTAGGTACTAAGACATCCTCCACAAGTGAAAATGCATAGTCCAGTGATACATGTTGTAACATATATGGCTCCCTTTCTTCAGAAGCAACCTAGATAACACAACAAACAACAGTAGGAGTAGAGATGATTACATTAGTAGAAACCTCATTTGTCTCATCAACTCTCACTCTCGGTTCTTCTACGACATGATCAACATGTGATTCTATGTTGGTGGTTACAGGTGCACATAGGTTTTGACGTCTAATCTCCTAAACTTGCTTAATACGTGTACGTGCTAACCATGTGTGCTTACCATTCCAAAAGATAGAAGGATCAGAACACTCACTACCAAAGGTAACTTGGAATTTATTACACCAGTTTCTTCCTAACATGATATGGCCGGAGTTAAACGCTGTAGGAACGACATAACAAGGAATATATCTTTTAGGGCCATAAATGGTGAGCGGAACACATGCGATCTGAGTAATTGGTAGTGCATGACTAGAAGTTGCTAACATGAATGGCGATATTGTTGCACGTGTGTATAATTGTAGCTTTTCAACAACCTCAACACTAACCAAATGTATGGAAGAACAAGTATCAATGGTAGTAGCAGCTTGTCTACCACTAATTTCCGTGATGAAGTGGAACAAATCAGAATTAGATACCACTCCTGAATCCTCTTCCCAAAATGTGTTACTCCAGTAGAAGCGTAATGAAAAGGATTAATCATTTGCATCCTTTTTCTGCATCACATCAACACTACTAGAAGACATGATTAGTACATTAGTGCACAAAATAAAATATGGTGGTGGAACTCTCACAACTCACTCAAAACTGACAAGAAAACAGATCTTACCGTTCCAAAGTGAATCGTGATGCTTACCAATTCGAATCAACAACTTATGCATGGATGTGATGAAGGAATATCAAGGGCATAGAGAATGATCACATGGCACATAGGTTATTTATGGTGGAGCTGTAGGTATGGTATCCTAACTACACCAAAAAAAATCCTAGTGTTGATCATAGGACAAACACCCAAGGAAACACACACATGGAGATAAACGTGGCAAAGCAATTTATGAATAGGAATATTGCAATGCACAAGAGAGACGCTAGTAATAGCTCAAATAGAATAGGCACCAGATTGCTCAATCTACTAGTGCTATTATGAAACTAGTCCTCCAATCAACTTTGATATCTCCTTTTTTCACTTTTGTATCTCTTTTATTTTCTCTTTTTTTCATTACTTTTTCTCTTTTCTCTTTTTTTGGTTTTTTCCAACTATCTGACACAATGCAATACGGATGCAACAAAACTGGACAATTAGGGCTGGATATTCCGGTTTTCGGGGGCCGGATGTAGCACCCGGGTAAAACCACTACTAAATCGCGTGTTGTTTTTGTTTTGTGAATCATCATAATCGCATGCTCATCTCATCTTGCCATATTGCATTTGAGCATCATCATGTCATCATACATATTTTGCTAAAACTATTTTCTAAAAGCCTATCTTTATTTTCTAAATAACCTGCTCTTTATTTCAACATACAAAACCCCGGTCTCTTCCACATATTTTCTTTTGTCTAAAACTGTTTGCGAAAGGTTTTATAAAATAAAAATAAAATAAAATGTTTTTTGGGGGAGTCAGCCGGCCAAGCCAAAGGCCCAACCTGCCAGACTACTACCCAGTGGTCAACCAAACCCTAAAACCTAATCCCACTCTACCTACCCAGCCACCGCCAGCCCACACCCCTGCCGACCCGCGCGCAGCGCCGCAACACCAACACGTGCCTACACGCATACCCGACCCTGGCCCTCGCATGCACCCTGCCAGTCCCTAGACACATAATCCGACCCGACCGACACGCCCCACACGGGACGCGAAGCACGACTCCCTTCCCGTGAGCGACACCGCCGCACATCGCCCTCTCTCTTTGCACGCCGGCCCCACCCGCACGCCTCGCACGCTCCTGTTCACCTCGACCAACGGGATCCCCTCTCCTCTCACATGTCTTCCTCATCCTATCCCACATCACCGCTCCCTCGCTCCTCTCTGCCGCCGGTGCCTTGCCGTAGGACCTTCCTCCCCTGGCACCGCTGCTATCGCTCCCGGACGCCCGTGCCGTCGAATCGTCACCAAGCCCAATGCCAAGGCTGCGCCAGCCTTCGCCTTGCAGCGTCACGAGCCGCGCCCTCTCCTCCCTAGTTGTGCAGCGCTTGTCGCCGAACTTCCCCTGTGCTCCCACCGTCGACCCTCCTTGCCGCACCACTGTCCGCGCGACCCCGCGCCTCATCGGAACATCTTGCCGAGCCCGACCGCTCTCTGCTTCCGCCTCGCAGGCTTGGAGCTTCGCCTAGACCCCGCGCCGCCAAGCACGTCGACCGCCGTCGCCTCAAGCGTCACGCCGCCCTCCTCCGTAGCGAGCCGCGCGACCGCAAGCTCTCCGCAGCAAGATCTACGTCACCCCTTCTCCGTGTCCATGCCCACGGTCCCTTGATGGTCTCTGCCCCACGCCATCTCGCCTCTCCTCGTCGCCAGCATCGTCCCTGCTAGCCGTAGCGACCTCCCCCGCTGCAGCGCTGTCCAAGGCCACCGCCGCCTCCGTCGTGGCCGCCTCTCGCATCTCTGTATCTCGGATGTCCGCCTCCTGTTGCGGGGCGCCTACAAGATACCCCGGTCTGCAGCGCATCCTCGACAAGTCCTTGTACGCGGTCGTATATGAACGTGATTGTATGTTTATTCAGTTACCGACCCTAACTCCGATTTCTACTACCCAGCACCCTGCCGGAGGGGAGAGATCACCCTGGAGGCCTTCTTCATCACCATGCCTGCCTCCGGTGTGATGCATGAGTAGTTCATCCTTGGACTACGAGTCCATGTAGTAGCTAGATGATTGGTCCTTCTCCTTTGTGCTACCATGTTTAGATCTTGTGAGCTCCGTTCATAATCAAGATCATCTATTTGTAATTCTGCATGTTGTGTTTGCGGGGATCCAATGGATATTGAGATGATATTTTAGATTGATTATTGATTCTATCATGTCTTTGTTATTTGTGATCTTGCATGCTTTCCGTTGTTAGTAGCTATCTTGGCTGAGTAGATGCTAGCAACTTCAAGAGGGAGTATTTATGCTCGATAGTGGGTTCATGCCTCTAGGAATCTGGGGAAGTGATAGAAATCTCTAAGGTACTAGATGTGTTGTTGCTACTAGGGAGAAAATAGCAATCCTTTGTTCATAGAACAATCGTATTGTTTAGTTTACACATTTTACATAATGCAATTATCTGTTGCTTGCAACTTAATACTAGAGGGGGTTTGGATGATAACCTAAAGGTGGATTATTAGTCATAGATGCAGTTGGATTACGGTCTATGTGTAATGTTGTAATGCCCAATCAAATCTCATAGGAGTGGAGATGATTAGTATATGCATGTATGCTTTCTCGATGTTTGTCAATTGCCCCGCTGTAATTTGTTCACCCAACATGTCAACTATCTTAAGGAGAATCACGACTAGTGAACTATGGACCCCGGTCCATTCTTTTACCATCAATCTACAAAGCAATTACTATCTTCCACAGAATACGTTTAATCCTTTGTTTTCAGCAAAACCGGTGAGATTGACAACCTCACTGTAAGTTGGGGGCAAAGTTCTGTGGTTGTGTTGTGTAGGATTCCAAGTTGGTAACAACACCATGGAGGTGTTTCCTTACTCCTACTGGTTCGATAACCTTGGTTTCATAACTGAGGGAAAACTTGTTGCTGTGCTCATCATACCTTCCTCTTGGGGTTCCCCAACGAGCTCTACATATTGAGCAAGCACCGCCGCCTCGCCCTAGGACCTTCCTCCCCTGGTATCGCTGTTGTCGCTCCCGGACGCCCATGTCGTCGAGTCGTCACCAATCGCAGTGCCAAGGCCACGCTAGCCTTCACGTTTACAACATCGTGAGCCGCGCCCTCTCCTCCCTGGCTGTGCAACGCCCGTCGCCGAACTTCCCATGTGTGCCCGTCGTTGACTCTCCTCGCTGCACCATCGTTCGAGCAACCTCGCACCTCGTCGGAACATCTCGCCGAGCCCGGCCGCTCTCCGCTTCCACCTTGTAGGAGCGAGAGCTTCGCCTGGACCCTGCGCCGCTAAGCATGTCGACCACCGTCGCCTCAAGCCTCGCGCCGCCCTCCTCCGCAGCGAGCCACGCGACCCCAAGCTCTTCGCAGCGAGCTCTACGTCGCCCCTTCTCCGTGTCCGCGCCCGTGATCCCTTGTCGGTCTCTGCCCCGTGCCATATCGCCTCTCCTCGTCGCCAGCATCGTCCCTGCCAGCCGTAGCGACCTCCCTCGCTACAGCACTATCCAAGGCCACCGCCGCCTTCGTCGTGGCCGCCTCCCACGTCTCTGTATCTCAGTTGTCCGCCTCCTGTTGCGGAGGCGCCTACAAGATACCTCGGCCTACAGCGCATCCTCGACAAGTCCCTATACGCGGTCGTATATGAACGTGCTTGTATGTTTATTCAGTTGCCGATGCTAACTCCAATTCCTGCTAAGCTTATCGCATCCGGTGCTGTGGCATCGTCGTCTCAACAAAGTTTATCTGGTCACAATATCTTCGTGAAGCTGCCGCCCGTTTGCCCGAGATGTTTGACCAAGATCGATACCGTGTCAAGTCTAAACCCGAGCCCGGTGTCGACAATCGAGCACTTCGACCCGGAACACCAAGATCTTCTACACGGAAATGCCGATGCCTTGGACACGGAGCATCGAGGATGCTGTCACGGAAACCGAAGGCCCGTTCTCGGATTTGAAGACCGATCCTGGTGAGACCGAACCGAACCCTCAGAACCAAGACCACTAACCCTAATGTGTGACCTTTTTTCCGTGTCCATGCCCACGGTCCCTTGATGGTCTCTGCCCCACGCCATCTCGCCTCTCCTCGTCGCCAGCATCGTCCCTGCTAGCCGTAGCGACCTCCCCCGCTGCAGCGCTGTCCAAGGCCACCGCCGCCTCCGTCGTGGCCGCCTCTCGCATCTCTGTATCTCGGATGTCCGCCTCCTGTTGCGGGGCGCCTACAAGATACCCCGGTCTGCAGCGCATCCTCGACAAGTCCTTGTACGCGGTCGTATATGAACGTGATTGTATGTTTATTCAGTTACCGACCCTAACTCCGATTTCTACTACCCAGCACCCTGCCGGAGGGGAGAGATCACCCTGGAGGCCTTCTTCATCACCATGCCTGCCTCCGGTGTGATGCATGAGTAGTTCATCCTTGGACTACGAGTCCATGTAGTAGCTAGATGATTGGTCCTTCTCCTTTGTGCTACCATGTTTAGATCTTGTGAGCTCCGTTCATAATCAAGATCATCTATTTGTAATTCTGCATGTTGTGTTTGCGGGGATCCAATGGATATTGAGATGATATTTTAGATTGATTATTGATTCTATCATGTCTTTGTTATTTGTGATCTTGCATGCTTTCCGTTGTTAGTAGCTATCTTGGCTGAGTAGATGCTAGCAACTTCAAGAGGGAGTATTTATGCTCGATAGTGGGTTCATGCCTCTAGGAATCTGGGGAAGTGATAGAAATCTCTAAGGTACTAGATGTGTTGTTGCTACTAGGGAGAAAATAGCAATCCTTTGTTCATAGAACAATCGTATTGTTTAGTTTACACATTTTACATAATGCAATTATCTGTTGCTTGCAACTTAATACTAGAGGGGGTTTGGATGATAACCTAAAGGTGGATTATTAGTCATAGATGCAGTTGGATTACGGTCTATGTGTAATGTTGTAATGCCCAATCAAATCTCATAGGAGTGGAGATGATTAGTATATGCATGTATGCTTTCTCGATGTTTGTCAATTGCCCCGCTGTAATTTGTTCACCCAACATGTCAACTATCTTAAGGAGAATCACGACTAGTGAACTATGGACCCCGGTCCATTCTTTTACCATCAATCTACAAAGCAATTACTATCTTCCACAGAATACGTTTAATCCTTTGTTTTCAGCAAAATCGGTGAGATTGACAACCTCACTGTAAGTTGGGGGCAAAGTTCTGTGGTTGTGTTGTGTAGGATTCCAAGTTGGTAACAACACCATGGAGGTGTTTCCTTACTCCTACTGGTTCGATAACCTTGGTTTCATAACTGAGGGAAAACTTGTTGCTGTGCTCATCATACCTTCCTCTTGGGGTTCCCCAACGAGCTCTACATATTGAGCAAGCACCGCCGCCTCGCCCTAGGACCTTCCTCCCCTGGTATCGCTGTTGTCGCTCCCGGACGCCCATGTCGTCGAGTCGTCACCAATCGCAGTGCCAAGGCCACGCTAGCCTTCACGTTTACAACATCGTGAGCCGCGCCCTCTCCTCCCTGGCTGTGCAACGCCCATCGCCGAACTTCCCATGTGTGCCCGTCGTTGACTCTCCTCGCTGCACCATCGTTCGAGCAACCTCGCACCTCGTCGGAACATCTCGCCGAGCCCGGCCGCTCTCCGCTTCCACCTTGTAGGAGCGAGAGCTTCGCCTGGACCCTGCGCCGCTAAGCATGTCGACCACCGTCGCCTCAAGCCTCGCGCCGCCCTCCTCCGCAGCGAGCCACGCGACCCCAAGCTCTTCGCAGCGAGCTCTACGTCGCCCCTTCTCCGTGTCCGCGCCCGTGATCCCTTGTCGGTCTCTGCCCCGTGCCATATCGCCTCTCCTCGTCGCCAGCATCGTCCCTGCCAGCCGTAGCGACCTCCCTCGCTACAGCACTATCCAAGGCCACCGCCGCCTTCGTCGTGGCCGCCTCCCACGTCTCTGTATCTCAGTTGTCCGCCTCCTGTTGCGGAGGCGCCTACAAGATACCTCGGCCTACAGCGCATCCTCGACAAGTCCCTATACGCGGTCGTATATGAACGTGCTTGTATGTTTATTCAGTTGCCGATGCTAACTCCAATTCCTGCTAAGCTTATCGCATCCGGTGCTGTGGCATCGTCGTCTCAACAAAGTTTATCTGGTCACAATATCTTCGTGAAGCTGCCGCCCGTTTGCCCGAGATGTTTGACCAAGATCGATACCGTGTCAAGTCTAAACCCGAGCCCGGTGTCGACAATCGAGCACTTCGACCCGGAACACCAAGATCTTCTACACGGAAATGCCGATGCCTTGGACACGGAGCATCGAGGATGCTGTCACGGAAACCGAAGGCCCGTTCTCGGATTTGAAGACCGATCCTGGTGAGACCGAACCGAACCCTCAGAACCAAGACCACTAACCCTAATGTGTGACCTTTTTTCCGTGTCCATGCCCACGGTCCCTTGATGGTCTCTGCCCCACGCCATCTCGCCTCTCCTCGTCGCCAGCATCGTCCCTGCTAGCCGTAGCGACCTCCCCCGCTGCAGCGCTGTCCAAGGCCACCGCCGCCTCCGTCGTGGCCGCCTCTCGCATCTCTGTATCTCGGATGTCCGCCTCCTGTTGCGGGGCGCCTACAAGATACCCCGGTCTGCAGCGCATCCTCGACAAGTCCTTGTACGCGGTCGTATATGAACGTGATTGTATGTTTATTCAGTTACCGACCCTAACTCCGATTTCTACTACCCAGCACCCTGCCGGAGGGGAGAGATCACCCTGGAGGCCTTCTTCATCACCATGCCTGCCTCCGGTGTGATGCATGAGTAGTTCATCCTTGGACTACGAGTCCATGTAGTAGCTAGATGATTGGTCCTTCTCCTTTGTGCTACCATGTTTAGATCTTGTGAGCTCCGTTCATAATCAAGATCATCTATTTGTAATTCTGCATGTTGTGTTTGCGGGGATCCAATGGATATTGAGATGATATTTTAGATTGATTATTGATTCTATCATGTCTTTGTTATTTGTGATCTTGCATGCTTTCCGTTGTTAGTAGCTATCTTGGCTGAGTAGATGCTAGCAACTTCAAGAGGGAGTATTTATGCTCGATAGTGGGTTCATGCCTCTAGGAATCTGGGGAAGTGATAGAAATCTCTAAGGTACTAGATGTGTTGTTGCTACTAGGGAGAAAATAGCAATCCTTTGTTCATAGAACAATCGTATTGTTTAGTTTACACATTTTACATAATGCAATTATCTGTTGCTTGCAACTTAATACTAGAGGGGGTTTGGATGATAACCTAAAGGTGGATTATTAGTCATAGATGCAGTTGGATTACGGTCTATGTGTAATGTTGTAATGCCCAATCAAATCTCATAGGAGTGGAGATGATTAGTATATGCATGTATGCTTTCTCGATGTTTGTCAATTGCCCCGCTGTAATTTGTTCACCCAACATGTCAACTATCTTAAGGAGAATCACGACTAGTGAACTATGGACCCCGGTCCATTCTTTTACCATCAATCTACAAAGCAATTACTATCTTCCACAGAATACGTTTAATCCTTTGTTTTCAGCAAACCGGTGAGATTGACAACCTCACTGTAAGTTGGGGGCAAAGTTCTGTGGTTGTGTTGTGTAGGATTCCAAGTTGGTAACAACACCATGGAGGTGTTTCCTTACTCCTACTGGTTCGATAACCTTGGTTTCATAACTGAGGGAAAACTTGTTGCTGTGCTCATCATACCTTCCTCTTGGGGTTCCCCAACGAGCTCTACATATTGAGCAAGCACCGCCGCCTCGCCCTAGGACCTTCCTCCCCTGGTATCGCTGTTGTCGCTCCCGGACGCCCATGTCGTCGAGTCGTCACCAATCGCAGTGCCAAGGCCACGCTAGCCTTCACGTTTACAACATCGTGAGCCGCGCCCTCTCCTCCCTGGCTGTGCAACGCCCGTCGCCGAACTTCCCATGTGTGCCCGTCGTTGACTCTCCTCGCTGCACCATCGTTCGAGCAACCTCGCACCTCGTCGGAACATCTCGCCGAGCCCGGCCGCTCTCCGCTTCCACCTTGTAGGAGCGAGAGCTTCGCCTGGACCCTGCGCCGCTAAGCATGTCGACCACCGTCGCCTCAAGCCTCGCGCCGCCCTCCTCCGCAGCGAGCCACGCGACCCCAAGCTCTTCGCAGCGAGCTCTACGTCGCCCCTTCTCCGTGTCCGCGCCCGTGATCCCTTGTCGGTCTCTGCCCCGTGCCATATCGCCTCTCCTCGTCGCCAGCATCGTCCCTGCCAGCCGTAGCGCCTCCCTCGCTACAGCACTATCCAAGGCCACCGCCGCCTTTGTCGTGGCCGCCTCCCACGTCTCTGTATCTCAGTTGTCCGCCTCCTGTTGCGGAGGCGCCTACAAGATACCTCGGCCTACAGCGCATCCTCGACAAGTCCCTATACGCGGTCGTATATGAACGTGCTTGTATGTTTATTCAGTTGCCGATGCTAACTCCAATTCCTGCTAAGCTTATCGCATCCGGTGCTGTGGCATCGTCGTCTCAACAAAGTTTATCTGGTCACAATATCTTCGTGAAGCTGCCGCCCGTTTGCCCGAGATGTTTGACCAAGATCGATACCGTGTCAAGTCTAAACCCGAGCCCGGTGTCGACAATCGAGCACTTCGACCCGGAACACCAAGATCTTCTACACGGAAATGCCGATGCCTTGGACACGGAGCATCGAGGATGCTGTCACGGAAACCGAAGGCCCGTTCTCGGATTTGAAGACCGATCCTGGTGAGACCAAACCGAACCCTCAGAACCAAGACCACTAACCCTAATGTGTGACCTTTTTTCCGTGTCCATGCCCACGGTCCCTTGATGGTCTCTGCCCCACGCCATCTCGCCTCTCCTCGTCGCCAGCATCGTCCCTGCTAGCCGTAGCGACCTCCCCCGCTGCAGCGCTATCCAAGGCCACCGCCGCCTCCGTCGTGGCCGCCTCTCGCATCTCTGTATCTCGGATGTCCGCCTCCTGTTGCGGGGCGCCTACAAGATACCCCGGTCTGCAGCGCATCCTCGACAAGTCCTTGTACGCGGTCGTATATGAACGTGATTGTATGTTTATTCAGTTACCGACCCTAACTCCGATTTCTACTACCCAGCACCCTGCCGGAGGGGAGAGATCACCCTGGAGGCCTTCTTCATCACCATGCCTGCCTCCGGTGTGATGCATGAGTAGTTCATCCTTGGACTACGAGTCCATGTAGTAGCTAGATGATTGGTCCTTCTCCTTTGTGCTACCATGTTTAGATCTTGTGAGCTCCGTTCATAATCAAGATCATCTATTTGTAATTCTGCATGTTGTGTTTGCGGGGATCCAATGGATATTGAGATGATATTTTAGATTGATTATTGATTCTATCATGTCTTTGTTATTTGTGATCTTGCATGCTTTCCGTTGTTAGTAGCTATCTTGGCTGAGTAGATGCTAGCAACTTCAAGAGGGAGTATTTATGCTCGATAGTGGGTTCATGCCTCTAGGAATCTGGGGAAGTGATAGAAATCTCTAAGGTACTAGATGTGTTGTTGCTACTAGGGAGAAAATAGCAATCCTTTGTTCATAGAACAATCGTATTGTTTAGTTTACACATTTTACATAATGCAATTATCTGTTGCTTGCAACTTAATACTAGAGGGGGTTTGGATGATAACCTAAAGGTGGATTATTAGTCATAGATGCAGTTGGATTACGGTCTATGTGTAATGTTGTAATGCCCAATCAAATCTCATAGGAGTGGAGATGATTAGTATATGCATGTATGCTTTCTCGATGTTTGTCAATTGCCCCGCTGTAATTTGTTCACCCAACATGTCAACTATCTTAAGGAGAATCACGACTAGTGAACTATGGACCCCGGTCCATTCTTTTACCATCAATCTACAAAGCAATTACTATCTTCCACAGAATACGTTTAATCCTTTGTTTTCAGCAAAACCGGTGAGATTGACAACCTCACTGTAAGTTGGGGGCAAAGTTCTGTGGTTGTGTTGTGTAGGATTCCAAGTTGGTAACAACACCATGGAGGTGTTTCCTTACTCCTACTGGTTCGATAACCTTGGTTTCATAACTGAGGGAAAACTTGTTGCTGTGCTCATCATACCTTCCTCTTGGGGTTCCCCAACGAGCTCTACATATTGAGCAAGCACCGCCGCCTCGCCCTAGGACCTTCCTCCCCTGGTATCGCTGTTGTCGCTCCCGGACGCCCATGTCGTCGAGTCGTCACCAATCGCAGTGCCAAGGCCACGCTAGCCTTCACGTTTACAACATCGTGAGCCGCGCCCTCTCCTCCCTGGCTGTGCAACGCCCGTCGCCGAACTTCCCATGTGTGCCCGTCGTTGACTCTCCTCGCTGCACCATCGTTCGAGCAACCTCGCACCTCGTCGGAACATCTCGCCGAGCCCGGCCGCTCTCCGCTTCCACCTTGTAGGAGCGAGAGCTTCGCCTGGACCCTGCGCCGCTAAGCATGTCGACCACCGTCGCCTCAAGCCTCGCGCCGCCCTCCTCCGCAGCGAGCCACGCGACCCCAAGCTCTTCGCAGCGAGCTCTACGTCGCCCCTTCTCCGTGTCCGCGCCCGTGATCCCTTGTCGGTCTCTGCCCCGTGCCATATCGCCTCTCCTCGTCGCCAGCATCGTCCCTGCCAGCCGTAGCGCCTCCCTCGCTACAGCACTATCCAAGGCCACCGCCGCCTTCGTCGTGGCCGCCTCCCACGTCTCTGTATCTCAGTTGTCCGCCTCCTGTTGCGGAGGCGCCTACAAGATACCTCGGCCTACAGCGCATCCTCGACAAGTCCCTATACGCGGTCGTATATGAACGTGCTTGTATGTTTATTCAGTTGCCGATGCTAACTCCAATTCCTGCTAAGCTTATCGCATCCGGTGCTGTGGCATCGTCGTCTCAACAAAGTTTATCTGGTCACAATATCTTCGTGAAGCTGCCGCCCGTTTGCCCGAGATGTTTGACCAAGATCGATACCGTGTCAAGTCTAAACCCGAGCCCGGTGTCGACAATCGAGCACTTCGACCCGGAACACCAAGATCTTCTACATGGAAATGCCGATGCCTTGGACACGGAGCATCGAGGATGCTGTCACGGAAACCGAAGGCCCGTTCTCGGATTTGAAGACCGATCCTGGTGAGACCGAACCGAACCCTCAGAACCAAGACCACTAACCCTAATGTGTGACCTTTTTTCCGAGCCCCCTATTTTATAACGACATATACTTATTGCATATTGATTGAACATGTTTGCATACATATTGTGGGTGTCTGGAGGTATTTCAATGATTCACCTAAATTAAATATGGAGACCATATGTGGGCTATGCTAGTGTTATATTGGCTCGATTTAAATTTGTTTAGCGAACCGATGCCATGTTTTGCCTTGTTAAGACAATATTTAAATTGCTGGGTAACTATATAACCTGAACCTTCTAATTAATTGTCGGGACCCCGGTTCCGCTTAATATTGCCTAATTACATCGCATCTTCGCCATGTCATGCATCATATCATGAACGTGCCTGATCTTCTGCTGCAGTATTAAATAATGCATCCGGTGTTTCTTTTAGTGCTTTGCTTCTTCGCGGATTAGGCCGTTGAGTGGATGCGAGTATCGACAAGTTCTTCGGATAATGTATCTTCGGCTATGTTCTCCCGGCGAGCAATCTCCCCCTTTCTACCTATTTCTCTTTAATAGTCTTTATTTCCTCCTGTTGATCTACTGCTATCCATGTTGCGATGCTTTAGTTTCCATGCACCATTTATAATCCTTGCAGCCTCTATATTCCTTGGACACATCCTATTGCCTATTGTTTGATAGATAGTTGGTCTTGCGAGTCATAGTGCTTGCTCAGTTGCTGCTCCATGTCATTGTCCTTCCACCGTGGTAGGAAGGTTGGCACATGTTTAATGGTGGACATGATCATGGCTTTAATTACAATTTGATAATTAAAATGTTGGGATTAGATATAACTAATCCAGAGGCATCGGTGGGCAATAGATGTTATTTGGTTCTTCCACGCTCACTTGTGTCCCGTAGGCCCCGAGTACTTGATACATGTTCCTTGACTATCGCACTATCCGCATGTGGGACCATGAATCCCCTTAGCCAGAGCTTGATTCATTTATTATTTCTTGGGGCCACAAACTAGTTTGGGGCTTTATTACTATCATGTACTTATGCGACGCTTTACTGCTTTATTTATGATTGTGCATGGAGCACCTGTACTGTTTTGGATTGTGACACGTTTTCGTTGTATCGATAAGCCCAGTCACACTTTCGGGTTCCTAGTCGTTTACCGCCGTCAACACAAACCCTGGGTCCTTCTTAGAGCCGGCCAACTTTGTTGCAGGTAGCTTAGTGGGGTGCCCCCCTGAAATATTTT
This sequence comes from Avena eriantha, assembly GCA_910589775.1. Taxonomy (NCBI): domain Eukaryota; kingdom Viridiplantae; phylum Streptophyta; class Magnoliopsida; order Poales; family Poaceae; genus Avena; species Avena eriantha. The sequence goes on from OU342743.1 coordinate 389,866,704, forward strand.
ATGAATCATGTGATTGCTTTGTCGTGAAAGCCTCGTTGGGTTTTTATTTGGTTTTTCCGAGGTTGATCGTGCGTGTGTTGCTATTTGTGCACCCCTGCAGGGTAAATCTTTCTGAAATCCATGTCCTTGGTTATGGATGACTTGGAGCATAGTATCTCATCATAGACAACTATAACTAAAATAGTACTATGAATTTGACATTGACATGTCTAGTAATCAGTTTCACTACAATGGAATAAGTAAATAAAAGTGCCAACAACTTGTGGAAGTTTGGGATATCTCTGGCTAATTGTATCTAACCAGTAAGTATTACAAGTACAATGGAATGGTTAATTAAAACTACCAACTGCTTATGATACCAGGATTACTCATGCTATCTATATCTGACTAGTAAGTACTGTAACTATAATGGAATGAATAAAACTGCCAATGGTGTGAATTCCCTGGTTTGACTTCCTCGTTTGGTCTCGAGGGGGAAATACTAGGATGGGTATGATTGTTCTTAGTATTTGGTTGGTTCCGAGTCTCTATAGGTTGTTAGTGCATGCTTTCCTGTCGCTTCAGTCCACCATACCTATGTAGGAGAGAACCGCTGAATTCTAGACTCGCCGTGTACTGGCCTCAGTACTGACCGCTCCCTTTTTCCTTTGCCCTTTGTCGGCACCCCTTTTGTTTAACAGGTATAAGTTCACCGTCGTTAGCAGGATTACCTTTCTGGCTTGGCCTGGGCAGGGTTATGGACGCCATTGGTTATTCTTTAGGGTTCTTAGCCCCATTTGCATCTTATCCGTACTTGGATGTTGTATTGGTCTCAAGGTGATTTGGATCTTTGTACTGTATATCTGTATTCTTGACTCATAGAGTCCTTGTTGTATATATCTGTTTTGTGGGTTCTATCGTGGACTATTGTGTAATGATATTGCTTCTTTTTCCACCCGCATGCAAGTGCCTGGTAGGCATCTTTGAATCGTTTCTATGAGGGTTTGGCGGGAATCGCTGAAACTTGTATAGGGACGATTCGAGGGTGTTACACCGGATAATCCGGTCTACCTGGACAAAAATTTGCACTTCAAAACCCTAATGAGCAGCCTGCTCAGAGCAAAGCAACTAGTCTCGTAGGTACTTTCCTAGGCACCGATGCTATAGATATGCTGTAACTAAGGTTTGAAAACACCAAAAGTACGCTATGTGGACTCGGAAAGTATATGTAAGCTAGCGGAAATGATGAAGAACGACTCAAAAGCACGGAAATAACGAAAATAACAAGGAAAAACTAGACACTACGACATGAACTGGTAGAGGTCGGATCAAAGACACGACTACAACTAGCAACTAAGACTCAACTCCGATGCAATATAGGCTATGGCAAAGACTAACCCTAATTTTTTTTATGGCTTTTTCTGTACAGAACGAAAAACAAACTAATCTATGGATACATCTGTGGATGCTTATCAAGGAAACGCTGGAAATCTGATACCAAGATGATATGGGGTGGCCCGATCTTCTCAGCAAGCACTTGTCGGTGATGATAATGGTGGATAGATAACTAGCCTATAGCTATGAACTCCCCCGTTCGAACCCTGATGCCAATGCAACAGCTGTCGAACCCTGTGGGATATTCACAACACCACGCTCTTGCGCACGTAGCCGTCGACCACGAACGGTAGTTTGCAATCTACTAATTCCCGATGGAACAACAAATCACACTTAATTGTAGTAAATAATTTGATCACAGGATAATTCCAGAGGTTCTAATAAGAAACAACTCCAAAATAGTTTTAACATGGTCTAACCTAATCTAGAGGGCGTTCCCAGTCTTATATGGCCGCCGGAACGTCCGAAAAAAACGCGAAACAAAAACGTGTCTGATACAGCCGGATCCATCCGGATCTGATGGAAACTTTTAGGGCCAGATTATCCATGATATGGGGTGGCCCGATCTTCTCAGCAAGCTCTTGGCGATGGTGATGGTGGATGATAGATAACTAGTGCGTAGCTATGATCTCTCCCGCTCGATCCCTGATGCCAATGCAACAGCTCTCGAACCTTGTAGGATATTCACAACACCAACCTCTTGCGCACGCAGCCGTGACCACGAACGGTAGTATGCAATCTACTAATTCCCAACGGAACAACAGATCACACTCAATTATAGTTGGCAGATTCGAACACAGGGTAATTCTAGAGGTTCTATGAAAGAAACAACTCCAAAATATTTTAACGTGGTCTAAAAACCTAACTTGTGATGGCTACGGAGGTTTATAAGAGGGCTGGGGCGTCCTCCCCTCTAAACGGGCCTAAAAACAGCCATAACTTGGCCCAAACTGACTCGGTTCGACTCAAACTGATACATACCGACCCATATATGGGTTCGGCCTTATTGGCACGCAGTCCAAACGTCGTGGAACACCTCAAACATGTAATTCTTGGTGTGCCATCTCTCTCTCTTGCTCATACGTGATTTCCTCATTGCATCCTAGTGTGCCTGCCTCCCGCTCCTCCCTCGCGAACTTGTTGATATTGGAAATCAGCGCTTGTCCTTCTTGCTGCAACTCTCCTCCTCCTCGTGCAACACTTGTGTTATCAATAAACCTGATCATACAAAGATGCATAGACTTAGGTAGTATAAAGTTCTCATTAAGTAAAACATCAGGTTCAATTAAGAATGAATTCACCTGATAATCATTATTGATTTGACTCAGTATTTCCTTCCAGTTCAGGCAGTCAGAATCATCATAGTCCCTGTAGATATCCTCATCATCCTCCCTTTCTTCATGAAAAGCCGTCCTCGGCTTTAGGTAAGCTGAAAGTGGGAGAAACAAAAAGAACAACGTGTACGCAAAGTATATGTATATATAACATGTTGTATTATTGTTGTTCACATGAAAAGTATGTCCAGTATACATCAAGCAACTTAAATTGCAGGTATAAGTGAAGTACAAAGAATCATGATCATGGTAAAAAACAACTAAATAGATAGTCATGTTCTTCAATATTAAATTTAGTTTTCTCAAAGAAGATCTATGATCAAATTTGTGAACAAGATCAAACCAATTTAATATGTCTGAAAACCAAATTGAATCATGCCATGCTTCAACTGCGCTACTCTGATTATTATGAACATGATCATGTTGTCCAGTATGTATAATGCAACTCAATTTGCAAATATAAGTGAAGTATAAAGCATTAGCACAACTAGACAACGAATTTTGGGATAAACACAATGAATATGAAAACTGGGGTTCTATTCTAGCAAGATTACAACGATCCAACATAGGTAAAATTACTTGTGTTGGCTGCATTATATCAACTAGACCTGACTTTAGTTTCATATTATCACAAATTTTAGCATATATCTCACAACACAAAATCGTCGACACACAACATGTATGGCTGAAAACAGCATGTTTCAGTTCAGCGATTCGATCACAAGTAATGCATATGTGATCCACAAGAAAATTTTCATGCATACTATATTCACCAATTAGATTGAAAGTGAAACAAGGAGAATATGTGCTAGAATTCAGAAATGAAATTTCAGAAATCTTATCCATAGCACAACTCATACTCATAGGTTCATTTAGCATGATGGAATACACAATATCAGCAGGTGGTATTCGAGCAAGTATTTCCTTATGTGTTATCAATACCACATGATCAAAATTTGAATTTGGTAAACTATCACATGGTGCCGAAACAGTAGTGCAAGGCAAATCACAAGGAGGCTTCAGTAAAGGAATAGACTCACAATATGTCGCACATGTTGGCTGAAACTCCAAATCAGTACCAATGTCATTAACAAACTTCTCAGCTGTAGTCTGTACTACGACATCCTCCTCAAGTAACAATACCAGATTGTGTGATGCAGGTTGTAAAATAGGCGGCTCCCTTTCTTCAAAAGCAACCTGCATAGCACAAGAAACAATACCAGGAGTAGAGATGATTACATTAGGAGAAATATCCTCACATGTATTATCATCTACTGCACTGATGTTTTCTTTTTCTCTCATACTCTTAGAATGGATGCTCTCAACCTCACGTTTAGTGGAATCACACAGCTCACTTTTGATAACACTCTCACTCAGCTTGGCTATGTGGCTCTCATTCTCACATGGGTTGTAATGCACACCGTGTTCAAGATGACAAATAATAGAATTGTCACCATTCATCATGACCTTGTACTTAGCAGACAAACTGAACTCTTTTGTCCTCTCCTTGCGAAGAAGATGATACTCATGAAATTTGTCGGCTGAAATCCTGAGCATAACACGCCTCTTCATGTTCCATTTGAAAGAAATCCTTGCAACAACAGGACATATTTTAGCGTCAAACCTTCTGCTCCAAGGTTCTCCCAATAGTATGTGACAAGAATCAAGTGGTATAGGAGATACATCACAGCGCACAATCTCAGTATGCTCTTTAAAAGTCATAGGAAAATCAGTGGTGTGTGAAATCAGCAATGTGCCATATGATGAATGCAAGAGATATGGCACCGCACGGGCACATGTGGGTAGCTGCAACTTTTGTACAACTTCAACGCTGATCAAATTAATAGTAGAGTTACTATCAATGGTAATGGAAGCACATCGCTCACCAATCATCACACTATGGTGGAAAAGACCATCACCATCAAAAATACCGCGTTCTTCCTTCCAAAAAGTTCCACTACAACGCCAATTGTCAATGAATTTGTAACTGTACGTCTCCACATTATTTGTAACATCACCTGCCTCCATTTTCTGCATCACATCAACACTACTAGAAGACATGATTAGTACATTAGTGCACAAATCAAAATCAGTATGGTGGAAACTCTCACAACTCACTCACAACTGATAAGAAAGAAGATCTTACCGTTCCAAAGTGAATAGAGATTCTCTACCAAACGTAATCAAAGACTGATGCACTGAAGTGATGAAGTGAATATCAAAGGTATAGAGAACTATCACAGGGCACACAGGGTATTTATGGTGGAGTTGTAGGTATGGTATCCTATCTACACCGCAAACAAGTCCTAGTGCTGATCGTATGACAAAGACCCACAGAAACACACAGGGTGGAGATAAATGGGGCAATTGCAACTATGAAAATGAGCTCAAAAAGTAAGGTATGTCGGAGGAATGCTCGTGTTGCAATGCACAAGGAGAGACGCTAGCAATGTCTCAACGAAACGGGCACAAGATTGCTAACTGAGCAGCCCGTAGAGCACTAAGCACGCTAGTCTCGTAGGATAGTTATAGACACAAAGAAAGGCTTACTAAGGCTCACAAGGATAGGTACGCTATGTGGACTCAGTAAAAAAAATAAACAAAAAAAGAAAAAAATTTGACCTGAGAATTGGCCTCTGCCACGGCAGAAAAAAGGCCTAAAATCCTTCCGCGGCAGGATGCCGGCAGATTTTTTCTTCTTTTTTTTTCTTCTCGTACTAGCACAGACTGGTCTGTGGTAAGGCGACGGTTCGATTTTTTTTTTTCGAATTTTTTTTTGCTCGCCAAGTAGTACACAACTAGGACTCTTTACTTGGATCAGATCTGACTTGATGGTAGCAGAAAAAGATGGTGGAAAACAACTAGAACACTAGAAAACAAATCTACGAAGAACAGATCTAGATCTAATCTAATAGAGGAACGCGATCAGCAACTATTACTCGAATACGATGTAATCTAGGCTATGGCAACTCTTTTTGTGGGGCTTTTTCTGTATAGGATGAAAAACACTCTCTAATCTATGGATGGATTGTGGATTGCTTACCGAGGCAACGAGGAAATCTGATACCAAGATGATATGGGGTGGCCCGATCTTCTCAGCAAGCTCTTGGCGATGGTGATGGTGGATGATAGATAACTAGTGCGTAGCTATGATCTCTCCCGCTCGATCCCTGATGCCAATGCAACAGCTCTCGAACCTTGTAGGATATTCACAACACCACACTCTTGCGCACGCAGCCGTGACCACGAACGGTAGTATGCAATCTATTAATTCCCAATGGAACAACAGATCACACTCAATTATAGTTGGCAGATTCGAACACAGGGTAATTCCAGAGGTTCTATGAAAGAAACAACTCCAAAATATTTTAACGTGGTCTAAAAACCTAACTTGTGACGGCTACGGAGGTTTATAAGAGGGCTGGGGCGTCCTCCCCTCTAAACGGGCCTAAAAACAGCCATAACTTGGCCCAAACTGACTCGGTTCGACTCAAACTGATACATACCGACCCATATATGGGTTCGGCCTTATTGGCACGCAGTCCAAACGTCGTGGAACACCTCAAACATGTAATTCTTGGTGTGCCATCTCTCTCTCTTGCTCATACGTGATTTCCTCATTGCATCCTAGTGCGCCTGCCTCGCGCTCCTCCCTCGCGCACTTGTTGATATTGGAAATCAGCGCTTGTCCTTCTTGCTGCAACTCTCCTCCTCCTCGCGCAACACTTGTGTTATCAATAAACCTGATCATACAAAGATGCATAGACTTAGGTAGTATAAAGTTCTCATTAAGTAAAACATCAGGTTCAATTAAGAATGAATTCACCTGATAATCATTATTGATTTGACTCAGTATTTCCTTCCAGTTCAGGCAGTCAGAATCATCATAATCCCTGTAGATATCCTCATCAATCCACCCCGAGTAGGCTGGATTATCCGCCTACCATACTGAGTGATGCGCTCGAAGTCCTTAGCAGAATTTCTGAAACAGGACCGGATTATCCAGGGTCTGAGGGCCATATTATCCAGGGTCTTGAGATATGGAAGTACTCATTAGAAAGATCTTCGAATTATCTATCCAACAAGTTCGTATGAGGAATCCATGTTCGTTTCAATTTCATGACTTCTGTCTGTCTGAATTGAATATTCCTTCTTGGTCGCCTTCCATCTCTTGCTCGCATTCCTCCCTCTCCTCCCGCTGGCACTAATCCAATGGATATTAAACCTAGTCAAATAATAACACCATGATTTAGGTAGTATAAAGTTCCTAAAAATCAAAGTATCATATCCAACTAGGAATGAATTCACTTGAAAGTCATCATCGATTTGACTCAATATTTCCTGCCAATTCAAGCAGTCAGAATCATCGTAATCCCTATATATATCCTCATCATCCTCCCTTTCTTCAGGAAAAGCCGTCCATGGCTTTGGGTAAACTAAAAGTGGAAGAAACAAAAAGAACAACGTGTACGCAAAATATATGTATATATAACATGTTTTATTATTGTTGTTCACATGAAAAATATGTCGAGTAGACATCAAGAAACTTAAATTGCAGGTATAAGTGAAGTACAAAGAATCATGGTCATGGTGAAAAACAAACAGATATATAGTCTTGTTGTTCAATATTAAATTCAGTTTTCTCAAAGATGATCGATGATCAAATTTGTGATGAACAAGATCAAACCAATCCAAGAGATGTGAAAACAAAATGGGTTTAGACCATGCTTCAACTGCGCTACTCTGATTATTATAAACAAGTGATGATGAGGATATCTACAGGGATTATGATGATTCTGACTGCCTGAACTGGAAGGAAATACTGAGTCAAATCAATAATGACTATCAGGTGAATTCATTCCTAATTGAACCTGATGTTTTACTTAATGAGAACTTTATACTACCTAAGTCTATGCATCTTTGTATGATCAGGTTTATTGATAACACAAGCGTTGCGCGAGGAGGAGGAGAGTTGCAGCAGGAAGGACAAGTGCTGATTTCCAATATCAACAAGTGCGGGAGGGAGGAGCGGGAGGCGTGCGTACTAGGAGGCAATTGGGAAATCACGTATGAGCAAGAGAGAGATATGGCGCACCAAGAATTACATGTTTGAGGTGTTCCATGACGTTTGGACTGCGTGCCAATAAGGCCGAACCCATATATGGGTCGGTATGTATCAGTTTGAGTCGAACCGAGTCAGTTTGGGCCAAGTTATGGCTGTTTTTAGGCCCGTTTAGAGGGGAGGACGCCCCAGCCCTCATATAAACCTCCGTAGCCGTCACAAGTTAGGTTTGAAGACCACGTTAAAATATTTTGGAGTTGTTTCTTTGATAGAACCTATGGAATTACCCTGTGTTCGAATCTGCCAACTATAATTGAGTGTGATCTGTTGTTCCATTGGGAATTAGTAGATTGCATACTACCGTTCATGGTCACGGTTGCGTGCGCAAGAGTGTGGTGTTGTGAATATCCTACAAGGTTCGAGAGCTGCTGCATTGGCATCAGGGATCGAGCGGGAGAGATCATAGCTACGCACTAGTTATCTATCATCCACCATCACCATCGACAAGAGCTTGCTGAGAAGATCGGGCCACCCCATATCAAGTGATGAACTGACACAAAAGTAATCAGTTATATGTTCTTGATTATTATGTATTGTAGGTAACATGCAACATAATTTGCAAATATAAGTGAAGTCTAAAGTAGTAGCATCACTAGACAAAGACTTTTGGGACAAACACAATGATTATGAAAACTTGGGTTCTATTTTAGCAAGATTATAATGATCCAACATAGGTAAAATTACTTGTGTTGGCTGCAATATATCAACTAGATCTGAATTTAGTTTCATACTATCACAAATTTTAGCATATGTCCCATAGCAAAAAGTCGTCAACACACAACATGCATGGCTAAAAACAGCATGATTCAGTTCAGCGATTCTATCACAAGTTATGCATATGTGATCCACAAGAAAATTTTCATCCATGCTATATTCACCAATTAGATTAAAGATGAAATAAGGAGAATATGTGCTAGAATTCAGACATGAAATTTCAGAAATCTTATCCATTGCACAACTCATACTCATAAGTTCATTTAGCATGATGGAATACACAATATCAGCAGGTGGTATTCGAACAAGTATTTCTTTATGTGTAATCAGTACCACATGATCAAAATTTGAATTTGATAAACTATCACATGGTGTTGTAACATTAGTGCAAGACAAGTAACGAGAAGGCTTCTGTAAAGGAATAGACTCACAATATGTCGCACATATTGGCTGAAGCTTCAAATAAGTACCAATGTCATTTTTTTCGGGGAAAAGATTCGGATCTATTTCATGAATTCATAAGAAGTACAAAGCACCCCCAAACATAACAAAAATTACATCGAGATCTTTGGACCACCTAACGACCACTACTGCCGCCAGAGCAAGCCGCCGACTCGCCGCTGTCGCCGCTCCCTTACCAGAGTCGGCATGGCGTTGTTGATGACAGTCGGGAAGTCTTCGTGCATGTGCCACTAAGGACCAGTGTTGAGGGCAAACCTCTAGGGTGGCCCGATCTTTCACGATTCCCTTACAAATCGAGGGTGGAGTGCGGGGGAAGGAGGGAAGGAGGAACACGACGAACACACGCACGAAGAACGCGACGAACACACACATGCAAAACCACGATAAACACCAATTGCTCACGCCGGCGGTGACCGGTCCAGCGCAATCCCTAGGATCGGCGTCGGGCGGAGGACTCTCTCTCGAACCGGCACAGCGAGATGGGAGACTCGGTGAGATCTTGACGTCTAGGCAAAGGGACACCGATGCCTAGGCCTTGTACAACGCGGAGGCACAATGCAAACTCCAACGATGTTTGGGGATATCGGGCTCCTTAGTCAAGGAGCATGAGGCAAGAATTAGATAGATCCACGAAGGGGTTTCCACTAATTCCAATATCAAGCCAAGGGTTTACAATGGAGGTGGGGGTCTATATATAGGCCAACCACAAAGTCAGGGGTAATTCAGGCATTAAAGTAGAGTTCTGGGCGAAATTGAGGGGTACATGGGCCATAGGGCCCAGCTAGGCTTGCAGGCCCATCACTTGGGCCGGACACTCCGGGTCGAGTGGGCCGGACCGTCTAGGGTGGCCGGACACTCCGGGTCGAGTGGGCCGGACAGTCCGGGGTGGCCGAACACTCCGGGCAGTGTCCGGGCAGTGTCCGAACTGGCACACAGAATGTCCGCGCCAGGTTCAGGCTCGGGCAGGCCGGACACTCCGGCTGAGTCACGCTGGACACTCCGGCTTTTGCAGCTTCAGCACAGGTGCAGCTTCAGGGCTCGTGGATCGACGCGGTGGGGGCTCATACCTGATGATGCACAAAGTAGTGGTATGAAGTAGCACGCCATCCAAGGAGGTATCAAATTGGCACGAGGAGAGGAGTGAGTTCACCTTAGCTTGGAGGAGTTTGGCTCGGGCACGAGTCATGGGTCCACTTGGAGGACTTGTTGTTGTAGATGTAGAAGCGTCCGTAGGACGTGCTGCATCAACCAGCGCCCCAAAGCTGAAGTTGTCGTCATTGAACCCTTGAATTGATCTGAAGCTTGTAACACCAAACCTAAAATAGACGTTGACTGAACGAGATCCAGAACACACGTAGACTGGACGAGATCCACCACTCTATGGAAGCGGCGACCAGATGAATCTCTGCCCTCCTTAGCGCCAGCAGCAGGATCATCGCCAACAAGGTGGAAGACGAGGCAAGTATACCTTATTCTTGTCCAGCACAATGCCGCCATAGCCACCATAACGACAATGCCGGTTGACCAAACTCTAACTTCAGGGACCCTTCTACAACGCCAAGCGCAGGTCCGAGGTCCCCACCCCCTCCCGCCGCTGGCGTGGCAAGCAGAGGAGGTGGGGACCCGTCTATTTGCAATCGTAGACGACAAGGATGAAGCAGATTGTGGCGGCTGCTAGGGTTTTCACCCTAGCCGCCGCCTCTTTTTTCTCATGGGAAGGAGGAGGCAGACGTCACGTGTGTCCTGTATCAGTACCAATGTCATTGACAATTTCCTCAGTTGTAGTAGGTACTAAGACATCCTCCACAAGTGAAAAGGCATAGTACAGTGATACATGTTGTAAAATAGATGGCTCCCTTTCTTCAAAGCAACCTAGATATCACAAGTAACAACACTAGGAGTAGAGATGATTACATTAGTAGAAACCTCATTTGTCTCATCAACTCTCACACTCGGTTCTTCTACGACAGGATCAACATGTGGTTCTATGTTGGTGGTTACAAATGCACATAGGTTTTGACGCCTAATATGCTGAAATTGCTTAATACGTGTACGTCCTAACCACGTGTTGATACGGATCCAGCCAATGATCCTTGAGTTTTGTCCCGATCTTTCACAGCGATTCAACCCGGATAGATGATCTTCCAATAACGCGATGAACGCCACCTGAAGAAGAGAAACGAATCCAGCAAGTAACGTGATGAAGATCACCACGCCTCAAACCTAAGCACGACAATCCTTGATGAACACAAGAACCTCCGCAACAATAATATGATAAACGGTATCGTCGTCCCCAGAGGGATGATACACGGTGGAGCACAATATAGTTTTTAGACTAAATAACTGAACTCCCCTAAACCCTATGATGAGGACATCCCTACAATTACACCTACCCCAATGACTACTGAAGATGCTACAACTGTTGCAACAAAGGATCAGTCCAATGAGATTAGAATTACACCTATTACAAGAGCTCGTGCTAAGCTACTGGAACAACAGGTGAATTTACTCCTAAACGAATCTGGTACTTTGATTGATGAGAACTTTATACTGCCTAAGTCTATGCATTTATGTATGATCAGGTTCGTTGGAGAAACAAGCATGGCACGAGGAGGAGAAGGGCTACAAGAGAAGCCCAATATGATGATCGCCCAAGGATGCGCGAGGGAGGAGCAGGAGGAAGGCGCAAGAGAAGATCATCAAGACGGAGGCAAAAAGATCTGCCACTACCGGAGTGTCTGGCCAGTTCCACCCGAACTGTCCGGCCTGGTCGAGAGGCAAACTGGCGTGGACATTCTGTCTGCCAGTTCGGACACTGCCCGGATACCACCCGGAAACTTCAAAGTTTCTGGCCAGACCGGACTGTCCGGCACTTCACCCGGAGTGTCCAGCTAGACCGGATTGTCCGACCGATTTCGACCGGAGTGTCCGCCCGCCGACCGAATCTGGCCCGAGTCGGTTTGTATCAGTTTGAGTCGTTTGCGTTTAGTTTCAGTTTCTGGCCGCCCCAGCCGCCCTTATAAGCCCTAGGACGACCTCTAGTTTGGTTTGAGACCATGTTAAAATATTTTGGAGTTGTTTCTTTCATAGAACCTCTGGAATTACCCTGTGTTCGAATCTACCAACTATAATTGAGTGTGATTTGTTGTTCCATTGGGAATTAGTAGATTGCATACTACCGTTCGTGGTCACGGCTGCGTGCGCAAGAGTGTGGTGTTGTGAATATCCTACAAGGTTCGAGATCTGTTGCACTGGCATCAGGGATCGAGCGAGAGAGATCATAGCTACGCACTAGTTATCTACCATCCACCATCATCATCGCCATCCGCTTACTAAGAAGATCAGGCCACCCCATATCATCTTGGTATCAGATTTCTAGTGTTGCCTCGGTAAGCATCCACAAATCCATCCATAGATTAGAGAGTGTTTTTCATCCTATACAGAAAAAGCCTTACAAAAAGATTTGCCATCGACTAGATTGCATCGTTTTCGAGTTTTAGTTGCTGATTGTATCTTCTCGTAGATCCGATCTGCAGGTTTTCCTCGTAGGAGTATAGTTTCCGTTTGTGTCTAGGTTTAGGGTTTGATCTTGCTTTCCGCTGTTCCCACCGTTACCGTTTTCGCAAGTATTTATCGTTTTTTCCGAGTCCACATAGCATACTTGATGCAGCCCGTCCTACGGACGATTCTACATCTACACCAACAAGTCCCCCAAGTGGACCCATGACTCGTGCCCGAGCCAAACTCCTACAAGCTAAGGTGAACTCACTCCTCTCCTCGTGCCAATTTGATACCTCCTTGGATGGCGTGCTACTTCATACGTCTACTCTGTGCATCATCAGGTACGAACCCCCGCCGCGTCGACCCACGAACCCTGAAGCTGCACCTGAGTTGAAGCTGCCGGAGTGTCCGCCCGAATCCAGCCGGAGTGTCCAGCCTGCCCGAGCCCGGACCTGGCGTGGACATTCAGAAGGTCGAAACGGACACTCCCCGGACACCACCCGGAGTGTCCGCCCTGCCCGGACTGTCCGGCCGTGCCGACCCGGACTGTCCGGCCCAAGTGATGGGCATGCAAGCCTAGCTGGGCCCTATGGCCCATGTACCCCTCTTCTTCGCCTAGAACTCTACTTTAATGCCTGAATTACCCCTGAACTTGTGGCTAGCCTATATATAGACCCCCACCTCCATTGTAAACCCTAGGCATGGTATTGGAATTAGTGGAAACCCCTTTGTGGATCTATCTAATTCTTGCCCCATGCTCCTTGACTAAGGAGTACCAATATCCCCAAACCTCGTTGGAGTTTGCATTGTGCCACCGTGTTGTACAAGGCCTAGGCATCGGTGTCCCTTTGCCTAGACGTCAAGATCTCACCGAGTCTCCCATCTCGCCGTGCCGGTTCGAGAGAGAGTCCTCCGCCCGACGCCAATCCTAGGGATTGCGCCGGACCGGTCACCGCTGGTGTGAGCTATTGGTGTTTATCGCGGGTTTGCGTGTGTGTGTTCATCGCGTTCTTCGTGCGTGTGTTCGTCGTGTTCATCCTTTCCTCCTTCCCCCGCACTCCACCCTCGATTTGAAAGGGAATCGTGAAAGATCGGGCCACCCTAGAGGTTTGCCCTCAACATATTGGTATCAAGAGCTTCGTTCCTCACGATTTCCCCCACAAAATTTTCTTCTACCCACCAAAAATTCGAAAATCCCCACAAAAAACAGCCCATATTTTCCTTTCGATCGGTCTCTTGATTTGGAGTGTTATTTGTGGTTTTGATCCGACCAAACCTTGTCTAAGGAGTTGGTCCAGCTTTATCCTGCGTTTCCCCAGCCCGATTTGGCCAGTTTTTTGCGGATTTGAGGCCCGAAGGCGAGGATTTCCGCTCAACAACACGAGCAGGAAACCCGCGTCGGAGTGTCCGGCTCATACCGACCGGAGTGTCCAGCCGTAACGCATGTTTTGACTGTTTTGCCTCATTTTTTTCGCATTGGCTAATCTCCTTTGTTTGCTCGTGTCCCGTGTGCGTGTCAGCAAGTACCAGCAAGCTTCCGCATCATCAACTTCCGCGCTCATCGACACCACGGACCACGAACATCATCCCACACCACCGACGCCAAGTTCATCATCAAAGAAGGTATAACTTGCATCACCTGGTTAACCCCCATCTTCCTTTGTGTGTACCTATCCCATGCGAGTGGCTCATCTTGTGTTTGCTTGAGCATTGTGCATTTGTCCTTGGATAGTGAGAGTGCAAGAGCAATATCAAGTGTGACTAGGTAGCATCAAGGGAGAGCAAAAAAAATACAAAGAAAAAGCAAAAGAAAAATAGTCTCCCCTTGCAAAAGAGAGTCTCAAAGCTTGTAAGCAAGAGAGAAAGAAGAGCGCCCAAGGCAAGTGCACAAATCCGTTGCTCATTTTTCCTCTTTGCAAACGAGCCATGGTCTCTCCTTGCATTGGCACGACAACGAGCTTAGTCTTCGTTAGGACATTTTGTTTGCTCATTTTCATAGTCGTGTCAATCCCAACTTTCTCCACGTGTGTGTACATAGTCGTAGGTTCCCGTCACCCTTTTGAGTTGTTGACGTTCGCCTTTGACTTGAGTTTTGTTGGACTTTTACCACTTTTGACTATCCCTTTTCTGTTGGTTGGTTCTTTGGCTTTCCACAACCCTAACCTACCACCAACAAGCTTTTGAGAGTTAGTGTGATTTTTCTTGGCATTTCCACTTTGCACGCTAATAGCTCTCACTTGTGGTTTCTAGTTTGGTGCAATCCCCAAGGTGAGGTACAAGGCTAACACCACCATATTCCACTTCCATATACAATACTTGTGTGTTTTGCATGATGGATAGGCACGGTGAGACGAGCCACCCACCTCCCCAAGAAGAAGATCAAGGTCCGTACATGACGCGCGCAAGTCACTTCATCGTTCGACAAGAGTTCCGTGAACGTTGCCAAGCACTTGAGACGCGACAAGATGAACAATTTGGCGAGACGCAAGCCGAGTTCAAGAACATCGACAACCGCTTCGACGGCCTCAAACGACAAATGCATGCTATGCATCACAACTTCGGCCACCAAAATGAAGCGCTTCAACGCTCCGTCGCCGAAACAAATGACAATCTTCGACGCCTCATCGATGGCATGGCAAGACCACGTTCACGCGCATCAAGCTCGGCAAGTTCTTCGCATCGTCATGCACCTCTTCCACAAGATCTACATCAAAGTTCTCAAAGACGCAATGATGCCTCCGTGGTTGAAGATGGAATCTCTTCGAACTATCCTTCCCCACGGCACGCCGAAACGTCAAGCTATGACGGTGACCTCTCTTCAAGGCCACGAGCAAGGCAAGAAGCACACCGTCATCACGCAAGGGCACTAGTGATTCAACAAGAGCAACCACAAGAGGAACCGCAAGCGCAACCGCAAGTCTACCACCATCGACCGCGACACATTCTTGACACAACAAGTGATGACTCCAATTTGGAGAATCAAGCTCGTCATCGACGTCAAGCTCTTCAAGATCCTCCTCCTCGTCATCAATGTCATGAACGTCAACAACGACACCATGGTCATCACGAGGCGCCTCCTCCACATGAACAAAACTTGGAGCGTCAAGTGATACAAGTTGAGCGACGCCCACGACGTCAAGAGGCTCATGACCATGTTCTTCGCCGTGAGGCCCATATTCCTAACCAAGGAACGAGCCTCCTCTTCGTCATCAACCGCGTCAAGAGGCTACACACCTTCGCCACCATGAGGCCCAAGTACCTCAACCATGTCAACAACCGCGCCAAGAGCAAGAGCAAGCTCCTCATTAACAACAATACCAAGAGCAAGCTCCGCAACAAGGACGCGAGAACCAAGTTCCACCTCCCTAACTACAAGATCATCAACAAGGTCACCAAGCTCGTCGCAATGACCGCAACGATGAAGAAACTTTTGGCAAGCTCAAGTTCACAATGCCCAAGTTCACCGGATCCAATGACCCTGAAGAATACCTCTCGTGGGCACTCAAAGTCGACAAGATCTTCCGCAGCACAATTATAGCAACGAGAAGATGGTCGCCATGGCTCGCTAGAGTTTGATGATTACGCCAAATTTGGGTGGGAACAAGTTCAAGTTGCTCGTGATGCAAGACAAGAGCCGCCAATCACAACTTGGCATGACATGAAGGCTCACATGAGATCCCGGTTCGTCCCCGCACACTACACGCGTGACCTCTTCAACAACCTTCAAGCTCTTCGTCAAGGGACAAAGACCGTGGAAGAATACTTCAAGGAAATGGAACTCAACTTGATTCGCGCCAACATTGATGAGCGCATGGAGCAAACAATGGCACGTTTCCTTATTGGCTTGAATCACCCAATCAAGCGCATCGTCGAGTTCCAAACATACAACACCATGGTTGAGCTTGTGCACATTGCAACAAAGGCTGAACGTCAAGTGCAAGAGGATATCAAGTACAACAAGCCCAAGACGTACTTCACCTACAAGCAAGCTTCAACCCCTACACCAACAACTTTCAATGGTAGCTCCTCAAGTACCTCCAAGCCTTCCTTCAAGCCCACACTTCCTCAAGGAAAACTGCCACCAAATGGCAAGCAAGCAAAAAGTGATACACCTTTCAATGGTGAATGCTACAAGTGTGGAGGTAAAGGACACAAGTCGGCCGAATGTGGAAACAAGAAAGTCTTGTTCATCCGTGACAATGGTGATGGAGAGTACTTGAGTGAAGATGAGTTCGATGCCCGTATCAAGGAAGCAATGGCAAGGCAACGAGTGGAAGATGATCAAGAACTCCTCATGTGTGAACATGACGCAAGTCCATCGCTTGTCGTCACAAGAATCTTGACCACTCAAGCACAAGAGCATGAAGACCAACGCTCCAATATCTTCCAAACACGAGCCGGCATCAATGGCAAATCTATCAAGGTGATCATTGACGGAGGGAGTTGTCACAAACTTGCTAGCAACAAGTTGTGTGAGAATCTCAACCTCACCCTCCATCCACATAAGCACCCCTACCACGTGCAATGGCTAAGTGACCAAGGGTCCGTGAAGATCAAGCATACCGTATCGGTCTCCTTCGCCATTGGTCCTTACAAAGATACGGTGGAGTGTGATGTGGTTCCTATGACAGTTTGCCACATGCTTCTTGGTCGACCATGGCAATTTGACAAGCTGCTCAACATGATCGTCGCTCCAATATATACACCTTCAAATGGCTCAACAAAACATGTGTTTTGCAACCGATGACTCCTAGCCAAATAATTGCGGACAATGCAAAGGCTTTAGCGAGGACGCAAAGCACAACACCTACTTGTGAGAAGAGCGGTGAGAGAGAGAACCACCTCATAGTGAGTGAGAGCCACAAGCCAAATTCGAGTGGAAAAACGAAGAGTGTTCTCCTTGCCACCAAAAGTGAGATGAGAGATGTTCAGAACAACCCATCCATCTTGCACTATGTCGTCCTTTGCAAGGGACTAGCGCAAGGAACTAACGAATTAACCAATGTTCCTCCATCTTTGATGAGTGTTGATGAGGACATCCCTACAATTACACCTACCCCAATTGATAATGAAGATGTTCCAATTGCAAAGACGGATCAATCTAATGAGATAAGGATTGGACCAATTACAAGAGCTCGTGCCAAGCTACAAGAACAACAGGTGAACTTGTTTCTTAATGGACCTGGTGTTTTAATTAATGAGAATTTTATACTACCTAAGTCTTTGAATTATTGCATGATCAGGTACTTAGGAGAAGAAGGTGAAGCACGGAGCGAGGAGCTAATGGAACAAGGCGTGTTGATCAATGGAGAATGCGCGAGGGAGGAGAGAGAGGAAGCGCAAGGAGCTGTCCAAGAAAAGATCAACAAGAGGAGGACGTTCTCTGCCGCGGCAGAGAAAAGCATCGTTTCTCTGCCACGGCAGGCTGCCGCGGCAGGAAAACCGAGTCGTACTCTGCCACGACAGGCTGCCGCGGCAGAGAAAGCGACTACAACTCTACCACGGCAGAGCCAGTTTGATCGAACCCAAGTTGGGTCGGTTTGTATCCATAGGTGGGTGGGACCAACTCGGATCCACCCTTAGGCGGCTGCCTCCCAGACCCTTAAATAGATGGGGGCGCACTAGTTTAGGGACCACGTTAAAATATTTTGGAGTTGTTTCTTTCATAGAACCTCTGGAATTACCATGTGTTCGAATCTACCAACTATAATTGAGTGTGATTTGTTGTTCCATCGGGAATTAGTAGATTGCATACTACCGTCGTAGTCACGGCTGCGTGCGCAAGAGTGTGGTGTTGTGAATATCCTACAAGGTTCGAGATCCGTTGCACTGGCATCAGGGATCGAGCGGGAGAGATCATAGCTACTCACTAGTTATCTATCATCCATCATCATCATCGCCATCTGCTTACTGAGAAGATCGGGCCACCCCATATCATCTTGGTATCAGATTTCCTTGTTGCCTCGGTAAGCAATCCGCAATCCATCCATAGTTTAGTGAGTGTTTTTAGTCCTATACAGAAAAAGCCCCACAAAAAGAGTTGTCATAGACTAGATTGCATCGTAGACGAGTAATAGTTGCTGGTCGTGTTCATCCTTTAGTTTAGATCTAGATCTGTTCTTCGTAGATTTGTTTTCTCTTTGTTGTTAGTCGTTTTCCACCATTGTTTTCTGCCACCATCATGTCAGATCTGATCTACTCTAAGAGTCTTAGTCATCTACTCTTGGCCGAGTCGGAATTAACAAAAACAAATATATACTTTCCAAGTTCCCAAGTTACCGAGTCTAGCACGGCAGGATTTCTGCGTCTTTCTCTGCCACGGCAGGGCTTTCCAAGTTACCAAGTCTGCCACAGCAGGATTTCTGCGTCTTTCTCTGCCACGGCAGGACTTTCCGAGTTACCAAGTTACCAAGTCTGCCACGGTAGGATTTCTGCGTCTTTCTCTGTCACGGCAGGATTTTGAGCTGTTTTTCTGCCACAACACCATAATTACAAGTGTGATCGATTTGCACTTTTCCAAAACCTTTAGCCACAGCCAATCTACTACATAGGTGTAGGAATTTGCCTATTGAGACTAGTTTCCGCTCCTACAGGCTGCTCTTAGGATTTTTGGTGCCGTACTTTGTAATTGGCCGTGTGTTATCTATAAAATAAAAAAGAGCAAGATAGCAAAAGGAAAAGCTATACAAAGGAAAAAGAAAAAAAAATTGTGAAAAAAAAGCGAATTTGAGCAAGAGGCCTAGTGATATCTTTGTGCACCGGTAGATTGAGCAATCTTGTTCCTGTTTACCTTGAGCTTTGCTAGTGTCTCTCGAGCGTAGTGCAACACACTTCATAGTTGCATTGCCACATTTTTCTCCCCGTGTGTGTTTCTTGGGTATTTGTACGATCAGCACTAGGACTTGTTTGCGGTGTAGATAGGATACCATACCTATAGCTCCACCTTAAATAACCTGTGTGACCTGCGGTCGTTCTCTATACCTTTGATATTCACTTCATCACATCAAGTGCATCAGTCTTTGACTTCGTTTGGTAGAGCATCTCTATTCACTTTGGAACGGTAAGATCTCCTTTCTTATTAGTTGTGAGTGAGTTGTGAGAGTTTCCACCATACAAATTCTGATTTTTGCACTAACCTACTAATCATGTCTACTAGTGATGATGATGTTGTGTTGCAGAAAAAGAAGGATGAGGAGCTCGTCAATTGGCGTGAATATGAGGCTTTGAAATCCCACTTGACACGTGTGTTTACTAACACGACAGATGCCATTGACAAGAATCTCCAAGACATGAATATGAGATTGGATCAGCATGTTGGGACGGTTGATACTATCCAAACGCAAGTGGCTACGCTCAATGTCAATGTCACCGCTTTGCAGCAGTCCATTGAGGGTTTGACAGCCGCCTTACATAGAAGGGAAGATCCTCAACATGATGATGCCTTTGATGATTTCGATGAGGGTAGTGCTGTGGATGCTGCTCCAAATGTTGGCAGGGGACGTGCTATTCCCCCTGCCCATGCACCTGGCCAAGCACCTACCCATGCACCTGCTCATGGCCGTGGTTTTGTCCATCTTGGACGTGCTCAACGTGTTCACAACCAAACTGCTGATGATGGTTTGGGCAAGCCAAAATTTTCAATTCCTAAGTTTGATGGTTCCATTGATCCTGAAGACTACCTCACATGGGAGTTGAAGATTGAAAAACTCTGGAGCTTATTTGACTATCTAGAAGATAAGAAGGTCAAGCTTGCAGCATCGGAATTTGATGGTTATGCTCTACATTGGTGGGATGCTCTTGTGCAACATAGGAGGGAGGACAATGAACTTCCTGTGAGGGATTGGCGCGAGATGAAGCAAATCATGAAAGCTCGTTTCGTACCAACCAACTACTTGCGATCAGTTTTTGATAAATTGACACAACTGAAGCAAGGCACCATGACAGTTGATGAGTATTACATGGAGATGGAGATGCTTATGCAGCGTGCTAGAATTCGTGAGTCCATTGAGATGTCCATGCAGCGATTCTTAAACAATTTGAAGTTACCAATCAAGAGCATTGTTCGTCATCACAAGTATGAGACCATGAATGAGTTGTTGCATCATGCTAGAGAGGCCGAATCCCAGTTGGCAGAAGAGGCGAAATCACGTGCTCGTTTTCCATCCTCCAGCAGATTTTCGGCCAGACCTACTCCTCCTACAGCTGCGTCACCCGCTGCTGTTTCGTTTACACCATCGACCAAACCAGCAAGTACACCTTCGTTTGGTTCTAATGCTCGGAAACCCACTGCTCCTGCTGCTAGCTCGGGTTCCAACATGTCTACTGCACGTACTCGTGATGTGGTGTGCCATACTTGTGGAGGTAGCTGTCACTACAAGAAAGATTGTCCAAACAGCAAGGTTATGTTTGTTAATGAACAAGGTGAAGTAGAAAGTGGAGATGAAGCTTCTGATGATGATATTGATGATGGCGAGGTTGGTGCTGATGCATATGCTGAGCGTGCACCAACTATTGTCGTATCTTCACGTGTACTTAGTGTGCAACCGGTTGAGGAATCCCAGCGTTGCAACTTGTTCCAAACAAAAGCTCTAGTTGGACCAAATAAATCTTGCAAGGTCATTATTGATGGAGGTAGCTGCAGAAATCTTGCAAGTAAGGAATTATGTGCCAAACTGAATTTGACATACTTACCTCATCCCAAGACATACTACATACAATGGTTGAGCAACAATGGTGAGATGAAGGTAAATCATATGGTACGTGTGAATTTTCAAATAGGGCCATACAAAGATTCTATTGATTTTGATGTGGTTCCGATGACTGTTTGTCACCTACTATTGGGTCGGCTTTGGCTCTATGATCGCCATGTGCAACACAATGGCCGAGCCAATACATATCACTTGGAATTCAAAGGAAGAAAGATTACTATGCAGCCAATGACACCACAAGAAATTGTGAATGATTCTCGCCAGAAGATAGAGGTGAACTTGAAGGAAGATACTACCACTCGGCGAGACTATGTCACAGCTGTTCCTGATGTAATTAAGCCTAAGTTGAGTGATATAACGAAAAGTGAGAGAGTGCCTGGGTTATTGATATTGGCCACCAAGGAGGATATGAGATAGTTTCGTGAGGATCCTACAGCCATGCCACTTGTGCTCATGTATAAGGGCAAGGTGTTAGTTTCTAACGACATGACCCCTATTCTCTTGGTGTCTCTTCTGTTTTGCAGGACTTTGGGGATGTGTTTCCAGAAGACGTACCCGCAGGTTTGCCTCCATTGCGTGGTATAGAACATCAAGTGGACTTGATTCCTGGCGCCACACTTCCCAACCGTGCACCCTACAGGACTAATCCCGAAGAAAGTAAGGAAATTCAGAAGCAAGTACAAGCATTGCTGGATAAAGGGTACATTCGTGTTTCTCTTAGCCCTTGTGCTGTTCCTGTTATTTTAGTTCCTAAGAAAGATGGTACTTGGAGCATGTGTGTTGATTGTAGAGCGATTAATAACATCACTAATCGATATCGTCATCCTATTCCACGCTTAGAGGATATGCTAGATGAATTGAGTGGTGCTGCTGTTTTCTCTAAAATTGACTTGCGTAGTGGTTATCATCAAATTAGGATGAAAGAAGGGGATGAATGGAAAACTCCTTTCAAAACTAAATTTGGTTTGTATGAGTGGTTAGTCATGCCGTTTGGTCTTACTAATGCACGTAGTACTTTCATGCATTTGATGAATCATGTTTTGAGAGAGTTTATTGGTCGTTTTGTGGTTGTTTACTTTTATGATATACTTATATATAGCCACACCGAATCTGAACATTGCACTCATATTAGACAAGTTTTGCAAGTGTTACGTGATAATAAACTGTATGCTAATCTTGAGAAGTGTACATTTGCAAAAGATAAGGTCATATTCCTAGGATTTGTTGTTTCTAAGCATGGAGTAGAGGTAGATCAATCTAAAATTGAATCAATTCAGAATTGGCCTACTCCAATGAATGTAAGTCAAGTGCGTAGTTTCCACGGTCTCGCTGGTTTCTATAGGCGCTTTGTGAAAGATTTTAGCACCGTTGATGCACCTTTGAATGATTTGACAAAGAAAGGTGTTCCTTTTGTATGGGGCGCGGCCCAAGACATTGCATTTGATACATTGAAATGTTTGCTTACTTCTGCACCATTACTTGCCTTACCTGATTTTTCAAATCAATTTGAAGTTGAATGTGATGCTAGTAGTATAGGCATAGGTGGCGTTTTGATGCAAGAGGGTCGGCCTATAGCTTATTTTTCTGAGAAATTGACTGGTGCTCGTTTGAATTATTCTATCTATGATAAAGAATTGTATGCACTTGTTAGAGTACTTGAGGTTTGGCAACATTATTTGTGGCCAAAGGAATCCATCATAGATTCTGATCATGAAGCATTGAAATACTTGAAAGCTCAATCAAACTTGCATAGAAGATTAGCTAAATGGGTTGAGTTCATTGAGTCTTTTCCTTACATCATTAACTATAAGAAGGGAAAAGAGAATGTTGTTGCTGATGCTCTATCTAGGAAGAACATGCTATTAACCAATCTTGATGTTAAAATTCCTGGATTAGAAGCTATTTGTGCACTTTATGCAACTGACCATGATTTTGCTGAACCATATCGTTTGTGTGCTCTTAGAAACGCATGGGATAAGTATCATATACATGATGGATATTTGTTTCGAGCTAACAAACTATGTATTCTAGAATCATCGTTGCGTTTGTTCTTAGTGCAGGAATCACATGCTGGTGGTTTGATGGGTCACTTTGGGCGTGAGAAGACGTTGCTCATGCTTGCTGATCATTTTTATTGGCCCAAGATGAGGCGTGATGTATACAGATTTGTGAGCCGATGTATTACATGCCACAAGTCTAAATCTAAGCTGAAGCCTCACGGTTTGTATACACCTCTCTCTGCACCTACTACTCCATGGGAAGACATTAGTATGGATTTTGTGCTAGGTCTATGTAAAACTTAGAGAGGTCATGATTCTATATTTTTGGTAGTGGATAGGTTCTCTAAGATGGCTCATTTTATTGCCTGCCACAAAAGCGACGATGCGTCGCATGTTGCTAACCTGTTTTTCAGGAACATCGTGAGATTACATGGAGTACCAAAGACGATTGTTTCTGACCATGATGTGAAGTTCATGAGCTACTTTTGGAAGACCTTATGGGGGAAGCTAGGAAGGAAGCTGCTGTTCAGTACTACATGTCATCCCCAAACAGATGGTCAAACGGAGGTGGTGAATAGAACATTATCACAGCTGCTAAGGACCATGATTAAAAAGAATCTGCGGGAGTGGGAAGAGTGTTTGCCACCTGTTGAGTTTGCTTACAACAGGGTTGTGCATTCAACTACTCAGCTTTGTCCTTTTGTGGTGGTGTATGGTTTCAAGCCATTGACGCCACTTGATATGTTGCCTCTGCCATTACATGAGAGAGTTGATATGGAGGCATCAAAACGTGCTGATTATGTGAAGAAAATACATGAGAAGACTCGAGAGGCTATTGAGAAGAAAGGCAAGAACATTGCTGCTGCAAGGAATCAAGCAAGGAAAGAAGTGTTGTTCGAGCCTGGAGATATGGTTTTGGTGCATCTACGCAAGGATAGGTTTCCATTACTTCGAAAGTCCAAATTGAAGCCACGTGGTGCTGGTCCTTACAAGGTGTTAGCCAAGATTAATGATAATGCCTACTCGGTTGATATACCTATAGAGGAGTTTGGTGGAGTTAGCAATAGCTTCAACGTTGCTGATTTGTCACCATATGCTGGAGAAGACCTTGGAGCGTCGAGGTCGACGCCTTTCGAAGGGGGGGAGATGATGAGGACATCCCTACAATTACACCTACCCCAATTGATAATGAAGATGTTCCAATTGCAAAGAAGGATCAATCTAATGAGATAAGGATTGGACCAATTACAAGAGCTCGTGCCAAGCTACTAGAAGAATAGGTGAACTTGTTTCTTAATGAACCTGGTGTTTTAATTAATGAGAATTTTATACTACCTAAGTCTTTGAATTATTGCATGATCAGGTACTTAGGAGAAGAAGGTGAAGCACGGAGCGAGGAGCTAATGGAACAAGGCATGTTGATCAATGGATAATGCGCGAGGGAGGAGAGGGAGGAAGCGCAAGGAGCTGTCCAAGACAAAGATCAACAAGAGGAGGACATTCTCTGCCGCGGCAGAGAAAAGCATCGTTTCTCTGCCACGGCAGGCTGCCGCGGTAGGAAAACCGAGTCCTAATCTGCCACGGCAGGCTGCCGCGGCAGAGAAAGCAACTACAACTCTGCCACTGCAGAGCCAGTTTTTTTGAACCCAAGTTGGGTCTGTTTGTATCCATAGGTGGGTGGGACCAACTCGGATCCACCCTTAGGCCGCCGCCTCCCATACCCTTAAATAGATGAGGGCGCACTAGTTTAGGTTTTTAGACCACGTTAAAATATTTTGGAGTTGTTTCTTTCATAGAACCTCTGGAATTACCCTATGTTCGAATCTACCAACTATAATTGAGTGTGATCTGTTGTTCCATCGGGAATTAGTAGATTGCATACTACCATTCGTGGTCACGGCTGCGTGCGCAAGAGTGTGGTGTTGTGAATATCCTACAAGGTTCGAGATCTGTTGCACTGGCATCAGGGATCGAGCGGGAGAGATCATAGCTACTCACTAGTTATCTATCATCCATCATCATCATCGCCATCCGCTTACTGAGAAGATCGGGCCACCCCATATCAAGTGTTTTGCAGGAATTCAAGGATGTGTTCCCCAAGGAGCTTCCACATGGACTACCTCCTCTTCACGGCATAGAACATCGCATCGACCTCATCCCTAGTGCAGCACTTCCAAACCGCGCCGCTTACCGCACGAACCCGGAGGAGACGAAGGAGATCGAACGTCAAATCAACCAACTCGTCTCCAAAGGTTTGATCCAAGTTAGCACTAGTCCAAGTGCCATACCCGTGATTCTGGCTCCAAAGACGGATGATACATTACGGTTATGCATGGACTGCCGTCCAATCAATGCTATCACCGTGCTTTATCGACATCCCATACCACGTCTCGATGACATGCTTGATGAGTTGTGTGGAGCCACTATTTTTTCGAAAATTGATCTTCGTAGTGGTTACCATGAAATACGCATGGCTGAAGGTGATGAGTGGAAAACCACCTTCAAGACCAAACTTGGTCTCTATGAATGGTTGGTTATGCCCTTTGGTTTATCAAATACCCCATCCACCTTCATGCGCCTTATGAATCACATCTTGCGTTCTCTCATTGGAAAAAGTGTTGTTGTCTATTTCGATGATATTCTTGTTTATAGCAAATCACTTGAGGACCATATAACACATGTCAAGGAAGTTTTGCAAATCCTTCGACATGAAAAGCTTTATGCTAACCTTCCCAAGTGCACTTTTGCTAAATACAAGTTGATTTTTCTTGGATTTGTCGTTTCTTGGAAGGGAATTGAAGTTGATGTTTCCAAGGTAAAGGACATACGAGATTGGTCCATACCAACAAATGTGAGTGAAATCCGAAGTTTTCATGGGTTGGCCGGTTTCTATCGTCACTTTGTGAAAGACTTTTCAACCATTGCTTGTCCCCTTAATGAATTGACCAAAAAGAATGTCACCTTCGTGTGGGGCAAAGCACAACAAAAAGATTTTGATGAACTTAAAAAGAGGCTCGCCGAAGCACCTCTTCTTGCTTTACCGGATTTCACAAAAACTTTTGAGATAGAGTGTGATGCTAGTGGTATTGGCATTGGAGGAGTCCTTATGCAAAACGGGCGTCATATAGCCTACCATAGCGAAAAACTTGATGGTGCTCGCCTTAACTATCCGATTTATGATAAAGAGCTTTTTGGGTTAGTTCGTGTCCTTCAAGTTTGGCAACACTACCTTTGGCCCAAGGAATTTATCATACATTCCGACCACGAGTCGTTGAAATATCTCAAAGGCCAAGCTAACTTGAGAAAGAGACACGCTAAGTGGGTTGAGTTCATGGAGTCTTTTCCGTACATTGTCAAGTATAAGAAGGGCAAAGATAATGTAGTTGCGCACGCATTGTCTCGCAAACATACAAGCCTTCTTACGAGACTTGAAATCAATGTGTTGGGTCTTGAGGAAATAAAATCTTTGCATGCTTCCGACCCGTTCTTTGAACCAATTTTCGCAAAGTGCTCCAATGACAAGGGAGTTGATGATTTCTATTTGCATAAGGGCTTCCTATTTAAACAAAACAAGCTATGCATCCCGAAGTCTTCGCTACAACTTTTGCTTCTCCAAGAATCTCATGGTGGAGGCCTTATGGGTCACTTTGGTCGCGACAAGACATTGGACATGCTCTCCAATCACTACTTTTGGCCCAAGATGAAGCGTGACGTGGAGCGCTACGTTCAACGATGCACGACATGTGTTCAAGCTAAGTCGCAAGCTATTCCCTATGGTCTTTATATGCCATTGCCTATTCCTCATACACCTTGGTCCGACATTAGCATGGATTTCATGTTAGGATTGCCTAGATCTAAGCATGGTCATGATTCTATATTTGTTGTTGTGGATCGTTTTTCCAAGATGGCACACTTCATACCGTGCCATAAGACCGACGATGCTTCACATGTTGCAAATCTGTTTTTCAGGGAAATCATCCGTCTTCACGGTGTGCCAAGGACAATCGTCTCTGACCGCAACGTCAAATTCATGAGCTACTTGTGGAAGACCCTCATGGCCAAGCTCGGCGTCAAGCTCCTCTTTTCATCCGCATCACATCCTCAAACGGATGGCCAAACCGAAGTTGTCAACCGAAGCCTCGGAACTCTCCTTCATGTGTTGATCAAGAAAAACCTAAAGGATTGGGAGGAATGCATTCCACACGCCGAGTTCGCCTACAATCGAGCCAAGCACTCAACAACCAAGATGAGTCCATTCATGATCGTCTATGGTTTCGAGCCCCTCACCGCGCTCGACATCCTACCACTACCTCTCCATGAGCACACAAACATGGAAGTCGAGAAGCGCGCACAAGCTATGAAGAAGCTTCATGAAGAAACAAGAGCAACTATCGAATAACAAGTCCTTCGCCAAGCTTCAAGGTTAAACAAGGACAAGAAGGAGATGATATTTGAAGAAGGTGACCTTGTGTGGATACACCTAAGCAAGGACCGCTTCCCCAAGGAACGTGACTCCAAGCTCAAGCCAAGAGGAGATGGTCCCTTCAAGGTCCTCAAACGAATCAACAACAACGCCTACATCATCGACATCCCGACCTCCAAGTACCTTGCAAGCAATACATTCAATGTCAAGGATCTCTCACCCTACAATGGAGATGTTCAAGATGATATCCATGAAGAGTCGAGGACGAATCTTTCCCAAGGGGGGAGCTAATTCAGCCCGTCCTACGGACGCTTCTACATCTACACCAACAAGTCCCCCAAGTGGACCCATGACTCGTGCCCGAGCCAAACTACTGCAAGCTCCTCTCCTCGTGCCAATTTGATACCTCCTTGGATGGCGTGCTACTTCATACCTCTACTCTGTGCATCATCAGGTACGAACCCCGCCGCGTCGTCCTACGAAGCCTGAAGTTGCACCTGAGCTGAAGCTGCCGGAGTGTCCGCCCGAATCCAGCCGGAGTGTCCGGCCACCCCAGAGTGTCTGGCCCGACTCAGCCGGAGTGTCCGGCCTACCCGAGCCCGGACCTAGCGTGGACATTCAGAAGGTCGAATCGGACACTCCCCGAACACCACCCGAAGTGTCCGCCCTGCCCGGACTGTCCGGCCGTGCTGACCTAGACTGTCCGGCCCAAGTGATGGGCCTACGAGCCTAGCTAGGCCCTATGGCCCATGTACCCCTCTTCTTCGCTTAGAACTCTACTTGAATGCCTGAATTACCCCTGAACTTGTGGCTGGCCTATATGTAGACCCCACCTCCATTGTAAACCCTAGGCATGATATTGGAATTAGTGGAAACCCCTTTGTGGATCTATCTAATTCTTGCCTCATGCTCCTTGACTAAGGAGCACCAATATCCCCAAACCTCGTTGGAGTTTGCATTGTGCCTCCGCGTTGTACAAGGCCTAGGCATCGGTGTCCCTTTGCCTAGACGTCAAGATCTCACCGAGTCTCCCATCTCGTCGTGCCGGTTCGAGAGAGAGTCCTCCACCTGACGCCGATCCTAGGGATTGCGCCGGACCGATCACCGCCGGTGTGAGCTATTGCGTGTGTGTGTTCATCGCGTTCTTCGTGTGTGTGTTCATCGTGTTCATCCTTTCCTCCTTCCCCCGCACTCCACCTTCGATTTGAAAGGGAATCGTGAAAGATTGGGCCACCCTAGAGGTTTGCCCTCAACAATACTTTTGTGTGCATACCATAGACACAGCCTATCGACAGCATCTGTGCCTAGGAACGTACCCACGAGACTAGTTGCTTTGCTCCGACATACTGCTCATTAGGTTTTTGAAGTGCAGAAATTTTCGACAGGCAAAACCGGACTATCCGGCCGAAACACACCGGACTATCCGGCCCAACCGGAGTCTCCGGCGCATATCAACCGGACTATCCAGCCCAGTTCTGTTATACGTTGTTGTACTCGTTTGCATTGAGTAATATAGTTGAAAAATCAAAAAAAAGAAGAGAAAAGACAAGAGAATCAGTATAAAAAATCAAAAAGAGATATAGAAGTGTGCAATTTTGGAGGCCTTGTTGTGTATAGCACTAGTAGATTGAGCAATTTTGTGTCTGTTCTATTTGAGCTATTACTAGCGTCTCTCTTGTGCATTGCAATTTTCCTTTTCATAAGTTGCTTTGCCACATTTATCTCCACTATGTGTGTTTCTTGGGTATTTGTACGATCAGCACTAGGACTTGTTTGCGGTGTAGATAGGGTACCATACCTATAGCTCCACCTTACCTAACCTGTGTGCCCTGCGATCGTTCTCTATACCTTTGATATTCACTTCATCACATCAAGTGCATCAGTCTTTGATTTCGTCTGGTAGAGCATCTCTATTCACTTTGGAACGGTAAGATCTCATTTCTTATTAGTTGTGAGTGAGTTGTGAGAGTTTCGACCATACAGATTCTGATTTTTGCACTAACCTACTAATCATGTCTACTAGTGATGATGATGTTGTGTTGTAGAAAAAGAAGGATGAGGAGCTCGTCAATTGGTGTGAATATGAGGCTTTGAAATCCCACTTGACACGTGTGTTTACTAACATGACAGATGCCATTGACAAGAATCTCCAAGATATGAATATGAGATTGGATCCGCATGTTGGGACGGTTGATACTATACAAACGCAAGTGGCTACGCTCAATGTCAATGTCACCACTTTGCAGCAGTCCATTGAGGGTTTGACAGTCGCCTTACATAGAAGGGAAGATCCTCAACATGATGATGCCTTTGATGATTTCGATGAGGGTAGCGCTGTTGATGTTGCTCCACGAGTTGGCAGGGGATGTGCTATTCCCCCTGTCCATGCACCTGCTCATGGTCGTGGGTTTACCCATCTTGGGCGTGGTCAATGTGTGCCCAACCAAGCTGCTGATGATGGTTTGGGCAAGCCAAAATTCTCAATTCCTAAGTTTGATGGTTCCATTGATCCTGAAGACTACCTCACATGGGAGTTGAAGATTGAGAAACTCTGGCGCTTATTTGACTATCCAGAAGATAAGAAGGTCAAGCTTGCAGCATCTGAATTTGATGGTTATGCTTTACGTTGGTGGGATGCTCTTGTGCAACATAGGAGGGAGGACAATGAACTTCCTGTGATGGATTGGCGCGAGATGAAGCAAATCATGAAAGCTCGTTTCGTACCAACCAACTACTTGCGATCAGTTTTTGATAAATCGACGCAACTGAAGCAAGGCACCATGACAGTTGATGAGTACTACATGGAGATGGAGATGCTTATGCAGCGTGCTAGAATTCGTGAGTCCATTGAGATGACCACGCAGCGATTCCTAAACAATTTGAAGTTACCGATCAAGAGCATTGTTCGTCATCACAAGTATGAGACCATGAATGAGTTGTTGCATCATGCTAGAGAGGCCAAATCCTAGTTGGCAGAAGAGGTGAAGTCACATGCTCGTTTTCCGCCCTCCAGCAGATTTTCGGCCAGGTCTACACCTTCTACAGCCGCGCCACCAGCTGTTGCTTCCTTTATACCATCGGCCAAGACAGCAAGTACACCTTCGTTTGGTTCTAATGCTCGGAAACCCGCTGCTCCTACTGCTAGCTCGGGTTCCAACATGTCTACTGCACGTACTCGTGATGTGGTGTGCCATACTTGTGGAGGTAGAGGTCACTACAAGAAAGATTGTCCAAACAGCAAGGTTATGTTTATTAATGAACAAGGTGAAGTAGAAAGTGGAGATGAAGCTTCTGATGATGATATTGATGACGGCGAGGTTGGTGCTGATGCATATGCTGAGCGTGCACCCACTATTGTCGTATCTTCACGTGTACTTAGTGTGCAACCGGTTGAGGAATCCCAGCATTGCAACTTGTTCCAAACAAAAGCTCTAGTTGGACCAAACAAAGCTTGCAAGGTAATTATTGATGGAGGTAGCTGCAGAAATCTTGCAAGTAAGGAACTATGTGCCAAACTGAATTTGACATACTTACCTCATCCCAAGCCATACTACATACAATGGTTGAGCAACAATGGTGAGATGAAGGTAAATCATATGGTACGTGTGAATTTTCAAATAGGGCCATACAAAGATTCTATTGATTTTGATGTGGTTCCGATGACTGTTTGTCACCTACTATTGGGTCGGCCTTGACTCTATGATCGCCATGTGCAACACAATGGCCGAGCCAATACATATCACTTAGAATTCAAAGGAAAGAAGATTACTATGCAGCCAATGACACCACAAGAAATTGTGAATGATTCTCGCCAGAAGATAGAGGTGAACTTGAAGGATTATACTACCACTCGGCGAGACTGTGTAACAGCTGTTCCTGATATAATTGAGCCTAACTTGAGTGATATAATGAAAAGTGAGAGAGTGCCTGGGTTATTGATACTAGCCACCAAGGAGGATATGAGAGAGTTTCGTGAGGATCCTATAGCCATGCCACTTGTGCTCACGTATAAGGGCGAGGTATTGGTTTCTAACGACATGACCCCTATTTCTCTTGGTGTCTCGTCTGTTTTGAAGGACTTTGGGGATGTGTTTCCCGAAGATGTACCCGCAGGTTTACCTGCATTGCGTGGTATAGAACATCAAGTGGACTTGATTCCTAGCGCCACACTTCCCAACCGTGCACCCTACAGGACTAATCCCGAAGAAACTAAGGAAATTCAGAAGCAAGTACAAGCGTTGCTGGATAAAGGGTACATTCGTGTCTCTCTTAGCCCTTGTGCTGTTCCTATTATTTTAGTTCCTAAGAAAGATGGTACATGGCGCATGTGCGTTGATTGTAGAGCGATTAATAACATCACTATTCGATATCGTCATCCTATTCCACGCTTAGAGGATATGCTAGACGAATCGAGTGGTGCTGCTGTGTTCTCTAAAATTGACTTGCGTAGTGGTTATCGTCAAATTAGGATGAATGAAGGGGATGAATGGAAAACTGCTTTCGAAACTAAATTCGGCTTGTATGAGTGGTTAGTCATGTCGTTTGGTCTTACTAATGCACCTAGTACTTTCATGCATTTGATGAATCATGTTTTGAGAGAGTTTATTGGACGTTTTGTGGTTGTTTACTTTGATGATATACTTATATACAGCCACACCGAATCTGAACATTGCACTCATATTAGACAAGTTTTGCAAGTGTTACGTCATAATAAACTGTATGCTAATCTTGAGAAGTGTACATTTGCAAAAGATAAGGTCATATTCCTAGGATTTGTTGTTTCTAAGCATGGAGTAGAGGTAGATCAATCTAAAACTGAATCAATTCAGAATTGGCCTACTCCAATGAATGTTAGTCAAGTGCGTAGTTTCCACGGTCTCGCTGGTTTCTATAGGCACTTTGTGAATGATTTTAGCACCAGTGCTACACCATTAAATGATTTGACAAAGAAAGGTGTTTCTTTTGTTTGGGGCGCGGCCCAAGACATTGCTTTTGATACATTAAAACGTTTGCTTACTTCTACACCATTACTTGCATTACCTGATTTTTCGAAGCAATTTGAAGTTGAATGTGATGCTAGTGGTATAGGCATAGGTGGCGTTTTGATGCAAGAGGGTCGGCCTATAGCTTATTTTTCTAAGAAATTGACTGGTGCTCGTTTGAATTATTCTATCTATGATAAAGAATTCTATGCACTTGTTCGAGTACTTGAGGTTTGGCAACATTATTTGTGGCCAAAGGAATTCATCATACATTCTGATCATGAAGCATTGAAATACTTGAAAGCTCAATCAAACTTGCATAGAAGATTAGCTAAATGGGTTGAGTTCATTGAGTCTTTTCCTTACATCATTAACTATAAGAAGGGAAAAGAGAATGTTGTTGCTGATGCTCTATCTAGGAAGACCATGCTATTAACCAATCTTGATGTTAAAATTCCTGGATTAGAAGCTATTTGTGCACTTTATGCAACTGACCATGATTTTGCTGAACCATATCGTTTGTGTGCTCTTAGAAACGCATGGGATAAGTATCATATACATGATGGATATTTGTTTCGAGCTAACAAACTATGTATTCCAGAATCGTCGTTGCGTTTGTTCTTAGTGCAGGAATCACATGCTGGTGGCTTGATGGGTCACTTTGGGCGTGAGAAGACGTTGCTCATGCTTGCTGATCATTTTTATTGGCCCAAGATGAGGCGTGATGTATACAGATTTGTGAGCCGATGTATTACATGCCACAAGTATAAATCTAAGCTGAAGCCTCACGGTTTGTATACACCTCTCTCTGCACCTACTACTCCATGGGAAGACATTAGTACGGATTTTGTGCTAGGTCTACGTAAAACTCAGAGAGGTCATGATTCTATATTTTTGGTAGTGGATAGGTTCTCTAAGATGGCTCATTTTATTGCGTGCCACAAAAGCGACGATGCGTCGCATGTTGCTAACCTGTTTTTCAGGAACATCATGAGATTACATGGAGTACCAAAGACGATTGTTTCTGACCGTGATGTGAAGTTCATGAGCTACTTTTGGAAGACCTTATGGGGGAAGCTAGGAACGAAGCTGCTGTTCAGTACTACATGTCATCCCCAAACAGATGGTCAAACGGAGGTGGTGAATAGAACATTGTCACAGCTGCTAAGGACCATGATTAAAAAGAATCTGTGGGAGTGGGAAGAGTGTTTGCCACATGTTGAGTTTGCTTACAACAGGGTTGTGCATTCAACTACTCAGTTTTGTCCTTTTGAGGTGGTGTATGGTTTCAAGCCATTGACGCCACTTGATATGTTGCTTCTGCCATTACATGAAAGAGTTGATATGGAGGCATCAAAACGTGCTAATTATGTGAAGAAAATACATGAGAAGACTCGAGAGGCTATTGAGAAGAAAGGCAAGAACATTGCTGATGCAAGGAATCAAGCAAGGAAAGAAGTGTTGGTCGAGCCTGAAGATATGGTTTGGGTGCATCTATGAAAGGATAGGTTTCCACTACTTCGAAAGTCAAAATTGAACCCACGTGGTGCTGGTCCTTACAAGGTGTTAGCCAAGATTAATGATAACGCCTACTCGGTTGATATACCTATTGAGGAGTTTGGTGGAGTTAGCAACAGCTTCAACGTTGTTGATTTGTCACCATATGCTGGAGAAGACCTTGGAGCGTCGAGGTCGACGCCTTTTGAAGGGGGGAGATGATGAGGACATCCCTACAATTACACCTACCCCAATGACTACTAAAGCTGCTACAATTGCTGCAAGAAAGGTTCAGTCCAATGAGATTACAATTGGACCTATTACAAGAGCTCGTGCTAAGCTACTGGAACAACAGGTGAATTTACTCCTAAACGAATCTGGTACTTTGATTGATGAGAACTTTATACTGCCTAAGTCTATGCATTTATGTATGATTAGGTTTGTTGGAGAAACAAGCATGGCACGAGGAGGAGAAGGGCTACAGGAGAAGCCCAACATGATGATCGCACAAGGATGCGCGAGGGAGGAGCAGGAGGAAGGCGTAAGAGAAGATCATCAAGACGGTGGCAAAAAGATCTGCCACGACCGGAGTGTCCGGCCAGTTCCACCCGGACTGTCCGGCCTGGTTGAGAGGCAAACTGGCGTGGACATTCTGTTTGCCAGTTCGGACACTACCCGGATACCACCCGGAAACTTCGAAGTTTCCGGCCAGACCGGACTGTCCGGCACACTTCTCCCAGAGTGTCCGGCCAGACTGGACTGTCCGGCCGATTTCGACCGGAGTGTCCGCCCGCCGACCGAATCTGGTCCGAGTCGGTTTGTATCAGTTTGAGTCGTTTGCGTTTAGTTTCGGTTTCTGGCCACCCCAGCCGCCCTTACAAGCCCTGGGACGACCTCTAGTTAGGTTTGAGACCATGTTAAAATATTTTGGAGTTGTTTCTTTCATAGAACCTCTGGAATTACCCTGTGTTCGAATCTACCAACTATAATTGAGTGTGATCTGTTGTTCCATTGGGAATTAGTAGATTGCATACTACCGTTCGTGGTCACGGCTGCATGCGCAAGAGTGTGGTGTTGTGCATATCCTACAAGGTTCGAGATCTGTTGCACTGGCATCAGGGATCGAGCGCGAGAGATCATAGCTACGCACTAGTTATCTACCATCATCATCGCCATCCGCTTACTGAGAAGATCGGGCCATCCCATATCACCCTAGGTGGTTGTCTCCTTTCTATAGGAGGCATGCAACTAGTCGGTTGGATAGACCCAAACCGAACACACAATGGACTCGAACCTAACCTAGACTTGGTGATGTAGCCCGTCCTACGGACGCTTCCACATCTACACCAACAAGTCCCCCAAGTGGACCCATGACTCGTGCCCGAGCCAAACTCCTCCAAGCTAAGGTGAACTCGCTCCTCTCTTCGTGCCAATTCAATACCTCCTTGGATGGCGTGCTACTTCATACCACTGCTTTGTGTATCATCAGGTACGAGCCCCCGCCGCGTCGACCCACGAGCCCGGAAGCTACACCTGACCTGAAGCTGCCAGAGCCGGAGTGTCCGCCCGGATCCAGCCGGAGTGTCCGGCCACCCCGGAGTGTCCGGCCCAACTCAGCCGGAGTGTCCGGCCTGCCCGAGCCTGGACCTGGCGTGGACAATCAGAACGTCGAATCAGAGACTGCCCGGATACTTCCCGGAATGTCCGGCCACCCCGGACTGTCCGGTCGATCTGACCCGGACTGTCCGGCCTCCCCGGACTGTCCGGTCCTCTCGACCTGGAGTGTCCGGCCCAAGTGATGGGCCTGCGAGCCTAGCTGGGCCCTATGGCCCATGTACCCCTCTACTTTGCCCAGAACTCTACTTTAATACCTGAATTACCCCTGAACTTGTGGCTGGCCTATATATAGACCCCCACCTCCATTGTAATGCCTAGGCATGATACTGGAATTAGTGGAAACCCCTTTGTGGATCTATCTAGTTCTTGCCTCATGCTCCTTGACTATTGAGCACCAATATCCCCAAACCTCGTTGGAGTTTGCATTGTGCCTCCACGTTGTACAAGGCCTAGGCATCGGTGTCCCTTTGCCTAGATGTCAAGATCTCACCGAGTCTCCCATCTCGCCGTGCCGGTTCGAGAGAGAGTCCTCCGCTCGACGCTGATCCTAGGGATTGCGCCGGATCGGTCACCGCCGGCGTGAGCTATTGATGTTTATTGTGGTTTTGCGTGTGTGTGTTCATCACGTTCTTCGTGCGTGTGTTCGTCGTGTTCATCCTTCCCTCCTTCCCCCGCACTCCACCCTCGATTTGAACGGGAATCGTGAAAGATCGGGCCACCCTAGAGGTTTTCCCTCAACATATTGGTATCAAGAGCTTCGTTGCTCACGATTTCCCCCCACAAATTTTTCTTCTATCTACCAAAAATTCGAAAATCCCCAAAAAACAGCCCATATTTGCCTTTGGATCGATCTCTTCATTTGGAGTGTTATTTGTGGTTTTAATCCGACCAAACCTTGGCTAAGGAGTTGGTCCAGCTTTATCCTGCGTTTCCCAAGCCTGATTTGGCCAGTTTTTCGCGGATTTGAGGCCTGAAGGCGAGGATTTCCGCTCAAGAACACGAGCAGGGAACCCGCGCCGGAGTGTCCGGCTCGTACCAACCGGAGTGTCCGGCCCGACCGGAGTTCCGGCCGAAACGGACCAGAGTGTCCGGCCCAGACAGACCGGGGTGTTCGCCTGTAACGCATGTTTTGACTGTTTTGCCTCATTTTTTCGCATTGGCTAATCTCCTTTGTTTGCTCGTGTCCCGTGTGCGTGTCAGTAAGTACCAGCAAGCTTCCGCATCATCAACTTCCGCGCTCATCGACACCACGGACCACGAACATCATCCCGCACCACCGACGCCAAGTTCATCATCAAAGAAGGTATAACTTGCGTCACCTTGTTAACCCCCATCTTCCTTTGTGTGTACCTATCCCATGAGAGTGGCTCATCTTGTGTTTGCTTGAGCATTGTGCATTTGTCCTTGGATAGTGAGAGTGCAAGAGCAATATCAAGTGTGACTAGGTAGCATCAAGGGAGAGCAATAAAAAGATACAAAGAAAAAGCAAAAGAAAAATAGTCTCCCCTTGCAAAAGAGAGTCTCAAAGCTTGTAAGAAGAGAGAAAGAAGAGCGCCCAAGGCAAGTGCACAAATCCGTTGCTCATTTTTCCTCTTTGCAAACGAGCCACGGTCTCTCCTTGCATTGGCACGACAACGAGCTTAGTCTTCGTTAGGACATTTGGTTTGCTCATTTTCATAGTCGTGTCAATCCCAACTTTCTCCACGTGTGTGTACATAGTCGTAGGTTCCCGTCACCCTTTTGAGTTGTTGACCCTCGCCTTTGACTTGAGTTTTGTTGGATTTTTACCACTTTTGATTACCCCTTTTCTTTTGGTTGGTTCTTTGGCTTTCCACAACCCTAACCTACCACCAACAAGCTTTTGAGAGTTAGTGTGAGTTTTCTTGGCATTTCCACTTTGCACGCTAATAGCTCTCACTTGTGGTTTCTAGTTTGGTGCAATCCCCAAGGTGAGGTACAAGGCTAACACCACCATATTCCACTTCCATATACAATACTTGTGTGTTTTGCATGATGGATAGGCACGGTGAGACGAGCCAACCACCTCCCCAAGAAGAAGATCAATGTCCGTACATGACGCGCGCAACTCACTTCATCGTTCGACAAGAGTTCCGTGAACATTGCCAAGCACTTGAGACGCGACAAGATGAACAATTTGGCGAGACGCAAGCCGAGTTCAAGAACATCGACAACCGCTTCGACGGCCTCGAACGACAAATGCATGCAATGCATCACAACTTTGGCCACCAAAATGAAGCGCTTCAACGCTCAATCGCCGAAACAAATGACAATCTTCGACGCCTCATCGATGGCATGGCAAGACCACGTTCACGCGCATCAAGCTCGGCAAGTTCTTTGCATCGTCATGCACCTGTTCCACAAGATCTACATCAAAGTGCTCAAAGATGCAATGATGCCACCGTGGTTGAAGAGGGAATCTCTTCGAACTATGTACCTTCCCCACGGCACGCCGCAACGTCAAGCTATGACGGTGACCTCTCTTCAAGGCCACGAGCAAGATAAGAAGCACACCGTCATCATAGAAGGGCACTAGTGATTTAACAAGAGCAACCACAAGAGGAACTGCAAGCGCAACCGCAAGTCTACCACCATCGACCGCGACACATTCTTGACACAACAAGTGATGACTCCAACTTGGAGAATCAAGCTCGTCATCGACATCAAGCTCTTCAAGATCATCCTCCTCGTCATCAACGTCATGAATGTCAACAACGACACCATGGTCATCACGAGGCGCCTCCTCCACATCAACAAAACTTGGAGCGTCAAGTGATACAAGTTGAGCGACGCCCACCACGTTAAGAGGCTCATGACCATGTTCTTCGCCGTGAGGCCCATGTGCCTAACCAACATCACCAACCGAGGAACGAGCCTCCTCTTCGTCATCAACCACGTCAAGAGGCTACACACCTTCGCCACCATGAGCCCCAAGTACCTCAACCACGTCAACAACAATACCAAGAGCAAGCTCCGCAACAAGGACGCGAGAACCAAGTTCCACCTCCCCAACTACAAGATCATCAACAAGGTCACCAAGCTCGTCGCAATGACCGCAACGATGAAGAAACTTTTGGCAAGCTCAAGTTCACAATGCCCAAGTTCACCGGATCCAATGACCCTGAAGAATACCTCTCGTGGGCACTCAAAGTCGACAA
Source organism: Avena eriantha (assembly GCA_910589775.1). NCBI lineage: Eukaryota > Viridiplantae > Streptophyta > Magnoliopsida > Poales > Poaceae > Avena > Avena eriantha. The sequence goes on from OU342743.1 coordinate 389,905,614, forward strand.
GATCTTCCGCATGCACAACTATAGCAACGAGAAGATGGTCGCCATGGCTTCGCTAGACTTTGATGATTACGCCAACCTTTGGTGGGAACAAGTTCAAGTTGCTCGTGATGCAAGACAAGAGCCGCCAATCACAACTTGGCATGACATGAAGGCTCACATGAGATCCCGATTTGTCCCAGCGCACTACACGCGTGACCTCTTCAACAACCTTCAAGCGCTTCGTCAAGGGACAAAGACCGTGGAAGAATACTTCAAGGAAATGGAACTCAACTTGATTCGCGCCAACATTGATGAGCGCATGGAGCAAACAATGGCACGTTTCCTTATTGGCTTGAATCACCCAATCAAGCGCATCGTCGAGTTCCAAACATACAACACCATGGTTGAGCTTGTGCACATTGCAACAAAGGCTGAACGTCAAGTGCAAGAGGATATCAAGTACAACAAGCCCAAGACGTACTTCACCTACAAACAAGCTTCAACCCCTACACCAACAACTTTCAATGGTAGCTCCTCAAGTACCTCCAAGCCATCCTTCAAGCCCACACTTCCTCAAGGAAAACTGCCACCAAATGGCAAGCAAGCAAAATGTGATACACCTTTCAACGGTGAATGCTACAAGTGTGGAGGTAAAGGACACAAGTCGGCCGAATGTGGAAACAAGAAAGTCTTGTTCCTCCATGACAATGGTGATGAAGAGTACTTGAGTGAAGATGAGTTTGATGCCCGTGTCAAGGAAGCAATGGCAAGGCAACGAGTGGAAGATGATCAAGAACTCCTCATGTGTGAACAGGATGCAAGTCCATCGCTTGTCGTCACAAGAATCTTGACCACTCAAGCACAAGAGCATGAAGACCAACGCTCCAATATCTTCCAAACACGAGCCGGCATCAATGGCAAATCTATCAAGGTGATCATTGACGGAGGGAGTTGTCACAACCTTGCTAGCACCGAGTTGTGTGAGAAGCTCAACCTCAACCTCCATCCACACAAGAATCCCTACCACGTGCAATGGCTAAGTGACCAAGGGTCCGTGAAGATCAAGCATACCGTATCGGTCTCCTTCGCCATTGGTCCTTACAAAGATACGGTGGAGTGTGATGTGGTTCCTATGACAGTTTGCTACATGCTTCTTGGCCGACCATGGCAATTTGACAAGGCTGCTCAACATGATGGTCGCACCAATATATACACCTTCAAATGGCTCAACAAAACATGTGTTTTGCAACCGATGACTCCTAGCCAAATAATTGCGAACAATGCAAAGGCTTTAGCGAGGGCGCAAAGCACAACACCTACTTGTGAGAAGAGTGGTGAGAGAGAGAACCACCTCATAGTGAGTGAGAGCCACAAGCCAAATTCGAGTGGAAAAACTAAGAGTGTTCTCCTTGCCACCAAAAGTGAGATGAGAGATGTTTGGAACAACCCATCCATCTTGCACTATGCCACCCATCCATCTTGCACTATGTCCTCCTTTGCAAGGGACTAGCGCAAGGAACTAACGAATTAACCAATGTTCCTCCATCTTTGATGAGTGTTTTGCAGGAATTCAGGGATGTGTTCCCCGAGGAGCTTCCACATGGACTACCTCCGCTTCGCGGCATAGAACATCGCATTGACCTCATCCCCGGTGCACCACTTCCCAACCGCGCCGCTTACCGCACGAACCCGGAGGAGACTAAGGAGATTGAACGTCAAATCAACCAACTCGTCTCCAAAGGTTTGATCCTAGTTAGCACTAGTCCAAGTGCCGTACCCGTGATTCTTGTTCCAAAGACGGATGATACGTTATGGTTATGCATGGACTGCCGTCCAATCAATGCTATCACCGTGCGTTATCGACATCCCATACCACATCTCGATGACATGCTTGATGAGTTGTGTGGAGCCACTATTTTTTCGAAAATTTATCTTCGTAGTGGTTACCATCAAATACGCATGGCTGAAGGTGATGAGTGGAAAACCGCCTTCAAGACCAAACTTGGTCTCTATGAATGGTTGGTTATGCCCTTTGGTTTATCAAATGCCCCATCCACCTTCATGCGCCTTATGAATCACATCTTGCGTTCTCTCATTGGAAAAAGTGTTGTTGTCTATTTCGATGATATTCTTGTTTATAGCAAATCACTTGAGGACCATATAACACATGTCAAGGAAGTTCTACAAATCCTTCGACATGAAAAGCTTTATGCTAATCTTCCCAAGTGCACTTTTGCTAAAGACAAGTTGATTTTTCTTGGATTTGCCGTTTCTTCGAAGGGAATTGAAGTTGATGTTTCCAAGGTAAAGGACATAAGAGATTGGCCCATACCAACAAATGTGAGTGAACTCCGAAGTTTTCATGGGTTGGCCGGTTTCTATCGTCGCTTTGTGAAAGACTTTTCAACCATTGCTTGTCGCCTTAATGAATTGACCAAAAAGAATGTCACCTTCATGTGGGGCAAAGCACAAAGAACGTCATATAGCCTACCATAGCGAAAAACTTGATGGTGCTCGCCTTAACTATCCGATTTATGACAAAGAGCTTTTTGCCTTAGTTCGTGATATGGGGGGGCCCGATCTTCTCAGCAAGCTCTTGTCGATGGTGATGGTGGATGATAGATAACTAGTGCGTAGCTATGATCTCTCCCGCTCGATCCCTGATGCCAATACAATAGCTCTCGAACCTTGTAGGATATTCACAACACCACACTCTTGCGCACGCAGCCGTGACCACGAACGGTAGTATGCAATCTACTAATTCCCAATGAAACAACAGATCACACTCAATTATAGTTAGCAGATTCGAACACAGGGTAATTCCAGAGGTTCTATTAAAGAAACAACTCCAAAATATTTTAACGTGGTCTTAAAACCTAACTTGTGACGGCTACGGGGGTTTATATGAGGGCTGGGGCGTCCTCCCCTCTAAACGGGCCTAAAAACAGCCATAACTTGGCCCAAACTGACTCGGTTCGACTCAAACTGATACATACCGACCCATAGATGAGTTCGGCTTACTTGGCGGGCAGGCCATATGTCGTGGTGCACCTCAAAAGTGTCCTGGCGCGCCACATATCTCTCTTGATCATGCTTGTTTGCCTTATTGCCTGCTAATGCATCTTCCATCTCTTGGTCGCCTTCCTCCCTCTCCTCCCGTTGGCGCTAGTCCGATAGATGCCAAATCTAGTCAAACAATAACACCATGATTTAGGTAGTATAAAGCTCTTATAAATCAAAGTATCATGTCCAACTAGGAACGAATTCACCTTGTGATATTTTTCAATGAGGCTCAATATTTCTTTCCAGTTCAAACACTCGAAATCAGCATGATCCATGATTGTATCCTCATCATCCTCCCTTTCTTCAAGAAAAGCCGTCCTCGGCGTTGGGTAAGCTGAAAGTGGAAGAAACAAAAAGAACAACATGTACACAAAGTATATATATATAACTTGTTGTATTATTGTTGTTCACTTGAAAAGTATGTCTAGTATACATCAAGCAACTTATATTGCAGGTATAAGTGAAGTACAAATAATCATGATCATGGTGAAAAACAACTAAATAGATAGTCTTGTTCTTCAATATTAAATTGAGTTTTCGCAAAGAAGATCTATGATCAAATTTGTGCACAAGATCAAACCAATTCAGTATGTGTGAAAACCAAATTGATTCATGCCATGTTTCAACTGCGCTACTCTGATTATTATGAACATGATCATGTTGTCCAGTATGTAAAATGCAACTCAATTTGCAAATATCAAGGAAGTCTAAAGTAGTAACAAAACTAGCCAAAGACTTTTGGGACAAACATAGTGAATATGAAAACTTGCGTCCTATTCTAGGAACATTAGAACAATCCAACATAGGTAAAATTACTTGTGTTGGTTGCAATATATCAACTAGACCAGAATGTATTTCCATAATATCTAGAACATGAGCTATTGTCCCATAGCAAACATTTTGTGATGTATGGCTGAAAACAACATGTTTCAGTTCAGCGATTCTATCACAAGTAATGCATATGTGATCCACAAGAAAAATTTCATGCATGCTATATTCACCAATCAGATTGAAAGTGAAACAAGGAGAATATGTGCTAGAATTTAGAAATGAAATTTCAGAAATCTTATCCATAGCACAACTCATACTCATAGGTTCATTTAGCATGATGGAATACACAACATCAGCAGGTGGTATTCGAGCAAGTATTTCCTTATGTGTTATCAGTACCACATGATCAAAATTTGAATTTGGTAAACTATCACATGGTGCTGAAACAGTAGTGCAAGGCAAATCACAAAGAGGCTTCAGTAAAGGAATAGACTCACAATATGTCGCACATGTTGGCTGAAGCTCCAAATCCGTACCAATGTCATTAACAAACTTCTCAGCTCTAGTAGGTACTACGACATCCTCCTCAAGTAACAATACCAGATCGTGTGATGCAGGTTGTAAAATAGGCAGCTCCCTTTCTTCAAAAGCAACCTGTACATCACAAGATACAACACTAGGAGTAGACATGATTACATTAGTACAAATATCCTCACATGTATTAGCATCTACTGCACTGATGTTTTCTTTTTCTCTAAGACTCTTAGAATGGATGCTCTCAACCTCACGTTTAGTGGAATCACACAGCTCAGATTTGATAACACTCTCACTCAGCTTGGCTATGTGGCTCTCATGCTCACATGGGTTGTAATGCACACTGTGTTCAAGATGACAAATAATAGAATTGTCACCGTTCATCACGACCTTGTACTTAGCAGACAAACTGAACTCTTTTGTCCTCTCCTTGCGAAGAAGATGATAGTCATGAAATTTGTCGGCTGAAATCCTAAGCATAACACGCCTCTTCATGTTCCATTTGAAAGAAATCCTTCCAACAACAGGACATATTTGAGTGTCAAACCTTCTGCTCCAAGGTTCTCCCAATAGTATGTGACAAGAATCAAGTGGTATAGGAGATACATCACAGCGCACAATCTCAGTATGCTCTTTAAAAGTCATAGGAAAATCAGCGGTGTGTGAAATCAGCAATGTGCCATATGATGAATGCAAGAGATATGGCACCGCACGGGCACATGTGGGTAGCTGCAACTTTTGTACAACTTCAACGCTGATCAAATTAATAGTAGAGTTACTATCAATGGTAATGGAAGCACATCGCTCACCAATCATCACACTATGGTGGAAAAGACCATCACCATCAAAAATACCGCGTTCTTCCTTCCAAAAAGTTCCACTACAACGCCAATTGTCGATGAATTTGTAACTGTACGTCTCCACATTATTTGTAACATCACCTGCCTCCATTTTCTGCATCACATCAACACTACTAGAAGACATGATTAGTACATTAGTGCACAAATCAAAATCAGTATGGTGGAAACTCTCACAACTCACTCACAACTGATAAGAAAGAAGATCTTACCGTTCCAAAGTGAATAGAGATGCTCTACCAAACGTAATCAAAGACTGATGCACTAAAGTGATGAAGTGAATACCAAAGGCATAGAGAACGATCGCAGGGTACACAGGGTATTTATGGTGGAGCTGTAGGTATGGTATCCTATCTACACCGCAAACAAGTCCTAGTGCTGATCGTATGACAAAGACCCACAGAAACACACACGGTGGAGATAAATGGGGCAATTGCAACTATGAAAATGAGCTCAAAAAGTAAGGTATGTCGGAGGAATGCTCGTGTTGCAATGCACAAGGAGAGACGCTAGCAATGTCTCAACGAAACGGGCACAAGATTGCTAACTGAGCAGCCCGTAAAGCACTAAGCACGCTAGTCTCGTAGGATAGTTATAGACACAAAGAAAGGCTTACTAAGGCTCACAAGGATAGGTACGCTATGTGGACTCAGTAAAAAAATAAACAAAAAAAGAAAAAAATTTGACCTGAGAATTGGTCTCTGCCACGGCAGAAAAACGGCCTAAAATCCTGCCGCAGCAGGATGCCGGCAGATTTTTTTTCCTCTCGTACTAGCACAGACTGGTCTGTGGTAAGGCAACGGTTCGACTTTTTTTTCGGAACTTTTTTTTTTGGAATTTTTTTTTCGGTCACGCTAGAGCACAGAATTGTCTGCGGTTAGGCGTGAGGCAGCGAGCCGATTTATTTTTTTGCTCGCCAAGTAGTACACAACTAGGACTCTTTACTTGGATCGGATCTGACTTGATGGTAGCGGAAAAAGATGGTGGAAAACAACTAGAACACTAGAAAACAAATCTACGAAGAACAGATCTAGATCTAATCTAATAGAGGAACGCGATCAGCAACTATTACTCGAATACGATGTAATCTAGGCTATGGCAACTCTTTTTGTGGGGCTTTTTCTGTATAGGATGAAAAACACTCTCTAATCTATGGATGGATTGTGGATTGCTTACCGAGGCAACGAGGAAATCTGATACCAAGATGATATGGGGGGGCCCGATCTTCTCAGCAAGCTCTTGTCGATGGTGATGGTGGATGATAGATAACTAGTGCGTAGCTATGATCTCTCCCGCTCGATCCCTGATGCCAATGCAACAGCTCTCGAACCTTGTAGGATATTCACAACACCACACTCTTGCGCACGCAGCCATGACCACGAACGGTAGTATGCAGTCTACTAATTCCCAATGGAACAACAGATCACACTCAATTATAGTTGGCAGATTCGAACACAGGGTAATTCCAGAGGTTCTATTAAAGAAACAACTCCAAAATATTTTAACGTGGTCTTAAAACCTAACTTGTGACGGCTACGGGGGTTTATATGAGGGCTGGGGCGTCCTCCCCTCTAAACGAGCCTAAAAACAGCCATAACTTGGCCCAAACTGACTCGGTTTGACTCAAACTGATACATACCGACCCATATATGGGTTTGGCCTTATTGGCCTAAAAACTGCCATAACTTGGCCCAAACGTCGTGGAACACCTCAAACATGTAATTCTTGGTGCGCCATCTCTCTCTCTTGCTCATACGTCGTGGTGCACCTCAAAAGTGTCCTGGCGCGCCACATATCTCTCTTGATCATGCTTGTTTGCCTTATTGCCTCCTAATGCATCTTCCATCTCTTGGTCGCCTTCCTCCCTCTCCTCCCGCTGGCGCTAGTCCGATAGATCCCAAATCTAGTCAAACAATAACACCATGATTTAGGTAGTATAAAGCTCTTATAAATCAAAGTATCATGTCCAACTAGGAAGGAATTCACCTTGTGATATTTTTCAATGAGGCTCAATATTGCTTTCCAGTTCAAACACTCGAAATCAGCATGATCCATGATTGTATCCTCATCAGTTCGTGTCCTTGAAGTTTGGCAACACTACCTTTGGCCCAAGGAATTTATCATACATTCCGACCACGAGTCGTTGAAATATCTCAAAGGCCAAGCTAACTTGAGCAAGAGACACGCTAAGTGGGTTGAGTTCATGGAGTCTTTTCCGTACATTGTCAAGTATAAGAGGGGCAAAGATAATGTAGTTGCGGACGCATTGTATCGCAAACATACAAGCCTTCTTACGCGACGTGAAATCAACGTGTTGGGTCTTGTGGAAATAAAATCTTTGTATGCTTCCGACCCGTTCTTTGAACCAATTTTCGCAAAGTGCTCCAATGACAAGGGAGTTGATGATTTCTATTTGCATTAGGGCTTTCTTTTTAAACAAAACAAGCTATGCATTCCGAGGTCGTAGCTTCAACTCTTGCTTCTCCAAGAATCTCATGGTGGAGGCCTTACGGGTCACTTTGGTCGCGACAAGACATTGGACATGCTCTCCAATCACTACTTTTGGCCCAAGATGAAGCGTGACGTGGAGCGCTACATTCAATGATGCACGACATGTGTTCAAGCTAAGTCCCAAGCTAATCCCTATGGTCTTTATATGCCATTGCCTATTCCTCATACACCTTGGTCCGACATTAGCATGGACTTCCTGTTAGGATTGCCTAGATCTAAGCATGGTCATGATTCTATATTTGTTGTTGTGGATCGTTTTTCCAAGATGGCACAATTCATACCGTGCATAAGACCGACGATGCTTCACATGTTGCAAATCTGTTTTTCAGGGAAATCATCCGTCTTCACGGTGTGCCAAGGACAATCGTCTCCGACCGCGACGTCAAATTCATGAGCTACTTGTGGAAGACCCTTATGGGCAAGCTCGGCGTCTAGCTCCTATTTTCATCCGCATCACATCTTCAAACTGATGGCCAAACCAAAGTTGTCAACCGAAGCCTCGGAACTCTCCTTCGTGTGTTGATCAAGAAAAACTTGAAGGATTGGGAGGAATGCATTCCACACGCCGAGTTCGCCTACAATCGAGCCAAGCACTCAACAACCAAGATGAGTCCATTCATGATCGTCTATGGTTTCGAGCCCCTCACCGCGCTCAACATCCTACCACTACCTCTCCATGAGCACACAAACATGGACGTCGAGAAGCGCACACAAGCTATGAAGAAGCTTCATGAAGAAACAAGAGCAACTATCGAACAACAAGTCTTTCGCCAAGCTTCAAGGTTAAACAAGGACAAGAAGGAGACGATATTTGAAGAAGGTGACCTTGTGTGGATACACCTAAGCAAGGTCCGCTTCCCCAAGGAACGTGACTCCAAGCTCAAGCCAAGAGGAGATGGTCCCTTCAAGGTCCTCAAACGAATCAACAACAACGCCTACATCATCGACATCCCGACCTCCAAGTACCTTGCAAGCAATACATTCAATGTCAAGGATCTCGCACCCTACCATGGAGATGCTCAAGATGATATCCATGAAGAGTCGAGGACGACTCTTTCCCAAGGGGGGGGAGCTAATGCAGCCCGTCCTACAGACGCTTCCACATCTACCCCAACAAGTCCCCCAAGTGGACCCATGACTCGTGCCTGAGCCAAACTCCTCCAAGCTAAGGTGAACTCGCTCCTCTCTTCGTGCCAATTCGATACCCCTTGGATGGCGTGCTACTTCATACCACTACTTTGTGCATCATCAGGTACGAGCCCCCGCCGTGTCGACCCATGACCCTGGAAGCTGCACCTGACCTGAAGCTGCCAGAGCGAGAGTGTCCGCCCGGATCCAGCCGGAGTGTCCGGCCCAACTCAGCCGGAGTGTCCGGCCTGCCCGAGCCCGGACCTGGCATGGACAATCAGAAGGTCGAATCGGACACTGCCCGGATACTTCCCGGAGTGTCCGGCCACCCCGGACTATCCGGTCGATCTGACCCGGATTGTCCGGCCTTCCCGGACTGTCCAGCCCTCTCGACCCGGAGTGTCCGGCCCAAGTGATGGGCCTGCGAGCCTAGCTGGGCCCTATGGCCCATGTACCCCTGTACTTTGCCCAGAACTCTACTTTAATGCCTGAATTACCCCTGAACTTGTGTCTGGCCTATATATAGACCCCCACCTCCATTGTAAACCCTAGGCATGATATTGGAATTAGTGGAAACCCCTTTGTGGATCTATCTAGTTCTTGCCTCATGCTCCTTGACTAAGGAGCACCAATATCCCCAAACCTCGTTGGAGTTTGCATTATGCCTCCGCGTTGTACAAGGACTAGGCATCGGTGTCCCTTTGCCTAGACGTCAAGATCTCACCGAGTCTCCCATCTCGCCGTGCCGGTTCGAGAGAGAGTCCTCCGCCCGACGCCGATCCTAGGGATTGCGCCGGACCGGTCACCGCCGGCGTGAGCTATTGGTGTTTATCGTGGTTTTTCGTGTGTGTGTTCATCACGTTCTTCGTGCGTGTGTTCGTCATGTTCATCCTTCCCTCCTTCCCCCGCACTCCACCCTCGATTTGAACGGGAATCGTGAAAGATCGGACCACCCTAGAGGTTTGCCCTCAACACTTGGACTCAGTAACATAGCAATAATATTTGACACAACCTTAGACTTATCCTTACATATCGTAGGTTATCCTGGCGTGCCAATCATCAATGGAATGCGCCCACATCACCTAGCTTGGTAGAGTCCTAAAATTAGGCTTCACCTCCTCCTTCATGCCCATATCACGTGTGCTTACCATTCCAAAAGATAGAAGGATTAGAACACTCACTACCAAAGCTAACCTGGAATTTATTACACCACTTTGTTCCCAACATGATATGGTAGGAGTTAAACACTCTAGGAACGACATAACAAGGAATATATCTTTTAGGGCCATAAATGGTGAGCGGAACACATGCGATCTGAGTAATTGGTAGTGCATGACTAGAAGTTGCTAACATGAATGGCGATATTGTTGCACATGTATATAATTGTAGCTTTTCAACAACCTCAACACTAACCAAATCTATGGAAGAACAAGTATCAATGGTAGTAGCAGCTTGTCTACCACTAATTTCTATGATGAAGTGGACCAAACCAGAATTAGATACCACTCCTGAATCCTCTTCCCAAAATGTGTTGCTGCAGTAGGAGCATAATGGAAAGGGATAACCATTTGCATCCTTTATCTATATCACGTCAACACTACTAGAAGACATGATTAGGACATTAGTGCATAAAACAAAATATGATGCAGCCCGCCCTACGGACGCTCCTACATCTACACCACCAAGTCCCCCAAGTGGACCGATGACCCATGCCCGAGCCAAGCTCCTTCAAGCTAAGGTGAATTCGCTCCTCTCATCATGTGACTTTGACATACACTTGGATAGCTTGCTACTTCATACCACTACTCTATGTATCATCAGGTACGAAACCCCGCCGCATCGACCCACGAGAGTTGCACCTGTCCTGAAGCTGCCTGAGCCAGAGTGTCTGCCCCAATCCAGCCGGAGTGTCCGACGTGACTCAGCTGGAGTGTCCGGCCTACCCCAGCTCCATCTGATACGGATCACACCGGTGATCCTTGAGTTTTGTCCCGATCTTTCACAACGAGTCAACTAGGTAGGTAATCTCCCAATTACGTGATGAACGCAACCTGAAGAAGAGGAACGAATCCAGCAAGCAACATGGACAAAATCACCATGCCTCAAACCAAAACACGACAATCCTTGATGAACACAAGAACCTCCGCGACAATATCAATACGATAGATAACCAAGCAACTCACACAATAGTTTTAGACTCAATTTCAAGCGAACCCTAAAAACCATGATTTACAAGCCTATATAAAGGCTGCTGGACGTGCAACATAGAGTTGGGGTCAAAACCAAGCATATCTCTAACTTTTCTAACTTAAAAGGACTCTATTTGTAAACTGATAGAAAACGTCCGTCGACTTGTTTTGGTTGCTGCGCACAGCTCGTAACGAACTGGGAGACGTGCAAGTACCCGTTGGAAAGATCTCGGAATTATCTTTCCAACAAGTACTTATGTGCTTAATTCGGAGTTGGTATGTGGAAAGCACGTCCGTTTCAATTTCAGAACTTCTGTCTGTCCGAATTGAACCTTCCTTGTTGTTCGCCTTCTAACTCTCGGTCGCCTTCATTTTGATGATCTTCTCTTGCGCCTTCCTCCCGCTCCTCCCTCGCGCATCCTCGGGCGATCATCATGCCGGCCTCCTCTTGTAGCCCTTCTCCTCCTCGTGCCATGCTTGTTTCTTCAACGAACCTGATCATACATAAATGCATAGACTTAGGTAGTATGAAGTTCTTACAAATGAAAGCATCATGGTCAACTAGGAATGAATTCACCTGACAGTCATTATTGATTTGACTCAATATTTCCTTCTAGTTCAAGCAGTCAGAATCATCATAATCCATGTATATATCCTCATCATCCTCCCTTTCTTCATGAAAAGCCGTCCTCAGCTTTAGGTAAGCTGAAAGTGGGATAAACAAAAAGAACAACGTGTACGCAAAGTATATGTATATATAACATGTTGTATTATTGTTGTTCACATGAAAAGTATGTCCAATATACATCAAGCAACTTAAATTGCAGGTATAAGTGAAGTATAAAGAATCATGATCATGGTGAAAAACAACTAAATAGATAGTCATGTTCTTCAATATTAAATTCAGTTTTCTCAAAGAAGATCTACGATCAAATTTTTGAACAAGATCAAACCAATTCAATATGTCTGAAACCCAAATTGAATCATGCCATGCTTCAACTGTGATACTCTGATTATTATGAACATGATCATGTTGTCCAATATGTAAAATGCAACTCAATTTGCAAATATAAGTGAAGTATTCAACTAAGTGAAATATTGAGTCAAATCAATAATGACTCTCAAGTGAATTCATTCCTAATTGAACCTGATGTTTTACTTAATGAGAACTTTATACTACCTAAGTGATGCAGCCCGTCCCGTGGACGCTAGTACATCTACAACGCCGAGTCCCCAAGATGGTCGACCCACGAGCCCTGAAGCTGTACCTGTCCTGAAGCTGCCAGAGCCAGAGTGTCCGCCAGAATCCAGCCGGAGTGTCCGGCACCACCGGAGTGTCCAGCGCGACTCAGCCAGAGTGTCCGGCCTGCCCGAGCCCGGACCTAGCGTGGACATTCAGAAGGTCATATCAGACACTCCTCGGACACCACCTAGAGTGTCCGGTCAGCCCGGACTGTCCGTTCGTGCCGACCCGGACTGTCCGGCCCAAGTGATGGGCCTGCGAGCCCACAACTGGGCCCTTGGCCCATGTACCCCTCTATTTCGCACCAAACCCTAGTTTTATGCCCAAACTACCCCTGAATTTGTGGCTGGCCTATAAATAGAGTCCCCACCCCTCATTGTATCCCTTAGGCATAGATGATAGACTAAAGATAACCCCCTTTGTGGAATCTCTAGTTTTGCCTCATCCCCTTCTACCAAAGGGGATCGACTATCGTCACCACCTCGTTGGAGTTTGCATCGCGCCTCCCTCGTTGTACAAGGCCTTGGCATCGGTGTCCGTTTGCCAAGATGGCAAGACCCTCTCCAAGCTGTTCTTCCCTCTCCGCTTGGGATTGACGGGAGCACGTTGACCGATATTTCCTTGCGAGGATTCTATCGGACCGGTGGCCACCGGTGAGAGAAATCGGCCTTGTATCGTGTGTGTTTTGCGTGTGTTCATCGTGTTCTTCGCGAGGTGTGCGTCCGCTTCCGCTACCTTCTCCCTTCCCCCTCGCTTTCCCATCGATTTGACCACGAGATCCGTGAAGATCGGGCCACCCTAGAGGTTTGCCCTCATCATCTGGTATCAGCAGCTTTTGGTTGCCACGGATTTCTCCTCGATTTGGTCTTTTTCCCCGTAAATTCGAAAATTCCACCAAAAATAGCCCCAATTCGTGTTTTGGACCGATCTGTGATTTGAGTGCGTTTTGGTAGGTTTTGATCCGTGGATTACTTGCTAAACTTGTTGATCTACCTTCCCCTGCGTTTCCATAGCCTAATTCCTTGATTTCTCCCATCAATTTGAGGTTTTGGTTCGAGTTTTTCCGCCAAAACTCGTCCTGTTCGTGTTCTGGAAGTTTTGGTACGACCGGACCGGACTGTCCGGCCAAAACGGACCGGAATATCCGCCCCACCGGAGTGTCTGGCCTAAACTGACCGGATTCTCCGCCCCGGCCAGACTGTCCGGCCTACGCGCACCCCCTGCTGACAGAAAAATCTGCTTCACGGTTTTGAGCATAACTTTTGCATACGAACTCGGATTTTGGTGTTCTTTAGCTCGTTTTGAAGAGGAAAAAGAGCTCTACATCATCATCTCTGTGGTTCATGCTATCTACTCTATCCAAATTCCGTGAGCAAGGCAGAATCCACCAATAAAGGGTGAAGATCGGCGACGAAAGGTATAAAAATTCTGCCATTTCTCCCCACTTGCTTTCCTTTGTTCGCTACACTATCTTTGCGTTCAACAAACACCTATTGAGACTAGTTCCTCCTATGATTGCTTGGGCTATGCACATTTGATACTTGTAGAATACCGAGCAAAAGTTGTGAGCGTGCTATCTCATATAGTTATCTTGTATAGTTGTTGGCACAAGGAAGGGGCAAGTGAAAAAGAAAAGAAAAGTGAAAAAAAAGAAAAAAAAGAAAAAGAAGAAAAAAGAAGAAAAAGAAAGAAACAAACAAGTGCCTCATAGAATAGGAAGCGCAAGCTCGATGAACATCAAATATGTGGTACTTATTGTGCATATCTTGTAGCCCACCAATTTATTGCAATCGAACTAGCGTCTCTCCTTGCACTTGTGCGACACGAGCATATAGTCTTCGCTAGGTAATCATTTGGTTCTTAGCACACTTTCTCCGTCGCGCAAGTCCCATTTATCCCACCATGTGTGTTTCCTTGTATATATTCCAATCTTGTGGATTGACTTGTTTTGCTTTGTGATCATCGTGGTTCTTTACTTGCCATTACAATATCTTGATTTCGGATTGTTCTTGGACACGCCACCTTCCATACCTATCCACCATAAGCTTTGTGTGTGTGTGTTTTTTAGTGGTTAGTTGGTTTTGGTGTTCCGCGTGAACTTCACTTTGCTTGGTTTTGATTGCTCTCAAGTGTTGCCACTTGCACGATACTATCTTCCAAGGTAAAGTAAGGTTTGACGTTGCATCCCTAACCCCTACCACTTCCATATACACCACTTGGTCTTGTGAATCATGTATAAGAACTCCAGAGCCGAGGATGATTTCTATGAAGAATCCATGATGAGCCACCATGCATATGTCTCCACAAGCATGGATGACTTGATGGAGCACTACACCGACAATGCCTCCACATGCTTGGGTGATATGGAGTTCTACAACAACAATAACTACCCAAGAATGGATGGCTTCAAGAACGACAACGACAAGCTCCTCAAGTCGCGTCGACCAAGACGGAGCCTCCACCTCGAGAGCACCAAGGTCCACCATCAAATGGACAACTTCAAGCACGACATGGACAACGACTTCGCCAAAACCATGAGCATGATGGCCAAGACTAATGATGCTTTGCGCTCATTACAATGCCTCACCAAGAAGAGTGCCAAGGACAAGAAGCTTCGTCGCGAGCGTCATGTGGATGACCAAGTGCGCCATCTACATCAACCTTTGGCAAGGCACGCCAATGACCTCCGTCGACACCATCATAAGGCACCTTCAACTACTCGTGCCACCACCAAAATGGCACCAAGAGCAAGCTCTCCTCCATGCCATCAAGCTTCAACGCCAAAACTTGATGTCCTAGTTGACGCATGCACCTTCATGGATGAGGAAGACGAAGACCTCTACTTCGCCAAGTTGGACGAGTACGTCAAGAGGACTACACAAGTCAAGGTGCAAGATGGCGACGACAAGGTCAAAAATGGTGAGCATGGGACTTTCCCTTCACCAAAGGAGGCGCAAGGAGTTGAGAGAACCGAGCCTACCCCCATATGCTTGAGTGATGATGTGGTACCAATCCCATGTGAGTATGAGAGCCACTTAGCCCACTTGAGTGAAAACAAGAGTGAGATGAGTGACTCCACCATACGTGAGATTGAGTGCTTCCACTTGGAGGGCATGAGTGATACACCGAGTGAGTTGAGAGTGGTAGTTGATAGGTCATGTGAGACCACTTTGATTGCTAACGACTTGCCCTCTACCTCTCGTGTGTTCCCTCATGATGTGCTAGGTTCCATGGATAAAGAAGCACCAAGCTTGGAGATGATGATGCCTCCGACCGATAAGATGTACATGGTGGATGAAGATGATGCCATCCCCATACATGATGAAGAAGTCGCCCACATGGAGGCCAACACTACCACAACACCCACTTCATATGAGAGGTATGAACAAGGTAAAAATAAGGGTGTTGATGATGCCATGATCCCACTAGTGGACATGATGACTTGTGATGATTGGCATGCTATGGATGATGTTTGTGATATCACATATGCTTCATTGATATTTCCATGTGATACTTTGCCTTTGCATAATGTTGAGAATGTGAAATTATTTGATTGTGATGATGTTGCCATAGACATGCCATGCTCTAAACGCTACATTGATAATATCATTGCTTGCACTTTGTTGAACAATTGCTCTTTCCAATGTTTTGCTTGCAATGATGTTACCAATGGTACCCCTCGAATAATGCTTTGTCATGAGTGTTTCACAATCTCTCCTGTTGCTTGCAATATGTTGAATAATTGCTCTTTCACTTGCTTTGCTTGCAACAATAATTCTACTATGGTTTATATTGAGATGGCCCCCATAGCTTTCTCAAATTTTGGAGATTTTGAGGATTTCCATTATAAGCATGTTCCCCAATTGCATACTCACCATGCATGTATTTCATACTTGATTGACACTCATGGTGATGTGCACAAGAAGAGTTATGTCATGATGGATGATGTATTTCTCTACCATGCACACACATTCTTCCTTTTGTGTTTGATGTGTGTAGGTACCCGCACAAGAATGTCAACCTCGGTTGAGCACGAGTTGACAAAAAGAGCTCTAGAGAGCATCCCCCAAGTGAGTTCAAGATCGAACCCAGCTCTGATACCTTTTGCATGCTTTGCATCTTTCATGTTGACAAATTGCTCTTTCCTATGGTTTGATTGCAAGCATGTTGATGGTATTCTTTCACCTTGTGACAATCATGTCTCGTTGCTTTTGGATATTGATACTTTGTGTGTTGCCACAAAAATGTTGAACAATTTCTCTTTCCAATGTTTTGTGTGCAACTATAATGCCATTATCAACATGTATTGTCACGAGAGCTCCCAAGTCTCTCGTATTGTTGTTGCAACAAACATAAGGGCCACTTGCTCTTTCATATGGTTTGTTTGCAAACATGTTGTTTTTGCTACCGCTTGCGATACTCATACCCCCATGATTTTGGCTTTTGATGATATGTGTATGGCATCCAACATATTGAACAATTGTTCTTTCCAATGGTTGGTTTGCACACATAATGTTGTTGCTTTGGATATTCTTCCTCATGTGTTTTTCCCCGAATTCTCCTAGCTTTGCATCAAAGATGTTGATCAAGATTTTAGTCACTTGCTTTGAGTGCCACACTAAGATGTTATATGGAGTTTTTGAGTTCCCACATTTGGATGATGTTCAAACGACATCCATGCACTTTGACCTTGCATACGCATTTCATTTGCGATACTGGAGTTGTGCTAATAGTGTTGTGAACAAGAATGGACATGCCACAAATGACATGCTCCTCTATCACACACAAACATATGTTGCTTGGTCCTTGTTGTGTGAAGGTACAATTGCATACGTGTCAACCTCTATGGAAAAAGAGTTGACAAGACGAATCGAAGAGAGTTACCTAGGGCTATCCTTCAATGAGCTATCTCTATATCATAAGGTGACTTCCTTCTACTTGAGGACCCATGCTATAATCTTCATGAATTGGCTACTCTTTGAATGTTGCTTCGCTTTTGTTGTGAGCTTTGTAGGCTTCATGGAAGGTGAAGGAACATGGAAGAGTTGCCACATCAAGCTTCTCAAGGACGACTAGTGAACCCCAAGATCAAGAATGTCTCTCGACATCATCTTCTTAGTGATGTGCATGAAGAGTCGAGGACGACTCTTTTTGAAGGGGGGGAGCTGATGCAGTCCGTCCTACGGACGCTACTACATCTACAACGCCGAGTCCCCAAGATCGTCGACCCACGAGCCCTGAAGCTGTACCTGTCCTGAAGCTGCTTGAGCCGGAGTGTCCGCCAGAATTCAGCCGGAGTGTCCGGCGCCACCGGAGTGTCCGGCGCGACTCAGCCAGAGTGTCCGGCCTGCCCGAGCCCGGACCTGGCGTGGACATTCAGAAGGTCATATCGGACACTCCCCGGACACCACCCGGAGTGTCCGGTCAGCCCAGACTGTCCGGCCATGCCGACCCGGACTGTCCGGCCCAAGTGATGGGCCTGCGAGCCAACAGCTGGCCCTTGGCCCATGTACCCCTCTATTTCGCACGAAACCTTAGTTTTATGCCCAAACTACCCCTGAACTTGTGGCTGGCCTATAAATAGAGCCCCCACCCCTCATTGTATCCCTTAGGCATAGATGATAGACTAAAGAAAACCCCCTTTGTGGAATCTCTAGTTTTGCCTCATCCCCTTCTACCAAAGGGGATCGACTATCGTCACCACCTCGTTGGAGTTTGCATCGCGCCTCCCTCGTTGTACAAGGCCTTGGCATCGGTGTCCCTTTGCCAAGACGTCAAGACCCTCTCCAAGGTGTTCTTCCCTCTCTGCTTGGGATTGACGGGAGCACGTTGACCGATCTTTCCTTGTGAGGATTCTATCGGACCGGTGGCCACCAGTGAGAACAATCGGCCTTGTATCGTGTGTGTTTTGCGTGTGTTCATCGTGTTCTTCGTGAGGTGTGCGTCCGCTTCCGCTACCTTCTCCCTTTCCCCTCGCTTTCCCATCGATTTGACCACGAGATCCGTGAAGATCAAGCCACCCTAGAGGTTTGCCCTCATCATCTGGTATCAGCAGCTTTTGGTTGCCACGGATTTCTCCTCGATTTGGTCTTTTCTCCCATAAATTCGAAAATCCCCAAAATCCGTTTAGAAGGGAGGACGCCCCAGCTCTCATATAAACCTCCGTAGCCGTCATAAGTTAGGGTTTAGACCACGTTAAAATATTTTGGAGTTGTTTCTTTCATAGAACCTCTGGAATTACCCTGTGTTCGAATCTACCAACTATAATTGAGTGTGATCTGTTGTTCCATTGGGAATTAGTAGATTGCATACTACCGTTCGTGGTCACGGCTGCGTGCGCAAGAGTGTGGTGTTGTGCATATCCTACAAGGTTCGAGATCTGTTGCACTGGCATCACGGATCGAGCGGGAGAGATCATAGCTACGCACTAGTTATCTACCATCCACCATCATCATCGCCATCCGCTTACTGAGAAGATCGGGCCACCCCTTATCACCAAACGTCGTGGAACACCTCAAACATGTAATTCTTGGTGCGCCATCTCTCTCTGTTGCTCATATGTGATTTCCTCATTGCCTCCTAGTGCACATGCCTCCCGCTCCTCCCTCGCGGACTTGTTGATATTGGAAATCAGCGCTTGTCCTTCTTGCTGCAACTCTCCTCCTCGCGCAACGCTTGTGTTATCAATAAACCTGATCATACAAAGATGCATAGACTTAGGTAGTATAAAGTTCTCATTAAGTAAAACATCAGGTTCAATTAGGAATGAATTCACCTGACAGTCATTATTGATTGGACTCAATATTTCCTTCCAGTTTAGGCAGTCAGAATCATCATAATCCCAGTATATATCCTCATCATCCTCCCTTTCTTCATGAAAATCCGTCCTCGGCTTTAGGTAAGCTGAAAGTGGGAGAAACGAAAAGAACAACATGTTCGCAAAGTATATGTATATATAACATGTTGTATTATTGTTGTTCACATGAAAAGTATGTCCAGTATACATCAAGCAACTTAAATTGCAGGTATAAGTGAAGTACAAAGAATCGTCATGTTCTTCAATATTAAATTCAGTTTTCTCATAGAAGATCTATGATCAAATTTGTGAACAAGATCAAACCAATTCAATATGTATGAAAACCAAATTGAATCATGCCATGCTTCAACTGCGCTACTCTGATTATTATGAACATGATCATGTTGTCCAGTATGTAAAATGCAACTCAATTTGCAAATATAACTGAAGTATAAAGCATTAGCACAACTAGACAACGAATTTTGGGACAAACACAACGAATATGAAAACTTGGGTTCTATTCTAGCAAGATTACAAAGATCCAACATAGGTAAAATTACTTGTGTTGGCTGCATTATATCAACTAGACCTGACTTTAGTTTCATATTATCACAAATTTTAGCATATATCCCACAACACAAAATCATCGACACACAACATGTATGGCTGAAAAAAAGCATGTTTCAGTTCAGCGATTCGATCACAAGTAATGCATATGTGATCCACAAGAAAATTTTCATGCATGCTATATTCACCAATCAGATTGAAAGTGAAACAAGGAGAATATGTGCTAGAATTCAGAAATGAAATTTCAGAGATCTTATCCATAGCACAACTCATACTCATAGGTTCATTTAGCATGATGGAATACACAATATCAGCAGGTGGTATTCGAGCAAGTATTTCCTTATGTGTTATCAGTACCACATGATCAAAATTTGAATTTGGTAAACTATCACATGGTGCCGAAACAGTAGTGCAAGGCAAATCACAAGGAGGCTTCAGTAAAGGAGTATACTCACAATATGTCGCACATGTTGGTTGAAGCTCCAAATCAGTACCAATGTCATTAACAATCTTCTCAGCTGTAGTAGGTACTACGACATCCTCCTCAAGTGACAATACCAGATCGTGTGATGCAGGTTGTAAAATAGGCGGCTCCCTTTCTTCAAAAGCAACCTGCACATCACAAGATACAACACTAGGAGTAGACATGATTACGTTAGTAGACAACTCACATTTCTCATTAGTGTCCACTCTCAAAATTTCTGGAAGAGGCCATTTGCAGTTGTTCAAAAACATAGAACGTAGAAATTGCTTGAAATCTTCCCAAAGGATTTTTTTACCCATGACACCATACACAATCCTTGCGTCCTTCCACCAACGAGCTACCTCTTCATCCACACGTCGGTGAGCAAGAATGTATTCTATAAGGCCATTAAACTTGCTATCGAAAGTACGACATCTCGCAAAACCAAATCCCATATCAATTTCCCAAATCTGATATTCTGCGGGTGTGGCGGAACTTTCCAATCGCCACTTGATTGTAGTTGGATCATATGCCATGCCAACCAAAATAGCTAAATAGTCATGGTAAACATCATCTGATTTCTGCATCACATCAACACTAGTAGAAGTCATGATTAGTACATTAGTGCAAAAACACAAAATTGTTTTGGTGGCACACTCACAACTCACTCAAAAACTGATAAGAAAGCAGATCTTACCATTCCAAAGTGGATAGTGATGCTTACCAATTCGAAATCAAAGATTGATGCACGGATGTGATGAAGTGAATACGAAAGGTATAGAGAACGATCGCAGGGCACATAGGTTATTTATGGTGGAGCTGTAGGTATAGTATCCTAACTACACCGCAAACAAGTCCTAGTGTTGATCGTATGACAAAGACCCACGGAACACACACGGTGGAGATAAATGGGGCAATTGCAACTTTGAAAATGAGCTCAATAAAGTGAGGTATGTCGGAGGAACACTCGTGTTGCAATGCACAAGGAGAGACACTAGCAATGTCTCAACGAAACGGGCACAAGATTGCTAAACTGAGCAGCCCGCACTACAGTAAGCACACTAGTCTCGTAGGATAGTTTTAGACACAAAAAAAGGCTTACTAAGGCTCACAAGGATAGGTACGCTATGTGGACTCAGTAAAAAAAATAAACAAAAAAGAAAAAAAATTGACCTGAGAATTGGTCTCTGCCACGGCAGAAAAACAGCCTAAAATCCTGCCGCGGCAGGATGGCAGCAAATTATTTTCTCATACTAGCACAGACTGGTCTGTGGTGCAGCGAGGGCCAATTTTTTTTTGGATTTTTTTTATATTTTTTTTACGTGATGTTGCTCACGTACTAGGACAGACAAGTCTACCCTGTAGCGATCGAGGCGGTATTTTCTTTTCTTCTTTCTTTCATAGGAAGGAAGCTCACGTACGATCTGGTTTTTTTTCTATCTCTCTTTTAGCAGAACAGATCTACAACTTCAAACTAAAAGATGATACCAAGATGATTATTGCTCACCGAGTAAACCCATCGCTCTAATACCAAGATGATATGGGGTGGCCCGATCTTCTCAACAAGCTCTTGTCGATGATATGGTGGATGATAGATAACTAGTGCGTAGCTATGATCTCTCCCACTCGATCCTTGATGCGAGTGCAACAGATCTCGAACCTTGTAGGATATTCACAACACCACACTCTTGCGCACGCAGCCGTGACCACGAACGGTAGTATGCAATCTACTAATTCCCAATGGAACAACAGATCACACTCAATTATAGTTGGTAGATTCGAACATAGGGTAATTCCAGAGGTTCTATGAAAGAAACAACTACAAAATATTTTAACGTGGTCTAAACCCTTTGTGACGGCTACGGAGGTTTATATGAGGGCTGGGGCGTCCTCCCCTCTAAACAGGCCTAAAAACAGCCATAACTTGGCAAACGTCGTGGAACACCTCAAATATGTAATTCTTGGTTTGCCATCTCTCTCTCTTTCTCATACGTGATTTCCTCATTGCCTCCTAGTGCACATGCCTCCTGCTCCTCCCTCGCGCACTTGTTGATATTGGAAATCAGCGCTTGTCCTTCTTGCTGCAACTCTCCTCCTCCTCGCAGAACGTTTGTGTTATCAATAAACCTGATCATACAAAGATGCATAGACTTATGTAGTATAAAGTTGATGAGGGCAAACCTCTAGGGTGGACCGATCTTCACGGATCTCGTGGTCAAATTGATAGGAAAGCGAGGGAAAAGGGAGAAGGTAGCGGAAGCAGACACACACCTCACGAAGAACACGATGAACACACGTCAAACACACACGATACAAGGCCGATTGCTCTCACCGGTGGCCACCGGTCCGATAGAATCCTCGCAAGGAAAGATCGGTCAACGTGCTCCCGTCAATCCCAAGCGGAGAGGGAAGAACACCTTGGAGTGGGTCTTGACATCTTAGCAAAGGGACACCGATGCCAAGGCCTTGTACAACGAGGGACGCACGATGCAAACTCCAACGAGGTACAACCCGCAAGGATTGCACCTCTATGTATCACGCCAATCCCTGGATCGGTTCATTGGCATACATAGTATCGATAGACATCAAAGAATTAACAGTGCATCATTATTACAGCGGTATGATCCAGAATATTGCATTTATTACAAAGTTTGCAAAACATAACGCTCGCTCAAATAAACGAGTAGCGAAAAGATAGCATAAATAAAGTAGCTCCAGTCTCCATTAGACGCCACAGGCAAACAAAATGTTGAGTGGAGGGTCGCAACCAACACTACTACTCAGAGTAACCAGAAGAGTAACCTGCAACATGAAACATAACAGCCCTGAAGGGTCAGCACTTGGAATGCACTGGCAAGTGGAACAATGAGAAAAACAACAAGGCTAATAGCTATATGCATATCTGGCTTGTGGGGTTCAGGCTTAGTTGCAGCAGCAAAATACTTTATCCTAACATTTGTAAATCATTTGTAAAGCATTTAATCTTCAACAAACAACCCAATTAAGTTTCAACCACAAGTTTTAGCAATTACAAGTTAGAATGAATGAGAACTTGTCATAGCACCCACAATTCGGCAACTCAAACATCCATTACCGGGGACACGGCTAAGCACTTAGTTTTACACCCTGCAGGGGTTGCACACTTTACCCATATGACTTGGTCGACCCGCTCGTACCACGACACGCATATTGGGTCATGATAGGGAGAAGCCCAAGAAGAGACAATTCGGGAAGTAGCTCCCCAAGTCCATCCACGCACCGTACCAACCTATCACATTCACTACATCTCTGGATACGAAGAGCTCGGGTCGCCACGACCTACTAAGTCCATCCAGCCACCCATAACTCACTCGCATATGGTTGCACACGGAAGCTACCAAATCAAGACACTAATCATTTCTCAGAAACCTGGGTGGCCATCCACAAGTGAGCTACTCGGGTAAACCATAGACATGGGCCCGGCATTCACGAACCAAGTAATTACCAATCCACCCAGATAGTTTATTAATTAAGTTGTTTTCACTTTCCAAACACGTTCTTTCAAAACAAGCTTTTCCATGGTGTATCCCACCCTCATCTACATAAGCACAGCTAAGCACAGCTGCTTACGACGACTCGCCTAACGAGATAGACTACGGCATAGTAGGATATAGCATAGCAATAGATAAAACTTGTAAAACAAAACAAGCTACAATGCATATAGAAAGTAAATAGGACATTTATGAAGCTCCACTTGCCTTGGTAGTTGCCAGAGTCCAAAGCACAGTCCGGACAGTCACACGGGTTACAATCCTCACAATCTACACGAGGCAAATCATCCAATAAAGAAACCACACATAGGAATCAAATAAATGCAACACAATGCATGCATGACACTTTAACTAGTGCTACAGTAATTGGTTAGTTCTCTAACCAGTACTGAATGAATGCATGATAAAACTTTTAATGCGAGGAAAACAATTTATGCATAAAAGGGAACTAGTTAATAGGTCTTTAGTCAAAACATTGAACCAAAGCTATAAACAGTGCAGTTCAAGTTTGACAAAACTACTATTGGGTAGGTAGCTCCAAATAGAGCCTAGACCAAAAGGAAAAATGTCAAAAAGATTTACAGATCTTTTTCTGCGAATTAAAAACTACTTTAGGCCTGTTATAATCTCAGGAAAATACATACAGTAAATCTGGGATATTATTGCAGAATAAAATTCTACATAATTTTGCGAATCCAACGATATCTTATTTGCAATTTTTAGAGCTATAGATATTTTTCTACAATTTTTACAAGTTAATTACATTTTCTGCCAACTAAAACAATTTTAAACTGAAGGGAATATTCCCTGGGGAATATTCCGCTGACGTAGCTACTGACTCAGCGCGCAGAGGCTGACGCGGCCCTGTCGCGTCGTCCACGCGGCGTCCACGCGCGCGCCACGTGGCTGACACACGACGGGCTGGTACAGGCCAGTACCGGTTCGGGCGGCGATCTGTTCTCTGCCGTCCGATAGCGATCGTGCATCTAGGGACGCGTTCGTCCTCACCTGGTGTCGCCAGCGAGGTGGCTGGCCCGTGGTTGGCGGCGGTGCGGCTCAGGTGATAATCGTGGCGGCGGCTCCGGTGATCGACGTCGGCGTAGAGGTGGCGGACGAGGACCAGGAGGGGATGTCGACTCGTATGGTGGCCACTTCGATGTCCTTCGCTTCCAGGGGCGACGGTGACGGGCCGACGGAGGGGCTCGGTCGTCGGTGAACTCCGGCAAGCTCGCGCGGTTGCCCTGCTGTGAGATGAGAAGGGGAAACGGCTCAGCGAGATGTGGTGTTCCACGGGGAAGAGAACCAGAGGAAGAACACGGAGAGGGGGCGACGGATTCGGGTGTGGCGTGGACCTCTGAAGCTCGGCAATGGTGCGGCGGTGGTGGCAATCTCCGGCGTGGAATTCCCGCAGCCTGGCGGCGCTTATTTACATTTTGAGAAAGGGGAAAAACGACGTCGGTTGAGGACTATATAGGGGTAGGTTAGGATTCTGGGGACTCTCGGATTCGAGCAGAATCAGAGGATTCGGCCGTGGCAGTTCGTATCTGGAACGAACTCGTCGGAGGGAGGCAATGACAGGTGGGTCCCGCTGTCAGCGGTGGAGGGGAGGTGGGCTGGCGGCTGCCGTTTGCGTTGGGCTGGCCCGCGTCGCTTGCGACTGCGCGCTGCGCGGGGGAAGGGGTGAGCGGCGGGTAGGCTAGGTGGGCTGGGCCGGCTGCTGCTGCGCCGCCGGGTTTTTTTTTCTTTTCTTTGTTCTTTTCCCTGGCTGTTAACTGAAACTGCTATGTGTTTTTCTGAAACTGAATTTCAGTAAAAACCAAAACCGGCCTAACTTTTGATCTGTAGCTCCGATTCGAGCGAAACAAATTTCTACGAGTTCGTAGTTGAAAACTCTATACAACTAAGCATCTGGAATGACTATATAGTGTCAAACAAGCAGATTCTAGGTAAAAACCCTAGTAGGCTTGCCAAAAGGAGGAACTAGCAAAGAGGAGGTGTTTTGGCAAAATCTTTAAAACTGAAACCTTTTGCAAAGATGTTCATGATGCAATGGCATGTATGTATGCAGTGCCAAAACTAAAATTTGGGATGTGACAAGACTAACCCCCTTAAGATGAATCTCGTCCTCGAGATTCGCCGTGGCTAGCAAATAGGTGTGGGTGGTCCTCTCGGAGGTCATCCTCTCGCTCCCAGGTGGCTTCCTCTTCGGTGTGGTGGCTCCATTGCACCTTGCAAAACCTGATCGTCTTGCTGCGTGTAAATCTCTCCGTTGTTTCCAAGATCTTGACCGGTTTCTCCTCATAGGTCAAGTCGTTCTCCAGCTGAACCTCTTCAAGCGACACGGTGTGTCTCAATGGTGTATCCATCATCTCCGGATGTCACTTCTTCAGTTGAGACACATGGAACACGTCGTGAACAGCGGATAGAACCTCTGGCATCTCCAGCTGGTACGCAACCTCTCCTTTGCGTGCCAGGATCTTGTAGGGCCCTATAAACCGAGGTGCCAGCTTGCCCTTAATCCCAAATTGCTTACTTCCACATAGTGGCGAAACTTTGAGATATGCTCGATCTCCAATCTCATACGCCACCTCCTTGCATTTAGAATCAGCATAGCTCTTCTATCTCGATTGTGCTACCTTCAACCTATCCCGAACCAAACTAACCTTCTCTTCAGCATCCTTGATCAAATCCGGCCCAAACAGTTGACGTTCACCTACACCATCCCATAACAATGGTGTTCTGCACCTCTTACCATATAGTACATCAAATGGTGACGTCTTGATGCTAGATTAGTAGTTGTTGTTGTAGGAGAACTCAGCATAAGGTAAATTTTCATCCCAACTAGCCCCATGAGCCAAGGCACAGGCTCTCAACATATCCTCCAGAATCTGATTCACCCTCTCGGTCTGACCATTCGTCTGGGGGTGGAAAGCTGTGCTAAACTCCAATCTCGTTCCCAACGACTCATGGAGTTGGCGCCAAAAGTGAGAAGTAAATTGGGTGCCTCTATCTGACACAATGCTCTTAGAACTCCATGCAGACACACAACTCTGTTCATGTAGATCTTGGCTAACTTAGCACTAGTCTAAGTGGTCTTCACGGGTATAAAGTGAGCTACCTTGGTTAAATGGTCTACCACTACCCAAATAGAGTCATGTCCAGACTTGGTCCTGGGTAATCCTGTGATGAAGTCCATTCCAACTCTATCCCACTTCCAATCAGGTATCGGCAATGGCTGTAGTAACCCTGCTGGCTTTTGGTGCTCGGCCTTCACTCTACTACAGACATCACATAGGGCAATATACTCTGCAATCTCTCGCTTCATGTTAACCCACCAAAACCTTTCCTTCAAATCCATGTACATCTTCGTGTTACCTGGATGTATAGAGTATGGCGAGTTATGAGCTTCCTGAAATATCAACTTCCTAATCTCCGGATCGTTGGGCACACATAAACGATCCTTGTACCATAGTGTCCCTTGGTCATCCTCGCGAAAACCTTCAGCCTTGCCTTTGGGTATGTTTCCTCTTATCTCGTCCAGGTCACTGTCCTTCTTTTGAGCTTCCCTAATCTCGTCCAGAAGCGTTGGCTTAACTTCCATTGTTGCCAAATATCCCTCGGATACTACTTCCAACCTGAGGTCCTTGAGTTGTTCACACAAATCCTTGGGCAACTCCCCCACTGTCAGGCTATTAGCATAAACCTTGCGACTCAGCGCATCCGCTACAACATTGGCCTTTCCTGGGTGATATTGCAAACTCATGTCGTAATCCTTTATGAGCTCCAGCCATCTCCTCTGCCTCATATTCAGCTCCTTTTGAGTGAATATGTATTTCAGGCTCTTGTGATCCGTAAACACGTCACAATGCTTACCCATCAGATAGTGCCTCCATACCTTGAGCGCGTGCACAACTGACGCTAACTCCAAGTCATGTGTGGGGTAATTCCTCTCGTGATGTTTGAGTTGGCGCGAGGCATAGGATACCACCCTCCCATCCTGCATCTGTACACTACCCAGTCCTTGGCGAGAAGCATCACAATACACTTGGAAATCCTTCTGAATATCTGGCAAACACAGGATAGGTGCGGTCACTAGGCGTTGATTCAGTTCCTGGAAACTAGCTTCGCACTCCTTGGTCCAGTCAAACTTCTTCTCCTTCTTCAGTAATTCAGTCATTGGCTTTGCAATCTTGGAGAAGTTCTCTATAAACCTCCTGTAATATCCGGCAAGTCCCAAGAAACTCCTAATATCTCCCACATTCTTGGGTGACTCCCATTCTGTAACAGACACCACCTTGCTTGGATCAACTGCGACTCCTTCACTTGACACCACGTGTCCAAGAAATCCAACAGCGTTCAACCAGAATTCACACTTGCTAAACTTGGCATACAATTTATGCTCCCTCAGCTTCTCCATAATTAGTCGCAGGTGTTTCTCATGTTCAGCATCATCCTTGGAGTATATCAATATGTCATCAATGAATGCCACCACGAATTATCCATGTACTCCATGAATACCTTGTTCATCATGGTCATAAAATATGCTGGGGCATTTGTTAGTCCAAAAGACATAACTGTATACTCGTATAACCCATACCTAGTGGTGAAAGCGGTCTTAGGTACGTCTTCCTCACGGATCTTCAATTGGAAATACTCCGACCTTAAATCAATCTTGGAAAACACCTTTGCTCCTTCCAACTGATCAAATAAATCATTTATATTGGGCAATGGGTATTTATTCTTGATGGTCACTTAGTTTAGTGAGCGGTGGTCAACCACCAATCTCTTACTACTGTCCTTCTTCTCCACGAATAGAACAGGTGCGCCCCACGATGATGAACTGAGCTGAATAAATCCCTTGTCCAATTGCTCTCTAAGCTGCTTCTTTAACTCCTTCAGTTCCTCCACATCCATCTTATACGGCCTCTTGGCTATCGGTCATGTTCCCGGCATCAAGTCAATAAGAAACTCCACATCCCTGTCAGGTGGCATCCCTGGCAGCTCATCTGG
The DNA here is from genome assembly GCA_910589775.1 of Avena eriantha. Lineage (NCBI taxonomy): Eukaryota > Viridiplantae > Streptophyta > Magnoliopsida > Poales > Poaceae > Avena > Avena eriantha. The sequence continues at coordinate 389,934,255 of OU342743.1, forward strand.
AAACACATCGGGATACTCCTTTACTACGGCCACATCCTCTAGGCTAACCCCTTAAGAGAATTCAACTCGGCCACTCCAATACTGACAGGCGACTTATATCTGATCCTCACTCCCTTTGGTGTGGTGAGTGAAATTGCTCGTTGAGCACAATCTATCTGACCCTGATGTTCCGACATCCAATCCATTCCCAATATGACATCTAGACCCTGGGATTCTAGTATAACTGGGTGTGCAGGAAATGCATAAGCACCAATTTCTAGTGTCAATCCTCGACATGCTGCACTAGCTATCATCTCTCCCCCAGGGGAACTTACTCTAATTGATCCTCTAAGAGCCTAGGTAGGTAGCTTATACTTATCCACAAATGCCCTTGATATGAATGTATGCGATGCACCAGTATCGAAAAGAACAAATGCAAGGTGGGTATTGATTGGGAACTTACCAACCACTAGCTCTGGTTCATTCTGAATCTCCTCGACGTTCACATGGTTGACCGTCGCCTTCTGGTTTGCATTAGGCTTGCTTCCCGCTTCAATCCTCTTCTCTGGGTAGTTATCAGCATAGTGCCCCATCTTCTTGCACTTGAAGCATTCCACTTCACTGAGATCCCTCCTGCCAGAGCGGTTGTGTCCATTGTTCCTTCCAGAGTTTCTGTTGTAGCTCTTGTGGCCATTGTGGTGGTGGCCATTATGGTGGTGACCATTTCCTCCATGGTGGCGATTGTCACTCCTATGACCATCGTGGCGATGCCCACTACTTCCACGATGGTTACGGTCATCTCCGCCATGCTTAGAGTATCCAGAGTGTCCATCATAAGAGGTGCGTGCACGGTGGTGTGATCCTGAGGAGTGATGGCTGCTCTTCCTCTTACGTCTTTCCACCTGCTGTTGTTTCCCTTCCAGAATTCTAGCCTTGTCCATCAGCTCCTGAAATGTCGGACAATAAACCATAGATAGCTGAAGTGAGAGCTCATCACTGAGACCATCCAGGAACCTCTCCCTCCTCTTGGCATTAGTGTCCACATCCTCAGGGGCATAGCGAGAGAGATTGTTGAATTCCTCTATGTAATCTGCCACAGTGCAGTTGGTTTGGCGCAGGTTGCGGAATTCCTTCCTCTTCAGGCTCATGGTCCCGATAGATACGTGGTTCGTCCTGAATTCTTCCTCAAACATAGCCCAGGTAACTATGTCCAGCGGGTGGGTGATCTGGAAAGCATCCCACCATGAAGCAGCTGATCCCTCCAGTAAGTGAGCAGCAAACCTCACCTTTTCACCAACGGTCACCAAGTCCTTGTTCACAGAACGAAGCCAGTCGAGAGCAATCATGGGCTCAGGTGCAGAGGAGAACTTAGCCGGCCTCAGCCTCAAGAACCTAGTGAGGGCATCCCCCCGCGGCTGATTGTTCCCGTTGTTGTTGTGGTTGTTGTTGTTCTGAGTTTCCATGAACTGCGTCATCACTTGGGTCAGCTGTGCTTGAGCGGCCATGAGCTGAGCCATCTCATCAGGTCGGCGGCGAGACATCTGCGGTTCAGCACAGGTAAGATTAGAAAGAAGCAACTACAGATAAGTAATAGCCCTCTACCCATGCAACAAGCTCAAGCCACAACAATCATAAGCAATCACCACATGAACAAACACACACACAAACATTGTTCCAGGTTTTCCTTAACAATATATAGCTACAAAATAATTTAGAAACGCTGGTAACAACGTTTGGCAAAGCAAAACAGCAAAATAAAGCAAAACCTGAAAATCTGGCAGAACAGTTCTGTCCTGTTCACGATTTTTTCTGGGCACCTTAAACTCATCAGGAATTTTAGCCAATTTTGGTGCAGGTGCTACAGGTAATTACGCTCCAGATCCTAAAATATGAGCGCAATCCGAGTTACCAGTAAGGAATTAAAAATTGTGCGGTACAACTGGTCAGGCAGAAAACTGCAGCAGTAAAAACACGAAATTTACCCAAACTTGTTCAAAAATCATTTAATAAATCTCACGAAAATTCCTGGAACTTCAAGGTACTTAACTGAGCATTCTAAACACAATAAGCTAATAGTGCAGAAGTTTATATTGATCGATGTCTAAGACTAACGAATATCCCTAACGAAGACTAGTTTTTTGGAGGACCATCTCTAGCTATTTGATGAATAGGTTGCAATAGGTTCTGGAGTCCATGCGCTGACACTTCGATCCTCGTGCATGCCACGGTGGTGGTGTGTACACCTCTCCTGAGTCTTCTTCACTTGAGTCCTCGAATTCCACCTCTTCGGGGTCCTCCTCATCACTTCCTTCAACAAAAGCGCCCGCTGCATCTCCTCCATCATCGTCATCGCTTGCTCCATCATCACTGCCTCCATCATCATCATTGTTACCTCCTCCACCATTGTAACCTCCATCACCATTATCCGCATCATCATCATCACTATCATCATCACCATCGTTCCCATCCTCGTCATTGCCATTATTTGGCAGTGGATTCTGCTGGGCTTGAAGGGCAGCAATCTGGGCAGCCATGTCCACAATGGTTTGATCACGTTCAGCCACAACTTGATTCCTTTACACAATGGTTTGGTTAAGCGCTGCAATCGTGGCATGTCTTCCAATGAGGGCTTGCTCCATTGTATTCACAGTAGTGTGCAAGGTTTCCATCTCATACCCTTGCAAATGCACAGTGCCCTGAAAATAATCCAGCTCCTCCTTTTGCTGCATCAACTTCTCTTCCCTCTCCCAAGCTTTGATCTCCATGTCTTCTATTTGCTTCTCATGGAGTGGCATGTTGTTCCGATTACCTGTCGTAACCATCACATACCCTTGCTCATTCTGACTTCCAAATGCAAGGAAGGGTGAACCAGCTGGTAGTCGGTGTCGGTGGAGATAGCACAGGCGTGACAGTGTCTCATGTATGGCCGACTCCACTCCTTGCTCCCAGGTAAGGTACTTCTTGGTGAGGTTCAGGTTCTCAATACCACGCACGGTGGGATCTGCAAGAACAATCGCGGTGATCTCCCACACGCGATCTCCAGGCACATAGGTGTTCATCCTTCTCCCTTTGAACATCGGCATTAGCATGCCCAGTGTCTAGCAAAGCTCCGCCAACTGTCTTGCGAAGGGTCTTGGTGATTGGAGCTCAACATACTCAACTCCGGTGGCATCTCCCATCTATCAGTTGTAAAGAGGGAAAAGTGAGAACAGCAAAGGAAAAGAATTTACTAGACTGAATGGCATAAGAATAAAGAAAGAAATTAAAATAGGCTTAAGTAAAAAAATAAGGCTTCCTATTCCAATCCTAGGTCATGATCCTACAGTCAACACACTGCTCTAATACCATATGAAACGGTACAACCCGCAAGGATTGCACCTCTATGTATCACGCCAATCCCTAGATTGGTTCATTGGCATACATAGTATCGATAGACATCAAAGAATTAACAGTGCATTATTATTACAATGGTATGATCAAGAATATTGCATTTATTACAAAGTTTGCAAAGCATAACGCTCGCTCAAATAAACGAGTAGAGAAAAGATATCATAAATAAAGTAGCTCCAGTCTCCATTAGACGCCATAGGCGAACAAAATGTTGAGTGGAGGGTCGCAACCAACACTACTACTCAGAGTAACCGGAAGAGTAACCTGCAACATGAAACGTAACAGCCCCGAAGGGTCAGCACTTGGAATGCACTGGCAAGTGGAACAATGAGAGAAACAACAAGGCTAATAGCTATATGCATATCTGGCTTGTGGAGTTTAGGCTTAGTTGCAGCAGCAAAATACTTTATCCTAACATTTGTAAATCATTTGTAAAGCATTTAATCTTCAACAAACAACCCAATTAAGTTTCAACCACAAGTTTTAGCAATTACAAGTTAGAATGAATGAGAACTTGTCATAGCACCCACAATTCAGCAACTCAAACGTCCATTACCGGGGACACGGCTAAGCACTTGGTTTTACACCCTGCAGGGGTTGCACACTTTACCCATATGACTTGGTCGACCCGCTCGTACCACGACATGCATATTGGGTCATGATAGGGAGAAGCCCAAGAAGAGACAATTCGGGAAGTATCTCCCCAAGCCCATCCACGCACCGTACCAACCTATCACATTCACTACATCTCTGGATACGAAGATCTCGGGTCGCCACGACCTACTAAGTCCATCCAGCCACCCATAACTCACTGGCATATGGTTGCACACGGAAGCTACCAAATCAAGACACTAATCATTTCTCAGAAACCTGGGTGGCCATGCACAAGTGAGCTACTCGGGTAAACCATAGACATGGGCCCGACATTCACGAACCAAGCAATTACCAATCCACCCAGATAGTTCATTAATTAAGTTGTTTTCACTTTCCAAACACGTTCTTTCAAAACAAGCTTTGCCATGGTGTATCCCACCCTCGTCTACATAAGCACAACTAAGCACAGCTACTTACGACGGCTCGCCTAATGAGATAGACTATGGCATAGTAGGATATAGCATAGCAATAGATAAAACTTGTAAAACAAAACAAGCTACAATGCATATAGAAAGTAAATAGGACATTTATGATGCTCCACTTTCCTTGGTAGTTGCCGGAGTCAAAAGCACAGTCCAGACAGTCACACGGGTTACAATCCTCACAATCTACACGAGGCAAATCATCCAATAAACAAACCACACATAGGAATCAAATAAATGCAACATAATGCATGCATGACACTTTAACTAGTACTACAGTAATTGGTTAGGTTCTCTAACCAGTACTACTACTGAATGAATGCATGATAAAACTTTTAATGCGAGGAAAACAATTTATGCATAAAAGGGAACTAGCTAATAGGTCTTTAGTCAAAACATTGAACCAAAGCTATAAACAGTGCAGTTCAAGTTTGACAAAACTACTACTGGGTAGGTAGCTCCAAATAGAGCCTAGACCAAAAGGAAAAACGTCAAAAAGATTTACAGATCTTTTTCTACGAATTAAAAACTACTTTAGGCCTTTTTATAATCTCAGGAAAATACATAGAGTAAACCTGGGATATTGCAGAATAAAATTCTACATAATTTTGCGAATCCAACGATATGTTATTTGCAATTTTTAGAGCTGTAGATATTTTTCTACAATTTTTACAAGTTAATTACATTTTCTACCAATTAAAACAATTTTAAACTGAAGGGATTATTCCCTGGGACACGTTCGTCCTCACCTGGTGTCGCCGGCGAGGTGGCTGGCGGTGGTTGGCGGCGGTGCGGCTCAAGGGATAATCGTGGCGGCAGCTCCGGTGATCGACATCGGCGTAGAGGTGGCGGACGAGGACCAGGAGGGGATGTCGACTCATATGGTGGCCACTTCAATGCCCTTCGCTTCCAGTGCGACAATGCCGGGCGGACGGAGCGACTCGGTCATCGGTGAACTCCGGCGAGCTCGTGCGGTTGCCCTGCTGCGAGAGGAGAAGGGGAAACGGCTCAGCGAGACGTGGTGTTGCACGGGGAAGAGAACCAGAGGAAGAACACGGAGAGGGGGCGACGGATTCGGCGGCGGCGTGGACCTCTGAAGCTCGGCAATGGTTCAGCGGCGGTGGCAATCTCCGGCGAGGAATTCCCGCAGCCTGGCGGCGCTTATTTAGGTTTTGAGAAAGGGGAAAAACGACGTCGGTCGAGGACTATATAGGGGGGTAGGTTAGGATTCTGGGGACTCTCAGATTCGAGCAGAATCAAAGGATTTGGCGGCGGCAGTTCGTATCTGGAATGAACTCGTCGGAGGGAGGCGATGACAGGTGGGTCCCGCTGTCAACGGTGGAGGGGAGGTGGGCTGGCGGCTGGCGTTTGCGTTGGGCCGGCCCGCGTCGCTTGCGACTGCGCGCTACACGGGGAAGGGGCGAGCGGCGGGTACGCTAGGTGGGCTAGGCCAGCTGCTGCTACGCCGCCGGTTTTTTTTCTTTTCTTTGTTCTTTTCCCTGGCTGTTAACTGAAACTGCTATGTGTTTTTCTGAAACTGAATTTCAAGAAAAACCATAACCGGCCTAACTTTTGTTCTGCAAACTCTGATTCGAGCGAAACAAATTTCTACGGGTTCGTAGTTGAAAACTCTATACAACTAAGTATCTGGAATGACTATATAGTGTCAAACAAGGAGATGCTAGGTAAAAACCTAGTAGGCTTGGAAAAAGGAGGAACTAGCAAAGAGGAGGTGTTTTGGCAAAATCTTTAAAACTGAAACCTTTTTCAAAGATGTTCATGATGCAATGGCATGTATTTATGCAGTGCCAAAACTAAAATTTGGGATGTGACATCTATCATCTATGCCTAAGGGATACAATGAGGGGTGGAGGCTCTATTTATAGGCCAGCCACAAGTTCAGGGGTAGTTTGGGCATAAAACTAGGGTTTGGTGCGGAATAGAGGGGTACATCGGCCAAGGGCCCAGATGTTGGCACGCAGGCCCATCGCGTAGGCCGGACACTCCGGGTCGAGTGGGCCGGACAGTCCGGGGTGGCCGGACACTCCGGGTAGTGTCCGGGTAGAGTCCGATGTAGCACACAGAATGTCCGCGCCAGGACGGGGCTGGGGTAGGCCGGACACTCCAGCTGAGTCGCCCCGGACGGACACTCCGGCCGGATTCGGGCAGACTCTCTAGGGCGATGACGGCGGAGACTCTCGTGCTGGAGCTGGCTGCTCCTGGTCCATCTTCTTGGTTGACTTGGGGACGATCTTGGGGACTTGGCGTTGTCGATGTAGTAGCGTCCGCAGGACGGGCTACATCAACTCCCCCCTTCAAAAAGAGTCGTCCTCGACTGTTCATACTCATCCCAAGAAGATGATGTCGAGAGACCTTCTTGATCCTGGGGTTCACCGTATAGTCGTCCTTGAGAAGCTTGAATCGACAACACCTTAATGTTCTTTCACCTTCCATGAAGCCTACAAGGTTCACCACAAAAGCAAAGCAACACTCAAAGCGTAGCCAATTCATGGAGATTATATCATGAGTGCTCAAGTAGAGTGAAGTCACCTTATGATGTAGAGATAGCTCGTTGAGGGGTAGCCATAGCTAACTCTCTACGGTTCGTCTTGTCTACTTATGGTCCATAGAGGTTGATGCGTAAGCAATTGTACCTTCACACAACAAAGACCAAGCGAAATGTTGAGGGCAAACCTCTAGGGTAGCCCGATCTTTCACGATTCCCCTTCAAATCGAGGGTGGAGTGCGGGGGAAGGAGGGAAGGATGAACACGACGAACACACGCACGAAGAATGCGATGAACACACACACACACACAAAACCACGATAAACACCAATAGCTCATGTCGGCGGTGACCGGTCCGGCGCAATCCCTAGGATCGGCGTCGGGCGGAGGACTCTCTCTCGAACCGGCATGGCGAGATGGGAGACTCGGTGAGATCTTGACGTCCAGGTAAAGGAACACCGATGCCTAGGCCTTGTACAACGCGGAGGCACGATGAAACTCCAACGAGGTTTAGGGATATTGGTGCTCCTTAGTCAAGGAGCATGAGGCAAGAATTAGATAGATCCACAAAGGGGTTTCCACTAATTCCAATATCATGCCTAGGGTTTACAATGGAGGTGGGGGTCTATATATAGGCCAGCCACAAGTTCAGGGGTAATTCAGGCATTAAAGTAGAGTTCTGGGCGAAGTAGAGGGGTACATGGGCCATAGGGCCCAGCTAGGCTCGCAGGCCCATCACTTGGGCCGGACACTCCGGGTCGAGTGGGCCGGACAGTCCGAGGTGACCGAACACTCCGGGTCGAGTGGGCCGGAGTCCGGGGTGGTCGGACACTCCGAGAAGTGTCCGGACAGTGTCCGATTCGACCTTCTGAATGTCCACGCCAGGTCCGGGCTCGGGCAGGCCGGACACTCCGGCTGAGTCGGGCCGGACACTCCGGGGTGGCCAGACACTCTGGCTGGATTCGGCCGGACACTCCGGCAGCTTCATCTCAGGTGCAGCTTCAGGGCTCGTGGGTCGACGTGGCGGGGGTTTGTACCTGATGATGCACAGAGTAGAGGTATGAAGTAGAACGCCATCCAAGGAGGTATCAAATTGGCACGAGGAGAGGAGTGAGTTCACCTTAGCTTGCAGGAGTTTGGCTCGGGCACGAGTCATGGGTCGACTTGGGGGACTTGTTGGTGTAGATGTAGAAGCGTCCGTAGGACAGGCTGCATCAGCTCCCCCCCCTTGGGAAAGAGTCGTCCTCGACTCTTCATGGATATCATCTTGAACATCTCCATGATAGGGTGAGAGATCCTTGACATTGAATGTATTGCTTGCAAGGTACATGGAGGTCGGGATGTCGATGATGTAGGCATTGTTGTTGATTCGTTTGAGGACCTTGAAGGGACCATCTCCTCTTGGCTTGAGCTTGGAGTCACGTTCCTTGGGGAAGCGGTCCTTGCTTAGGTGTATCCACACAAAGTCACCTTCTTCAAATATCATCTCCTTCTTGTCCTTGTTTAACCTTGAAGCTTGGCGAAGGACTTGTTGTTCGATAGTTGCTCTTGTTTCTTCCTGAAGCTTCTTCATAGCTTGTGCGCGCTTCTCGACGTCCATGTTTGTGCGCTCATGGAGAGGTAGTGGTAGGATGTCGAGCGCGGTGAGGGGCTCGAAACCATAGACGATCATGAATGGACTCGTCTTGGTTGTTGAGTGCTTGGCTCGATTGTAGGCAAACTCGGCGTGTGGAATGCATTCCTCCCAATCCTTCAGGTTTTTCTTGATCAACACACGAAGGAGGGTTCCGAGGCTCCGATTGACAACTTTAGTTTGGCCATCAGTTTGAGGATGTGATGCGGATGAAAAGAGGAGCTTGACGCCGAGCATGGCCATGAGGGTCTTCCACAAATAGCTCATGAATTTGACATCGCGGTCGGAGACGATTGTCCTTGGCACACCGTGAAGACGGACGATTTCCCTGAAAAACAGATTTGCAACATGTGAAGCATCGTCGGTCTTATGGCACGGTATGAAGTGTGCCATCTTGGAAAAACGATCCACAACAACAAATATAGAATCATGACCATGCTTGGATCTAGGCAATCCTAACACGAAATCCATGCTAATGTCGGACCAAGGTGTATGAGGAATAGGCAATGGCATATAAAGACCATAGGGATTAGCTTGCGACTTAGCTTGAACACATGTCGTGCATCATTGAACGTAGCGCTCCACGTCATGCTTCATCTTGGGCCAAAAGTAGTGATTGGAGAGCATGTCCAATGTCTTGTCACGGCCAAAGTGACCCATAAGGCCTCCACCATGAGATTCTTTGGAGACGAGTTGGTTGATTTGACGTTCAATCTCCTTTTTCTCCTCTGGGGTCGTGCGGTAAGCGGCGCGGTTGGGAAGTGATGCACCGGGGATGAGGTCAATGCGATGTTCTATGCCGTGAAGAGGAGGTAGTCCATGTGGAAGCTCCTCGTGGAACACATCCTTGAATTCCTGCAAAACACTCATCAAAGATGGAGGAACATTGGTTAATTCGTTAGTTCCTTGCGCTAGTCCCTTGCAAAGGAGGACATAGTGCAAGATGGATGGGTTGTTCCGAACATCTCTCATCTCACTTTTGGTGGCAAGGAGAACACTCTTTGTTTTTCCACTCGAATTTGGCTTTTGGCTCTCACTCACTATGAGGTGGTTCTCTCTCTCACCGCTCTTCTCACAAGTAGGTGTTGTGCTTTGCGCCCTCGCTAAAGCCTTTGCATTGTCCGCAATTATTTGGCTAGGAGTCATCGGTTGCAAAACACATGTTTTGTTGAGCCATTTGAAGGTGTATATATTGGTGCGACCATCATGTTGAGTAGCCTTGTCAAATTGCCATGGTCGACCAAGAAGCATGTGATAAACTGTCATAGGAACCACATCACACTCCACCGTATCTTTGTAAGGACCAATGGCGAAGGAGACCGATACGGTATGCTTGATCTTCACGGACCCTTGGTCACTTAGCCATTGCACGTGGTAGGGGTGCTTGTGTGGATGGAGGTTGAGGTTGAGCTTCTCCTAGCAAGGTTGTGACAACTCCCTCCGTTAATGATCACCTTGATAGATTTGCCATTGATGCCGGCTCGTGTTTGGAAGATATTGGAGCGTTGGTCTTCATGCTCTTGTGCTTGAGTGGTCAAGATTCTTGTGACGATAAGATATGGACTTGCGTCATGTTCACACATGAGGAGTTCTTGATCATCTTCCACTCGTTGCCTTGCCATTGCTTCCTTGACACGGGCATCAAACTCATCTTCACTCAAGTACTCTTCATCACCATTGTCATGGATGAACAAGACTTTCTTGGTTCCACATTCGGCCGACTTGTGTCCTTTACCTCCACACTTGTAGCATTCACCATTGAAAGGTGTATCACTTTTTGCTTGCTTGCCATTTGGTGGTAGTTTTCCTTGAGGAAGTGTGGGCTTGAAGGAAGGCTTGGAGGTACTTGAGGAGCTACCATTGAAGGTTGTTGGTGTAGGGGTTGAAGCTTGCTTGTAGGTGAAGTACGGCTTGGGCTTGTTGTACTTGATATCCTCTTGCACTTGACGTTCAGCCTTTGTTGCAATGTGCACAAGCTCAACCATGGTGTTGTAGGTTTGGAACTTGACGATGCGCTTGATTGGGTGATTCAAGCCAATAAGGAAACGTGCCATTGTTTGCTCCATGCACTCATCAATGTTGGCGCGAATCAAGTTTAGTTCCATTTCCTTGAAGTATTCTTCCACGGTCTTTGTCCCTTGACGAAGCGCTTGAAGGTTGTTGAAGAGGTCACGCGTGTAGTGTGCGGGGACGAACCGGGATCTCATGTGAGCTTTCATGTCATGCCAAGTTGTGATTGGCGGCTCTTGTCTTGCATCACGAGCAACTTGAACTTGTTCCTACCAAAGGTTGGCGTAATCATCAAACTCTAGCGAAGCCATGGCGACCATCTTCTCGTTGCTATAGTTGTGCATGCGGAAGATCTTGTCGACTTTGAGTGCCCACGAGAGGTATTCTTCGGGGTCATTGGATCCGGCGAACTTGGGCATTGTGAACTTGAGCTTGCCAAAAGTTTCTTCATTGTTGCGGTCATTGCGACGAGCTTGGTGACCTTGTTGATGATCTTGTAGTTGGGGAGGTGGAACTTGGTTCTCGCGTCCTTGTTGCGGAGCTTGCTCTTGGTATTGTTGTTGAGGAGGAGCTTGCTCTTGCTCTTGGCGTGGCTGTTGACGTGGTTGACGTACTTGGGCCTCATGGTGGCGATGACCATGGTGTCGTTGTTGACGTTCATGACGTTGATGACGAGGAGGAGGATCTTGACGAGCTTGATTCTCCAAATTGGAGTCATCACTTGTTGTGTCAAGAATGTGTCGCGATCGATGGTGGTAGACTTGCGGTTGCGCTTGCGGTTCCTCTTGTGGTTATTCTTGTTGAATCACTAGTGCCCTTGCGTGATGACGGTGTGCTTCTTGCCTTGCTCGTGGCCTTGAAGAGAGGTCACCGTCATAGCTTGACGTTGCGGCCTGCCGTGGGGAAGGTACATAGTTCGATGAGATTCCATCTTCAACCACGGGGGCATCATTGCGTCTTTGAGCACTTTGATGTAGATCTTGTGGAAGAGGTGCATGACGATGTGAAGAACTTGCCGAGCTTGATGCGCATGAACGTGGTCTTGCCATGCCATCGATAAGGCGTCGAAGATTGTCATTTGTTTCGGCGACGGAGCATTGAAGCGCTTCATTTTGGTGGCCGAAGTTGTGATGCATTGCATGCATTTGTCGTTCGAGGCTGTCGAAGCGGTTGTCGTTGTTCTTGAACTCGGCTTGCGTCTCGCCAAATTGTTCATCTTGTCGCGTCTCAAGTGCTTGGCAACGTTCACGGAACTCTTGTCGAACGATGAAGTGACTTGCACGCGTCATGTACGGACCTTGATCTTCTTCTTGGGGAGGTGGTTGGCTCGTCTCACCGTGCCTATCCATCATGCAAAACACACAAGTATTGTATATGGAAGTGGAATATGGTGGTGTTAGCCTTGTACCTCACCTTGGGGATTGCACCAAACTAGAAACCACAAGTGAGAGCTATTAGCTTGCAAAGTGGAAATGCCAAGAAAACTCACACTAACTCTCAAAAGCTTGTTGGTGGTAGGTTGGATTTATGGAAAGCCAAAGAACCAACCAAAACAAAAGGGGTAGTCAAAAGTGGTAATAATCCAACAAAACCCAAGTCAAAGGCGAAGGTCAACAACTCAAAAGGGTGATGGGAATCTACGACTATGTACACACACGTGGAGAAAGTTGGGATTGACATTACTATGAAAATGAGCAAACAAAATGTCCTAACGAAGACTAAGATCGTTGTCGTGCCAATGCAAGGAGAGACCGTGGCTCGTTTGCAAAGAGGAAAAGTGAGCAACGGATTTGTGCACTTGCCTTGGGCGCTCTTCTTTCTCTCTTGCTTACAAGTTTTGAGACTCTCTTTTGCAATGGGAGACTATTTTTTCTTTTGCTTTTTCTTTGTACCTTTTTCCTTTTTTTTTGCTCTCCCTTGATGCTACCTAGTCACACTTGATATTGCTCTTGCACTCTCACTATCCAAGGACAAATGCACAATGCTCAAGCAAACACAAGATGAGCCACTCTCATGGGATAGGTACACACAAAGGAAGATGGGGGTTAACAAGGTGACGCAAGTTATACCTTCTTTGATGATGAACTTGGCGTCGGTGGTGCGGGATGATGTTCGTGGTCCGTGCTGTCGATGAGCGTGGAAGTTGATGATGCGGAAGATTGCTGGTGCTTACTGACACGCACACGGGACACGAGCAAACAAAGGAGATTAGCCAATGCGAAAAATGAGGCAAAACTGTCAAAACTGGCGTTACAGCCGGACACTCCGGTCTGTCTGGGCCGGACACTCCGGTCTGGCCAGACACTCCCGTCTGGTTCGGCCGGACACTCCGGTTGGGCCGGACACTCCGGTCGGTATGAGCCGGACACTCCGGCACAGGTTTCATGCTCGTGTTCTTGAGCGGAAATCCTCGCCTTCGGGCCTCAAATCCGCGAAAAACTGCCCAAATCGGGTTGGGGAAACACAGGATAAAGCTGGACCAACTCCTTAGACAAGGTTTGGTCGGATCAAAACCACAAATGACACTCCAAATCAAGAGATCGATCCAAAGGCAAATATGGGCTGTTTTTTTATGGGGATTTTCGAATTTTTGGTGGATAGAAGAAAAAATTGTGGGGGAAATCGTGAGCAACGAAGCTCTTGATACCAATATGTTGAGGGCAAACCTCTAGGGTGGCCCGATCTTTCACGATTCCCTTTCAAATCGAGGGTGGAGTGCGGGGGAAGGAGGGAAGGATGAACACGAGGAACACACGCACGAAGAACGTGATGAACACACACACGCAAAACCACGATAAACACCAATAGCTCACGCCGGCGGTGACCGGTCCGGCGCAATCCCTAGGATCGGCGTCGGGCGGAGGACTCTCTCTCGAACCGGCACAGCGAGATGGGAGACTCGGTGAGATCTTGACGTCTAGGCAAAGGAACACCGATGCCTAGGCCTTGTACAACACGGAGGCATGATGCAAACTCCAACGAGGTTTGGGGATACTGGTGCTCCTTAGTCAAGGAGCATGAGGCAAGAATTAGATAGATCCACAAAGGGGTTTCCACTAATTCCAATATCATGCCTAGGGTTTACAATGGAGGTGGGGGTCTATATATAGGCCAGCCACAAGTTCAGGGGTAATTCAGGCATTAAAGTAGAGTTCTGGGCAAAGTAGAGGGGTACATGGGCCATAGGGCCCAACTAGGCTCGCAAGCCCATAACTTGGGCCAGACTGATGAGGATATCTACAGGGATTATGATGATTCTGACTGCCTGAACTGGAAGGAAATACTGAGTCAAATCAATAATGATTATCAGGTGAATTCATTCTTAATTGAACCTGATGTTTTACTTAATGAGAACTTTATACTACCTAAGTCTATGCATCTTTGTATGATCAGGTTTATTGATAACACAAGTGTTGCGCGAGGAGGAGGAGAGTTGCAGCAAGAAGGACAAGCGCTGATTTCCAATATCAACAAGTGCGCGAGGGAGGAGCGGGAGGCAGGCGCACTAGGATGCAATGAGGAAATCACGTATGAGCAAGAGAGAGAGATGGCGCACCAAGAACTACATGTTTGAGGTGTTCCACGACGTTTGGACTACGTGCCAATAAGGCCGAACCCATATATGGGTCGGTATGTATCAGGTTGAGTCGAACCGAGTCAGTTTGGGCCAAGTTATGGCTGTTTTTAGGCCCGTTTAGAGGGGAGGACGCCCCAGCCCTCTTATAAACCTCCGTAGCCGTCACAAGTTAGGTTTTTAGACCACGTTAAAATATTTTGGAGTTGTTTCTTTCATAGAACCTCTAGAATTACCCTGTGTTCGAATCTGCCAACTATAATTGAGTGTGATCTGTTGTTCCATTGGGAATTAGTAGATTGCATAGTACCGTTCGTGGTCACGGCTGCGTGCGCAAGAGTGTGGTGTTGTGAATATCCTACAAGGTTCGAGAGCTGTTGCATTGGCATCAGGGATCGAGCGGGAGAGATCATAGCTACGTACTAGTTATCTATCATCCACCATCACCATCGCCAAGAGCTTGCTGAGAAGATCGGGGCACCCCATATCATCTTGGTATCAGATTTCCTCGTTGCCTCGGTAAGCAATCCAGAATCCATCCATAGATTAGAGAGTGTTTTTCATCCTATACAGAAAAAGCCCCACAAAAAGAGTTGCCATAGCCTAGATTACATCGTATTCGAGTAATAGTTGCTGATCGCGTTCCTCTATTAGATTAGATCTAGATCTGTTCTTCGTAGATTTGTTTTCTAGTGTTCTAGTTGTTTTCCACCATCTTTTTCCTCTACCATCAAGTCAGATCTGATCCAAGTAAAGAGTCCTAGTTGTGTACTACTTTGCGAGAAAAAAAAATTCGGCTCGCTGCCTCACGCCTGACCGCAGACAAGTCTGTGCTCTAGCGTGACCAAAAAAAATTCCGAAAATTTTTTTTTGAACCGTCGCCTTACCACAGACCAGTCTGTGCTAGTACGAGAGGAAAAAAAAAAGAAGAAAAAATCTTCCGGCATCCTGCCGCGGCAGGATTTTAGGCCGTTTTCTGCCGTGGCAGAGACCAATTCTCAGGTCAAATTTTTTTCTTTTTTTGTTTATTTATTTTTACTGAGTCCACATAGCGTACCTATCCTTGTGAGCCTTAGTAAGCCTTTCTTTGTGTCTATAACTCTCCTACGAGACTAGCATGCTTAGTGCTCTACGGGCTGCTCAGTTAGCAATCTTGTGCCCGTTTCGTTGAGACATTGCTAGCGTCTCTCCTTGTGCATTGCAACACGAGCATTCCTCCGACATACCTTACTTTTTGAGCTCATTTTCATAGTTGCAATTGCCCCATTTATCTCCACCGTGTGTGCTTCCGTGGGTCTTTGTCATACGATCAGCACTAGGACTTGTTTGCGGTGTAGATAGGATACCATACCTACAGCTCCACCATAAATACCCTGTGTGCCCTGTGATCGTTCTCTATACCTTTGATATTCACTTCATCACTTCAGTGCATCAGTCTTTGATTATGTTTGGTAGAGCATCTCTATTCACTTTGGAACGGTAAGATCTTTTTTCTTATCAGTTGTGAGTGAGTTGTGAGAGTTTCCACCATACTGATTTTGATTTGTGCACTAATGTACTAATCATGTCTTCTAGTAGTGTTGATGTGATGCAGAAAATGGAGGCAGGTGATGTTACAAATAATGTGGAGACGTACAGTTACAAATTCATCGACAATTGGTGTTGTAGTGGAACTTTTTGGAAGGAAGAACACGGTATTTTTGATGGTGATGGTCTTTTCCACCATAGTGTGATGATTGGTGAGCGATGTGCTTCCATTACCATTGATAGTAACTCTACTATTAATTTGATCAGCGTTGAAGTTGTACAAAAGTTGCAGCTACCCACATGTGCCCGTGCGGTGCCATATCTCTTGCATTCATCATATGGCACATTGCTGATTTCACACACCACTGATGTTCCTATGACTTTTAAAGAGCATACTGAGATTGTGCGTTGTGATGTATCTCCTATACCACTTGATTCTTGTCACATACTATTGGGAGAACCTTGGAGCAGAAGGTTTGACGCTCAAATATGTCCTGTTGTTGGAAGGATTTCTTTCAAATGGAACATGAAGAGGCGTGTTATGCTCAGGATTTCAGCCGACAAATTTCATGAGTATCATCTTCTTCGCCAGGAGAGGACAAAAGAGTTCAGTTTGTCTGCTAAGTACAAGGTCATGATGAATGGTGACAATTCTATTATTTGTCATCTTGAACACGGTGTGCATTACAACCCATGTGAGAATGAGAGCCACATAGCCAAGCTGAGTGAGAGTGTTATCAAAAGTGAGCTGTGTGATTCCACTAAACGTGAGGTTGAGAGCATCCATTCTAAGAGTATGAGAGAAAAAGAAAACATCAGTGCAGTAGATGATAATACATGTGAGGATATTTCTCCTAACTTAATCATCTCTACTCCTGGTATTGTTTCTTGTGCTATGCAGGTTGCTTTTGAAGAAAGGGAGCCGCCTATTTTACAAACTGCATCACACAATCTGGTATTGTTACTTGAGGAGGATGTCGTAGTACCTACTACAGCTGAGAAGTTTGTTAATGACATTGGTACTGATTTGGAGTTTCAGCCAACATGTGCGACATATTGTGAGTCTATTCCTTTACTGAAGCCTCCTTGTGATTTTCCTTGCACTACTGTTTCAGCACCATGTGATAGTTTACCAAATTCAAATTTTGATCATGTGGTATTGATAACACATAAGGAAATACTTGCTCGAATACCACCTGCTGATATTGTGTATTCCATCATGCTAAATGAACCTATGAGTATGAGTTGTGCTATGGATAAGATTTCTGAAATTTCATTTCTGAATTCTAGCACATATTCTCCTTGTTTCACTTTCAATCTGATTGGTGAATATAGCATGCATGAAAATTTTCTTGTGGATCACATATGCATTACTTGTGATCGAATCGCTGAACTGAAACATGCTGTTTTCAGCCATACATGTTGTGTGTCGACGATTTTGTGTTGTGAGATATATGCTAAAATTTGTGATAATATGAAACTAAAGTCAGGACTAGTTGATATAATGCAGCCAACACAAGTAATTTTACCTATGTTGGATCGTTGTAATCTTGCTAGAATAGAACCCCAGTTTTCATATTCATTGTGTTTATCCCAAAATTCGTTGTCTAGTTGTGCTAATGCTTTATACTTCACTTATATTTGCAAATTGAGTTGCATTTTACATACTAGACAACATGATCATGTTCATAATAATCAGAGTAGCGCAGTTGAAGCATGGCATGATTCAATTTGGTTTTCAGACATATTAAATTGGTTTGATCTTGTTCACAAATTTGATCATAGATCTTCTTTGAGAAAACTGAATTTAATATTGAAGAACATGACTATCTATTTAGTTGTTTTTTACCATGATCATGATTCTTTGAACTTCACTTATACCTGCAATTTAAGTTGCTTGATGTATACTGGACATACTTTTCATGTGAACAACAATAATACAACATGTTATATATACATATACTTTGCGTACACGTTGTTCTTTTTGTTTCTCCCACTTTCAGCTTACCTAAAGCCGAGGACGGCTTTTCATGAAGAAAGGGAGGATGATGAGGATATTTACAGGGATTATGATGATTCTGACTGCCTGAACTGGAAGGAAATACTGAGTCAAATCAATAATGATTATCAGGTGAATTCATTCTTAATTGAACCTGATGTTTAACTTAATGAGAACTTTATACTACCTAAGTCTATGCATCTTTGTATGATCAGGATTATTGATAACACAAGTGTTGCGTGAGGAGGAGGAGAGTTGCAGCAAGAAGGACAAGCGCTGATTTCCAATATCAACAAGTGCGCGAGGGAGGAGCGAGAGGCAGGCGCACTAGGATGCAATGAGGAAATCATGTATGAGCAAGAGAGAGAGATGGCGCACCAAGAATTACATGTTTGAGGTGTTCCACGATGTTTGGACTGCGTGCCAATAAGGCCAAACCCATATATGGGTCGGTATGTATCAGTTTGAGTCGAACCGAGTCAATTTGGGCCAAGTTATGGCTGTTTTTAGGCCCGTTTAGAGGGGAGGACGCCCCAGCCCTCTTATAAACCTCCGTAGCCGTCACAAGTTAGGTTTTTAGACCACGTTAAAATATTTTGGAGTTGTTTCTTTCATAGAACCTCTAGAATTACCCTGTGTTCGAATCTGCCAACTATAATTGAGTGTGATCTGTTGTTCCATTGGGAATTAGTAGATTGCATAGTACCGTTCGTGGTCACGGCTGCGTGCGCAAGAGTGTGGTGTTGTGAATATCCTACAAGGTTCGAGAGCTGTTGCATTGGCATCAGGGATCGAGCGGGAGAGATCATAGCTACGTACTAGTTATCTATCATCCACCATCACCATCGCCAAGAGCTTGCTGAGAAGATCGGGGCACCCCATATCATCTTGGTATCAGATTTCCTCGTTGCCTCGGTAAGCAATCCAGAATCCATCCATAGATTAGAGAGTGTTTTTCATCCTATACAGAAAAAGCCCCACAAAAAGAGTTGCCATAGCCTAGATTACATCGTATTCGAGTAATAGTTGCTGATCGCGTTCCTCTATTAGATTAGATCTAGATCTGTTCTTCGTAGATTTGTTTTCTAGTGTTCTAGTTGTTTTCCACCATCTTTTTCCTCTACCATCAAGTCAGATCTGATCCAAGTAAAGAGTCCTAGTTGTGTACTACTTTGCGAGAAAAAAAAATTCGGCTCGCTGCCTCACGCCTGACCGCAGACAAGTCTGTGCTCTAGCGTGACCAAAAAAAATTCCGAAAATTTTTTTTTGAACCGTCGCCTTACCACAGACCAGTCTGTGCTAGTACGAGAGGAAAAAAAAAAGAAGAAAAAATCTTCCGGCATCCTGCCGCGGCAGGATTTTAGGCCGTTTTCTGCCGTGGCAGAGACCAATTCTCAGGTCAAATTTTTTTCTTTTTTTGTTTATTTATTTTTACTGAGTCCACATAGCGTACCTATCCTTGTGAGCCTTAGTAAGCCTTTCTTTGTGTCTATAACTCTCCTACGAGACTAGCATGCTTAGTGCTCTACGGGCTGCTCAGTTAGCAATCTTGTGCCCGTTTCGTTGAGACATTGCTAGCGTCTCTCCTTGTGCATTGCAACACGAGCATTCCTCCGACATACCTTACTTTTTGAGCTCATTTTCATAGTTGCAATTGCCCCATTTATCTCCACCGTGTGTGCTTCCGTGGGTCTTTGTCATACGATCAGCACTAGGACTTGTTTGCGGTGTAGATAGGATACCATACCTACAGCTCCACCATAAATACCCTGTGTGCCCTGTGATCGTTCTCTATACCTTTGATATTCACTTCATCACTTCAGTGCATCAGTCTTTGATTATGTTTGGTAGAGCATCTCTATTCACTTTGGAACGGTAAGATCTTTTTTCTTATCAGTTGTGAGTGAGTTGTGAGAGTTTCCACCATACTGATTTTGATTTGTGCACTAATG
Source organism: Avena eriantha (assembly GCA_910589775.1). Classification (NCBI taxonomy): domain Eukaryota; kingdom Viridiplantae; phylum Streptophyta; class Magnoliopsida; order Poales; family Poaceae; genus Avena; species Avena eriantha. Next base: position 389,953,901 of record OU342743.1, read on the forward strand.
TACTAATCATGTCTTCTAGTAGTGTTGATGTGATGCAGAAAATGGAGGCAGGTGATGTTACAAATAATGTGGAGACGTACAGTTACAAATTCATCGACAATTGGTGTTGTAGTGGAACTTTTTGGAAGGAAGAACACGGTATTTTTGATGGTGATGGTCTTTTCCACCATAGTGTGATGATTGGTGAGCGATGTGCTTCCATTACCATTGATAGTAACTCTACTATTAATTTGATCAGCGTTGAAGTTGTACAAAAGTTGCAGCTACCCACATGTGCCCGTGCGGTGCCATATCTCTTGCATTCATCATATGGCACATTGCTGATTTCACACACCACTGATGTTCCTATGACTTTTAAAGAGCATACTGAGATTGTGCGTTGTGATGTATCTCCTATACCACTTGATTCTTGTCACATACTATTGGGAGAACCTTGGAGCAGAAGGTTTGACGCTCAAATATGTCCTGTTGTTGGAAGGATTTCTTTCAAATGGAACATGAAGAGGCGTGTTATGCTCAGGATTTCAGCCGACAAATTTCATGAGTATCATCTTCTTCGCCAGGAGAGGACAAAAGAGTTCAGTTTGTCTGCTAAGTACAAGGTCATGATGAATGGTGACAATTCTATTATTTGTCATCTTGAACACGGTGTGCATTACAACCCATGTGAGAATGAGAGCCACATAGCCAAGCTGAGTGAGAGTGTTATCAAAAGTGAGCTGTGTGATTCCACTAAACGTGAGGTTGAGAGCATCCATTCTAAGAGTATGAGAGAAAAAGAAAACATCAGTGCAGTAGATGATAATACATGTGAGGATATTTCTCCTAACTTAATCATCTCTACTCCTGGTATTGTTTCTTGTGCTATGCAGGTTGCTTTTGAAGAAAGGGAGCCGCCTATTTTACAAACTGCATCACACAATCTGGTATTGTTACTTGAGGAGGATGTCGTAGTACCTACTACAGCTGAGAAGTTTGTTAATGACATTGGTACTGATTTGGAGTTTCAGCCAACATGTGCGACATATTGTGAGTCTATTCCTTTACTGAAGCCTCCTTGTGATTTTCCTTGCACTACTGTTTCAGCACCATGTGATAGTTTACCAAATTCAAATTTTGATCATGTGGTATTGATAACACATAAGGAAATACTTGCTCGAATACCACCTGCTGATATTGTGTATTCCATCATGCTAAATGAACCTATGAGTATGAGTTGTGCTATGGATAAGATTTCTGAAATTTCATTTCTGAATTCTAGCACATATTCTCCTTGTTTCACTTTCAATCTGATTGGTGAATATAGCATGCATGAAAATTTTCTTGTGGATCACATATGCATTACTTGTGATCGAATCGCTGAACTGAAACATGCTGTTTTCAGCCATACATGTTGTGTGTCGACGATTTTGTGTTGTGAGATATATGCTAAAATTTGTGATAATATGAAACTAAAGTCAGGACTAGTTGATATAATGCAGCCAACACAAGTAATTTTACCTATGTTGGATCGTTGTAATCTTGCTAGAATAGAACCCCAGTTTTCATATTCATTGTGTTTATCCCAAAATTCGTTGTCTAGTTGTGCTAATGCTTTATACTTCACTTATATTTGCAAATTGAGTTGCATTTTACATACTAGACAACATGATCATGTTCATAATAATCAGAGTAGCGCAGTTGAAGCATGGCATGATTCAATTTGGTTTTCAGACATATTAAATTGGTTTGATCTTGTTCACAAATTTGATCATAGATCTTCTTTGAGAAAACTGAATTTAATATTGAAGAACATGACTATCTATTTAGTTGTTTTTTACCATGATCATGATTCTTTGAACTTCACTTATACCTGCAATTTAAGTTGCTTGATGTATACTGGACATACTTTTCATGTGAACAACAATAATACAACATGTTATATATACATATACTTTGCGTACACGTTGTTCTTTTTGTTTCTCCCACTTTCAGCTTACCTAAAGCCGAGGACGGCTTTTCATGAAGAAAGGGAGGATGATGAGGATATTTACAGGGATTATGATGATTCTGACTGCCTGAACTGGAAGGAAATACTGAGTCAAATCAATAATGATTATCAGGTGAATTCATTCTTAATTGAACCTGATGTTTAACTTAATGAGAACTTTATACTACCTAAGTCTATGCATCTTTGTATGATCAGGATTATTGATAACACAAGTGTTGCGTGAGGAGGAGGAGAGTTGCAGCAAGAAGGACAAGCGCTGATTTCCAATATCAACAAGTGCGCGAGGGAGGAGCGAGAGGCAGGCGCACTAGGATGCAATGAGGAAATCATGTATGAGCAAGAGAGAGAGATGGCGCACCAAGAATTACATGTTTGAGGTGTTCCACGATGTTTGGACTGCGTGCCAATAAGGCCAAACCCATATATGGGTCGGTATGTATCAGTTTGAGTCGAACCGAGTCAATTTGGGCCAAGTTATGGCTGTTTTTAGGCCCGTTTAGAGGGGAGGACGCCCCAGCCCTCTTATAAACCTCCGTAGCCGTCACAAGTTAGGTTTTTAGACCACGTTAAAATATTTTGGAGTTGTTTCTTTCATAGAACCTCTAGAATTACCCTGTGTTCGAATCTGCCAACTATAATTGAGTGTGATCTGTTGTTCCATTGGGAATTAGTAGATTGCATAGTACCGTTCGTGGTCACGCCTGCGTGCGCAAGAGTGTGGTGTTGTGAATATCCTACAAGGTTCGAGAGCTGTTGCATTGGCATCAGGGATCGAGCGGGAGAGATCATAGCTACGTACTAGTTATCTATCATCCACCATCACCATCGCCAAGAGCTTGCTGAGAAGATCGGGGCACCCCATATCATCTTGGTATCAGATTTCCTCGTTGCCTCGGTAAGCAATCCAGAATCCATCCATAGATTAGAGAGTGTTTTTCATCCTATACAGAAAAAGCCCCACAAAAAGAGTTGCCATAGCCTAGATTACATCGTATTCGAGTAATAGTTGCTGATCGCGTTCCTCTATTAGATTAGATCTAGATCTGTTCTTCGTAGATTTGTTTTCTAGTGTTCTAGTTGTTTTCCACCATCTTTTTCCTCTACCATCAAGTCAGATCTGATCCAAGTAAAGAGTCCTAGTTGTGTACTACTTTGCGAGAAAAAAAAATTCGGCTCGCTGCCTCACGCCTGACCGCAGACAAGTCTGTGCTCTAGCGTGACCAAAAAAAATTCCGAATTTTTTTTTTGAACCGTCGCCTTACCACAGACCAGTCTGTGCTAGTACGAGAGGAAAAAAAAAAGAAGAAAAAATCTTCCGGCATCCTGCCGCGGCAGGATTTTAGGCCGTTTTCTGCCGTGGCAGAGACCAATTCTCAGGTCAAATTTTTTTCTTTTTTTGTTTATTTATTTTTACTGAGTCCACATAGCGTACCTATCCTTGTGAGCCTTAGTAAGCCTTTCTTTGTGTCTATAACTCTCCTACGAGACTAGCATGCTTAGTGCTCTACGGGCTGCTCAGTTAGCAATCTTGTGCCCGTTTCGTTGAGACATTGCTAGCGTCTCTCCTTGTGCATTGCAACACGAGCATTCCTCCGACATACCTTACTTTTTGAGCTCATTTTCATAGTTGCAATTGCCCCATTTATCTCCACCGTGTGTGCTTCCGTGGGTCTTTGTCATACGATCAGCACTAGGACTTGTTTGCGGTGTAGATAGGATACCATACCTACAGCTCCACCATAAATACCCTGTGTGCCCTGTGATCGTTCTCTATACCTTTGATATTCACTTCATCACTTCAGTGCATCAGTCTTTGATTATGTTTGGTAGAGCATCTCTATTCACTTTGGAACGGTAAGATCTTTTTTCTTATCAGTTGTGAGTGAGTTGTGAGAGTTTCCACCATACTGATTTTGATTTGTGCACTAATGTACTAATCATGTCTTCTAGTAGTGTTGATGTGATGCAGAAAATGGAGGCAGGTGATGTTACAAATAATGTGGAGACGTACAGTTACAAATTCATCGACAATTGGTGTTGTAGTGGAACTTTTTGGAAGGAAGAACACGGTATTTTTGATGGTGATGGTCTTTTCCACCATAGTGTGATGATTGGTGAGCGATGTGCTTCCATTACCATTGATAGTAACTCTACTATTAATTTGATCAGCGTTGAAGTTGTACAAAAGTTGCAGCTACCCACATGTGCCCGTGCGGTGCCATATCTCTTGCATTCATCATATGGCACATTGCTGATTTCACACACCACTGATGTTCCTATGACTTTTAAAGAGCATACTGAGATTGTGCGTTGTGATGTATCTCCTATACCACTTGATTCTTGTCACATACTATTGGGAGAACCTTGGAGCAGAAGGTTTGACGCTCAAATATGTCCTGTTGTTGGAAGGATTTCTTTCAAATGGAACATGAAGAGGCGTGTTATGCTCAGGATTTCAGCCGACAAATTTCATGAGTATCATCTTCTTCGCCAGGAGAGGACAAAAGAGTTCAGTTTGTCTGCTAAGTACAAGGTCATGATGAATGGTGACAATTCTATTATTTGTCATCTTGAACACGGTGTGCATTACAACCCATGTGAGAATGAGAGCCACATAGCCAAGCTGAGTGAGAGTGTTATCAAAAGTGAGCTGTGTGATTCCACTAAACGTGAGGTTGAGAGCATCCATTCTAAGAGTATGAGAGAAAAAGAAAACATCAGTGCAGTAGATGATAATACATGTGAGGATATTTCTCCTAACTTAATCATCTCTACTCCTGGTATTGTTTCTTGTGCTATGCAGGTTGCTTTTGAAGAAAGGGAGCCGCCTATTTTACAAACTGCATCACACAATCTGGTATTGTTACTTGAGGAGGATGTCGTAGTACCTACTACAGCTGAGAAGTTTGTTAATGACATTGGTACTGATTTGGAGTTTCAGCCAACATGTGCGACATATTGTGAGTCTATTCCTTTACTGAAGCCTCCTTGTGATTTTCCTTGCACTACTGTTTCAGCACCATGTGATAGTTTACCAAATTCAAATTTTGATCATGTGGTATTGATAACACATAAGGAAATACTTGCTCGAATACCACCTGCTGATATTGTGTATTCCATCATGCTAAATGAACCTATGAGTATGAGTTGTGCTATGGATAAGATTTCTGAAATTTCATTTCTGAATTCTAGCACATATTCTCCTTGTTTCACTTTCAATCTGATTGGTGAATATAGCATGCATGAAAATTTTCTTGTGGATCACATATGCATTACTTGTGATCGAATCGCTGAACTGAAACATGCTGTTTTCAGCCATACATGTTGTGTGTCGACGATTTTGTGTTGTGAGATATATGCTAAAATTTGTGATAATATGAAACTAAAGTCAGGACTAGTTGATATAATGCAGCCAACACAAGTAATTTTACCTATGTTGGATCGTTGTAATCTTGCTAGAATAGAACCCCAGTTTTCATATTCATTGTGTTTATCCCAAAATTCGTTGTCTAGTTGTGCTAATGCTTTATACTTCACTTATATTTGCAAATTGAGTTGCATTTTACATACTAGACAACATGATCATGTTCATAATAATCAGAGTAGCGCAGTTGAAGCATGGCATGATTCAATTTGGTTTTCAGACATATTAAATTGGTTTGATCTTGTTCACAAATTTGATCATAGATCTTCTTTGAGAAAACTGAATTTAATATTGAAGAACATGACTATCTATTTAGTTGTTTTTTACCATGATCATGATTCTTTGAACTTCACTTATACCTGCAATTTAAGTTGCTTGATGTATACTGGACATACTTTTCATGTGAACAACAATAATACAACATGTTATATATACATATACTTTGCGTACACGTTGTTCTTTTTGTTTCTCCCACTTTCAGCTTACCTAAAGCCGAGGACGGCTTTTCATGAAGAAAGGGAGGATGATGAGGATATTTACAGGGATTATGATGATTCTGACTGCCTGAACTGGAAGGAAATACTGAGTCAAATCAATAATGATTATCAGGTGAATTCATTCTTAATTGAACCTGATGTTTAACTTAATGAGAACTTTATACTACCTAAGTCTATGCATCTTTGTATGATCAGGATTATTGATAACACAAGTGTTGCGTGAGGAGGAGGAGAGTTGCAGCAAGAAGGACAAGCGCTGATTTCCAATATCAACAAGTGCGCGAGGGAGGAGCGAGAGGCAGGCGCACTAGGATGCAATGAGGAAATCATGTATGAGCAAGAGAGAGAGATGGCGCACCAAGAATTACATGTTTGAGGTGTTCCACGATGTTTGGACTGCGTGCCAATAAGGCCAAACCCATATATGGGTCGGTATGTATCAGTTTGAGTCGAACCGAGTCAATTTGGGCCAAGTTATGGCTGTTTTTAGGCCCGTTTAGAGGGGAGGACGCCCCAGCCCTCTTATAAACCTCCGTAGCCGTCACAAGTTAGGTTTTTAGACCACGTTAAAATATTTTGGAGTTGTTTCTTTCATAGAACCTCTGGAATTACCCTGTGTTCGAATCTGCCAACTATAATTGAGTGTGATCTGTTGTTCCATTGGGAATTAGTAGATTGCATACTACCGTTCGTGGTCACGCCTGCGTGCGCAAGAGTGTGGTGTTGTGAATATCCTACAAGGTTCGAGAGCTGTTGCATTGGCATCAGGGATCGAGCGGGAGAGATCATAGCTACGCACTAGTTATCTATCATCCACCATCACCATCGCCAAGAGCTTGCTGAGAAGATCGGGCCACCCCATATCATGGACACTCTGGGTCGATTGGGCCGGATAGTCCGGGGTGACCGGACACTCCGGGTCGAGTGGGCCGGACAGTCCAGGGTGGCCGGACACTCCGGGAAGTGTCCAGGAAGTGTCTGATTCGACCTTCTGAATGTCCACGCCAGGTCCGGGCTCGGGCAGGCTGGACACTCCGGCTGAGTCGGGCCAGACACTCCGGGGTGGCCGGACACTCCGGCTGGATTCGGCCGGACACTCCGGCAGCTTCAGCTCAGGTGCAGCTTCAGGGCTCGTGGGTCGACGTGGCAGGGGTTCATACCTGATGATGCACAGAGTAGAGGTATGAAGTAGCACGCCATCCAAGGAGGTATCAAATTGGGACGAGGAGAGGAGTGAGTTCACCTTAGCTTGCAGGAGTTTGGCTCGGGCACGAGTCATGGGTTTACTTGGGGGACTTGTTGGTGTAGATGTAGAAGCGTCCGTAGGACGGGATGCATCAGCTCCCCCCCTTGGGAAAGAGTCGTCCTCAACTCTTCATGGATATCATCTTGAACATCTCCATCGTAGGGTGAGAGATCCTTGACATTGAATGTATTGCTTGCAAGGTACATGGAGGTCGGGATGTCGATGATGTAGGCATTGTTGTTGATTCGTTTGAGGACCTTGAAGGGACCATCTCCTCTTGGCTTGAGCTTGGAGTCACGTTCCTTGGGGAAGCGGTCCTTGCTTAGGTGTATCCACACAAAGTCACCTTCTTCAAATATCATCTCCTTCTTGTCCTTGTTTAACCTTGAAGCTTGGCGAAGGACTTGTTGTTCGATAGTTGCTCTTGTTTCTTCCTGAAGCTTCTTCATAGCTTGTGCGCGCTTCTCGACGTCCATGTTTGTGCGCTCATGGAGAGGTAGTGGTAGGATGTCGAGCGCGGTGAGGGGCTCCAAACCATAGACGATCATGAATGGACTCGTCTTGGTTGTTGAGTGCTTGGCTCGATTGTAGGCGAACTCGGCGTGTGGAATGCATTCCTCCCAATCCTTCAGGTTTTCTTGATCAACACACGAAGGAGGGTTCCGAGGCTCCGGTTGACAACTTCAGTTTGGCCATCAGTTTGAGGATGTGATGCGGATGAAAAGAGGAGCTTGACGCCGAGCTTGGCCATGAGGGTCTTCCACAAGTAGCTCATGAATTTGACATCGCGGTCGGAGACGATTGTCCTTGGCACACCGTGAAGACGGACGATTTCCCTGAAAAACAGATTTGCAACATGTGAAGCATCGTCGGTCTTATGGAACGGTATGAAGTGTGTCATCTTGGAAAAACGATCCACAACAACAAATATAGAATCATGACCATGCTTGGATCTAGGCAATCCTAACACAAAATCCATGCTAATGTCGGACCAAGGTGTATGAGGAATAGGCAATGGCATATAAAGACCATAGGGATTAGCTTGCGACTTAGCTTGAACACATGTCGTGCATCGTTGAACGTAGCGCTCCACGTCACGCTTCATCTTGGGCCAAAAGTAGTGATTGGAGAGCATGTCCAATGTCTTGTCGCGACCAAAGTGACCCATAAGGCCTCCACCATGAGATTCTTTGGAGACGAGTTGGTTGATTTGACGTTCAATCTCCTTTGTCTCCTCCGGGGTCGTGCGGTAAGCGGCGCAGTTGGGAAGTGGTGCACCAGGGATGAGGTCAATGCGATGTTCTATGCCGCGAAGAGGAGGTAGTCCATGTGGAAGCTCCTCTGGGAACACATCCTTGAATTCCTGCAAAACACTCATCAAAGATGGAGGAACATTGGTTAATTCGTTAGTTCCTTGCGCTAGTCCCTTGCAAAGGAGGACATAGTGCAAGATGGATGGGTTGTTCCGAACATCTCTCATCTCACTTTTGGTGGCAAGGAGAACACTCTTTGTTTTTCCACTCGAATTTGGCTTGTGGCTCTCACTCACTATGAGGTGGTTCTCTCTGTCACCGCTCTTCTCACAAGTAGGTGTTGTGCTTTGCGCCCTCGCTAAAGCCTTTGCATTGTCCGCAATTATTTGGCTAGGAGTCATCGGTTGCAAAACACATGTTTTGTTGAGCCATTTGAAGGTGTATATATTGGTGCGACCATCATGTTGAGTAGCCTTGTCAAATTGCCATGGTCGACCAAGAAGCATGTGGCAAACAGTCATGGGAACCACATCACACTGCACCGTATCTTTGTAAGGACCAATGGCGAAGGAGACCGATACGGTATGCTTGATCTTCACGGACCCTTGGTCACTTAGCCATTGCACGTGGTAGGGGTGCTTGTGTGGATGGAGGTTGAGGTTGAGCTTCTCACACAACTCGGTGCTAGCAAGGTTGTGACAACTCCCTCTGTTAATGATCACCTTGATAGATTTGCCATTGATGTCGGCTCGTGTTTGGAAGATATTGGAGCGTTGGTCTTCATGCTCTTGTGCTTGAGTGGTCAAGATTCTTGTGACGATAAGAGATGGACTTGCGTCATGTTCACACATGAGGAGTTCTTGATCATCTTCCACTCGTTGCCTTGCCATTGCTTCCTTGACACGGGCATCAAACTCATCTTCACTCAAGTACTCCTCATCACCATTGTCATGGATGAACAAGATTTTCTTGTTTCCACATTCGGCCGACTTGTGTCCTTTACCTCCACACTTGTAGCATTCACCATTGAAAGGTGTATGACTTTTTGCTTGCTTGCCATTTGGTGGCAGTTTTCCTTGAGGAAGTGTGGGCTTGAAGGAAGGCTTGGAGGTACTTGAGGAGCTACCATTGAAGGTTGTTGGTGTAGGGGTTGAAGCTTGCTTGTAGGTGAAGTACGGCTTGGGCTTGTTGTACTTGATATCCTCTTGCACTTGACGTTCAGCCTTTGTTGCAATGTGCACAAGCTCAACCATGGTGTTGTATGTTTGGAACTTGACGATGCGCTTGATTGGGTGATTCAAGCCAATAAGGAAACGTGCCATTGTTTGCTCCATGCACTCATCAATGTTGGCGCGAATCAAGTTTAGTTCCATTTCCTTGAAGTATTCTTCCACGGTCTTTGTCCCTTGACGAAGCGCTTGAAGGTTGTTGAGAGGTCACGCGTGTAGTGTGCGGGGACGAACCGGGATCTCATGTGAGCCTTCATGCCATGCCAAGTTGTGATTGGCAGCTCTTGTCTTGCATCACGAGCAACTTGAACTTGTTCCCATAAAAGGTTGGCGTAATCATCAAACTCTAGCGAAGCCATGGCGACCATCTTCTCGTTGCTATAGTTGTGCATGCGGAAGATCTTGTCGACTTTGAGTGCCCACGAGAGGTATTCTTCGGGGTCATTGGATCCGGGGAACTTGGGCATTGTGAACTTGAGCTTGCCAAAAGTTTCTTCATTGTTGCGGTCATTGCGACGAGCTTGGTGACCTTGTTGATGATCTTGTAGTTGGGGAGGTGGAACTTGGTTCTCGCGTCCTTGTTGCAGAGCTTGCTCTTGGTATTGTTGTTGAGGAGGAGCTTGCTCTTGCTCTTGGCGCGGCTGTTGACGTGGTTGCCGTACTTGGGCCTCATGGTGGCGAAGGTGTGTAGCCTCTTGACGCGGTTGATGACGAAGAGGAGGCTCGTTCCTTGGTTGGTGATGTTGGTTAGGTACATGGGCCTCACGGCGAAGAACATGGTCATGAGCCTCTTGACGTGGTGGGCGTCGCTCAACTTGTATCACTTGACGCTCCAAGTTTTTTTGATGTGGAGGGGGTGCCTCGCGATGACCATGGTGTCGTTGTTGACGTTCATGACGTTGATGACGAGGAGGAGGATCTTGACGAGCTTGATTCTCCAAATTGGAGTCATCACTTGTTGTGTCAAGAATGTGTCGCGATCGATGGTGGTAGACTTGCGGTTGCGCTTGCGGTTCCTCTTGTGGTTATTCTTGTTGAATCACTAGTGCCCTTGCGTGATGACGGTGTGCTTCTTGCCTTGCTCGTGGCCTTGAAGAGAGGTCACCGTCATAGCTTGACGTTGCGGCCTGCCGTGGGGAAGGTACATAGTTCGATGAGATTCCATCTTCAACCACGGGGGCATCATTGCGTCTTTGAGCACTTTGATGTAGATCTTGTGGAAGAGGTGCATGACGATGTGAAGAACTTGCCGAGCTTGATGCGCGTGAACGTGGTCTTGCCATGCCATCGATAAGGCGTCGAAGATTGTCATTTGTTTCGGCGACAGAGCGTTGAAGCGCTTCATTTTGGTGGCCGAAGTTGTGATGCATTGCATGCATTTGTCGTTCGAGGCTGTCGAAGCGGTTGTCGATGTTCTTGAACTCGGCTTGCGTCTCGCCAAATTGTTCATCTTGTCACGTCTCAAGTGCTTGGCAACGTTCACGGAACTCTTGTCGAACGATGAAGTGACTTGCGCGCGTCATGTACGGACCTTGATCTTCTTCTTGGGGAGGTGGTTGGCTCGTCTCACCGTGCCTATCCATCATGCAAAACACACAAGTATTGTATATGGAAGTGGAATATGGTGGTGTTAGCCTTGTACCTCACCTTGGGGATTGCACCAAACTAGAAACCACAAGTGAGAGCTATTAGCTTGCAAAGTGGAAATGCCAAGAAAACTCACACTAACTCTCAAAAGCTTCTTGGTGGTAGGTTAGGGTTATGGAAAGCCAAAGAACCAACCAAAACAAAAGGGGTAGTCAAAAGTGGTAAAAATCCAACAAAACTCAAGTCAAAGGCGAAGGTCAACAACTCAAAAGGGTGATGGGAATCTACGACTATGTACACACACGTGGAGAAAGTTAGGATTGACATTACTATGAAAATGAGCAAACAAAATGTCCTAACGAAGACTAAGCTCGTTGTCGTGCCAATGCAAGGAGAGACCGTGGCTCGTTTGCAAAGAGGAAAAGTGAGCAACGGATTTGTGCACTTGCCTTGGGCGCTCTTCTTTCTCTCTTGCTTACAAGTTTTGAGACTCTCTTTTGCAATGGGAGACTATTTTTTCTTTTGCTTTTTCTTTGTACCTTTTTCCTTTTTTTTTTGCTCTCCCTTGATGCTACCTAGTCACACTTGATATTGCTCTTGCAGTCTCACTATCCAAGGACAAATGCACAATGCTCAAGCAAACACAAGATGAGCCACTCTCATGGGATAGGTACACACAAAGGAAGATGGGGGTTAACAAGGTGACGCAAGTTATACCTTCTTTGATGATGAACTTGGCGTCGGTGGTGCGGGATGATGTTCGTGGTCCCTGGTGTCGATGAGCGCGGAAGTTGATAATGCGGAAGCTTGTTTGTGCTTACTGAAACGCACACGGGACACGAGCAAACAAAGGAGATTAGCCAATGCGAAAAATGAGGCAAAACTGTCAAAACTGGCGTTACAGCCGGACACTCCGGTCTGTCTGGGTCGGACACCCCGGTCTGGCCAGACACTCAGGTCTGGTTCGGCCGGACACTCCGGTTGGGCCGGACACTCCGGTCGGTATGAGCCGGACACTCCGGCACAGGTTTCATGCTTGTGTTCTTGAGCGGAAATCCTCGCCTTCGGGCCTCAAATCCGCGAAAAACTGGCCAAATCGGGTTGGGGAAACATAGGATAAAGCTGGACCAACTCCTTAGACAAGGTTTGGTCGGATCAAAACCACAAATGACACTCCAAATCAAGAGATCGATCCAAAGGCAAATATGGGCTGTTTTTTTATGGGGATTTTCGAATTTTTGGTGGATAGAAGAAAAAATTGTGGGGGAAATCGTGAGCAACGAAGCTCTTGATACCAATATGTTGAGGGCAAACCTCTAGGGTGGCCCGATCTTTCACGATTCCCTTTCAAATCGAGGGTGGAGTGCGGGGGAAGGAGGGAAGGATGAACACGAGGAACACACGCACGAAGAACGCGATGAACACACACACGCAAAACCACGATAAACACCAATAGCTCACGCCGGCGGTGACCGGTCCGGCGCAATCCCTAGGATCGGCGTCGGGCGGAGGACTCTCTCTCGAACCGGCACAGCGAGATGGGAGACTCGGTGAGATCTTGACGTCTAGGCAAAGGAACACCGATGCCTAGGCCTTGTACAACACGGAGGCACGATGCAAACTCCAACGAGGTTTGGGGATATTGGTGCTCCTTAGTCAAGGAGCATGAGGCAAGAATTAGATAGATCCACAAATGGGTTTCCACTAATTCCAATATCATGCCTAGGGTTTACAATGGAGGTGGGGGTCTATATATAGGCCAGCCACAAGTTTAGGGGTAATTCAGGCATTAAAGTAGAGTTCTGGGCGAAGTAGAGGGGTACATGGGCCAGAGGGCCCAGCTAGGCTCGCAGGCCCATCACTTGGGCCGAACACTCCGGGTCGAGTGGGCCAGACAGTCCGGGGTGACCGGACACTCCGGGTCGAGTGGGCTGGACAGTCTGGGGTGGCCGGACACTCCGGGAAGTGTTCGGGAAGTGTCTGATTCGACCTTCTGAATGTCCACGCCAGGTCCGGGCTCGGGCAGGCCGGACACTCCGGCTGAGTCAGGCCGGACACTCCGGCAGCTTCAGCTCAGGTGCAGCTTCAGGGCTCGTGGGTCGACGCAGCGGGGGTCCGTACCTGATGATAGAGTAGAGGTATGAAGTAGCACGCCATCCAAGGAGGTATCAAATTGGCACGAGGAGAGGAGTGAGTTCACCTTAGCCTGCAGGAGTTTGGCTCGGGCACGAGTCATGGGTCCACTTGGGGGACTTGTTGGTGTAGATGTAGAAGCGTCCGTAGGACGGGCTGCATCACGAAATATGTTTGTGTGTGATAGAGGAGCATGTCATTTGTGGCATGTCCATTCTTGTTCACAACACTATTAGCACAACTCAAGTATTGCAAACGAAATGCGTATGCAAGGTCAAAGTGCATGGATGTCGTTTGAACATCATCCAAATGTGGGAACTCAAAAACTCCATAAAGTGTCTTAGTGTGGCACTCAAAGCAATTGACTAAGAAATGGATCAACATCTTTGATGCAAGAGTAGGAGAATTTGGCAAAAACACATGAGGAAAGATATCCAAAACAACATCATTATGTGTGCAAACCAACCATTGGAAAGAACAATTGTTCAATATGTTGGATGCCATACACATATCATCAAAGGCCAAAATCATGGGGGTATGAGTATCGCAAGCGGATGCAAAAACAACATGTTTGCAAACAAACCATATGAAAGAGCAAGTGGTCCTTATGTTTGTTGCAACAACAATACGAGAGACTTGGAAGCTCTCATGACAATACATGCTCATAATGGCATTATGGTTGCACACAAAACATCAGAAAGAGAAATTGTTCAACATTTTTGTGGCAACACACAAAGCATCAATATCCAATAGCGACGAAACATGATTGTCACAAGGTGAAAGAATACCATTAACATGCTTGTAAGAAAACCATAGGAAAGAGCAATTTTTCAACATGAAAGATGCAAAGCACGCAAAAGGTATCAGAGATGGGTTCGATCTTGAACTCACTTGGGGGATGCTCTCTAGAGCTCTTTTTGTCAACTCGTGCTCAACCGAGGTTGACATTATCTTGCGGGTACCTACACACATCAAACACAAAAGGAAGAACGTGTGTGCATGGTAGAGAAACACATCATCCATCATGACGTAACTCTTCTTGTGCACATCACCATTAGTGTCAATCAAGTATGGAAAATATGCATGGTGAGTATGCAAGTGGGGAACATGCTTATCATGCCAATCATCAAAATTTCCAAAATTTGAGAAAGCTATGGGGGCCATCTCAATATAAACCATATGGGAATTATTATTGCAAGCAAAACAAGTGAAAGAGAAATTATTCAACTTATTGCAAGCAACGGGGGAGATTGTAAAACACTCATGACAAAGCATTATCCGAGGGGTACCATTGGTAACATCATTGCAAGCAAAACATTGGAAAGAGCAATTGTTCAACAAAGTGCAAGTAATTATATCATCAATGTAATGTTTATAGCATGGCATGTCTATGGCAACATCATCACAATCAAATAATTTCACATGCTCAACAATATGCAAATGCAAAGTATCACATGGAAATATCAATGAACATATGTGATATCACAAACATCATCCATATCATGCAAGTCATCACAAATCATCATGTCCACTAGTGGGGTCATGGCATCATCAACACCCTTATTTTTACCTTGTTCATACCTCTCATATGAAGTGGGTGTTGTGGTAGCATTGGCCTCCATGTGGGCGAATTCTTCATCCTGTATGGGGATGGCATCATCTTCATTCACCATGTACATCTTATCGGTCGGAGGCATCATCATCTCCAAGATTGGCGCTTCTTGATCCATGGAATCTAGCACATCATGAGAAAACACACTAGAGGTAGAGGGTAAGTCGGTAGAAATCAAAGTTGTCTCACATGACCTATCAACTACCACTCTCAAATCACTAGGTGTATCACTCATGCCCTCCAAGTGGAAGCACTCAATCTCACATATGGTGGAGTCACTCATCTCACTCTTGCTTTCACTCAAGTGGGCTAAGTGGCTCTCATACTCACATGGGATTGGTACCACATCATCACTCAAGCATATGGGGGTAGGCTCGGTTCTCTCAACTCCATGCGCCTCCTTTGGTGAAGGGAAAATCCCATGCTCACCAATCTTGACCTTGTCATCGCCATCTTGCACCTTGGCTTGTGTAGTCCTCTTGACGTACTCGTCCAACTTGGTGAAGTAGAGGTCTTCGTCTTCCTCATCCATGAAGGTGCATGCGTCATCTAGGACGTCAAGTCTTGGCGTTGAAGCTTGATGGCGTGGAGGAGAACTTGCTCTTGGTGCCATTTTGGTGGTGGCACGAGTAGTTGAAGGTGCCTTATGATGGTGTCGACGGAGGTCATTGGCGTGCCTTGCCAACGGTGGATGTAGATGGCGCACTTTGTCATCCACATGACGCTCGCGACGATGCTTCTTATCCTTGGCACTCTTCTTGGTGAGGCGTTGTAATGAGCGCAAAGCACCATTATTCTTGGCCATCATGCTCATGGTTTTGGCGAAGTTGATGTCCATGTCGCGCTTGAAGTTGTCCATTTGATGGTGGACCTTGGTGCTCTCGAGGTGGAGGCTCCGTCTTGGTCGATGCGACTTGAGGAGTTTGTCGTTGTCGTTCTTGAAGTCATCCATGCTTGGGGAGTTATTGTTGTTGTAGAACTCCATATCACCCAAGCATGTGGAGCCATTGTCGGTGTAGTGCTCCATCATGTCATCCATGCTTGTGGAGGCATATGCATGGTGGCTCATCGTGGATTCTTCATAGAAATCATCCTCGGTTCCGGAGTCCCTAGACATGTTTCACAAGACCAAGTGTTTCATATGGAAGTGGTAGGGGGTTAGGAATGCAACGTCAAACCTTACATTACCTTGGAAGATAGTATCGTGCAAGTGGCAACACTTGAGAGCAATCAAAACCAAGCAAAGTGAAGTTCACGTGGAACACCAGAACCAACTAACCACTAAAAACACACACACACAAAGCTTATGGTGGATGGGTATGGAAGGTGGCGTGTCCAAGAACAATCCGAACTCAAGATGTTGTAATGGCAAGTAAAGAACCACGATGATCACAAAGCAAAACAAGTCAATCCACAAGAAGGAAATATTTACAAGGAAACACACATGGTGGGATAAATGGGACTTGTGCAACGGACAGGGTGAGCTAAGAGCCAAATGATTACCTAGCGAAGACTATAAGCTCGTGTCGCACAAGTGCAAGGAGAGACGCTAGTTCGATTGCAATAAATTGGTGGCCTACAAGATATGCACAATAAGTACCACCTATTTGATGTTCATCGAGCTTGCGCTTCCTATTCTATGAGCACTTTCTTCTTTCTTTTTCTTTTTCTATTTTTTCACTTTTCTTTTCTTTTTCACTTGCCCCTTCCTTGTTCCAACAACTATACAAGATAACTATATGAGATAGCACGCTCACAACTTTTGCTCGGAATTCTACAAGGTATCAAATGTGCATAGCCCAAGCAATCATATGAGGAAGTAGTCTAAATAGGTGTTTGTTGAACACAAAGATAGTGTAGCTCACAAAGGAAAGCAAGTGGGGAGAAGTCGCGGAATTTTATACCTTTCGTCGCCGATCTTCACCCTTTATTGATGGATTCCGCCTTGCTCACGGAACTTGTATGGAGTAGATAGCATGAACCACGGATCTGATGATGTAGAGCTCTTTCTCCTCTTCGAAACGAGCTAAAGAACACCAAAATCCGAGTTCGTATGCAAAAGTTATGCTCAAAACCGTGAAGCAGATTTTTTTGTTAGCGGGGGGGGGGGGGGCGGATAGTCTGGTGCGCGTAGGCCGGACAGTCCGGCCGGGGCGGAGATTCCGGTCAATTTATGCCGGATACTCCGGTGGGGCGGATACTCCGGTCTGGTTTGGCCGGACAGTCCGGTCCGGTTGATCCAGAAGTTCCAGAACACGAACGGGACGAGTTTTGGCGGAAAAACTCGAACCAAAACCACAAATTGATGGGGGAAAACAAGGAACTAAGCCATGGGAACGCAGGGGAAGGTAGATCAACAAGTTTAGCAATTAATCCACGGATCAAAACCTACCAAAACGCACTCAAATCACAGATCGATCCAAAACACGGAATTTGGGCTATTTTTTTGGGGATTTTTGAATTGATGGGGGAAAAGACCAAATCGAGGAGAAATCCGTGGCAACCAAAAGCTGCTGATACCAGATGATGAGGGCAAACCTCTAGGGTGGCCCGATCTTCATGGATCTCGTGGTCAAATCAATGGGAAAGCGAGGGAAAAGGGAGAAGGTAGCGGAAGCGGATGCACACCTCGCGAAGAACACGATGAACACACGCAAAACACACACGATACAAGGCCGATTGCTCTCACCGGTGGCCACCGGTCCGATAGAATCCTCGCAAGGAAAGATCGGTCAACGTGCTCCCGTCAATCCCAAGCGGAGAGGGAAGAACACCTTGGAGAGGGTCTTGACGTCTTGGCAAAGGGACACCGAAGCCAAGGCCTTGTACAACGAGGGAGGCGCGATGCAAACTCCAACGAGGTACAACCCGCAAGGATTGCACCTCTATGTATCACGCCAATCCCTGGATCGGTTTATTGTCCGTAGGACGGGATGCATCAAAAGTTCTCATTAAGTAAAACATCAGGTTCAATTAGGAATGAATTCACCTGACAGTCATTATTGATTTGACTCAATATTTCCTTCCAGTTCAGGCAGTCAGAATCATCATAATCCCAGTATATATCCTCATCAAACTATCACATGGTGCTGAAACAGTAGTGCAAGGCAAATCACAAGGAGGCTTCAGTAAAGGAATAGACTCACAATATGTCGCACATGTTGGTTGAAGCTCGAAATCAGTACCAATGTCATTAACAATCTTCTCAGCTATAGTAGGTACTACGACATCCTCCTCAAGTGACAATACCAGATCGTGTGATGCAGGTTGTAAAATAGGCGGCTCCCTTTCTTTAAAAGCAACCTGCACATCACAAGATACAACACTATGAGTAGACATGATTACGTTAGTAGACAACTCACATGTCTCATTAGTGTCCACTCTCAAATTTTTTGGAATAGGCCATTTGTAGTTGTTCAAAAACATAGAACGTAGAAATTGCTTGAAATCTTTCCAAAGGATTTTTACCCATGACACCATACACAATCCTTGCGTCCTTCCACCAATGAGCTACCTCTTCATCCACACGTCGGTGAGCAAGAATGTATTCTATATGGCCATTAAACTTGCAATCGAAAGTACGACATCTCGCAAAACCAAATCCCATATCAATTTCCCAAATCTGATATTCCGCAGGTGTGGCGGAACTTTCCAATCGCCACTTTTGGACCATATGCCATGCCAACCACAATAGCTAAATAGTCATGGTAAACATCATCTGATTTCTGCATCACATCAACACTAGTAGAAGTCATGATTAGTACATTAGTGCAAAAACACAAAATTGTTTTGGTGGCACACTCACAACTCACTCAAAAACTGACAAGAAAGCAGATCTTACCATTCCAAAGTGAATAGTGATGCTTACCAATTCGAAATCAAAGACTGATGCACTGATGTGATGAAGTGAATACCAAAGGTATAGAGAACGATCGCAAGGCTCACAGGTTATTTATGGTGGAGCTGTAGGTATGGTATCCTAACTACACCGCAAACAAGTCCTAGTGCTGATCGTATGACAAACACCCACGGAAACACACACGGTGGAGATAAATAGGGCAATTGCAACTATGAAAATGAGCTCAATAAAGTGAGGTATGTCGGAGGAACACTCGTGTTGCAATGCACAAGGAGAGATGCTAGCAATGTCTCAACGAAACGGGCACAAGATTGCTAAACTGAGCAGCCCGCAGAGCAGTAAGCACGCTAGTCTCGTAGGATAGTTTTAGACACAAAGAAAGCCTTACTAAGGCTCACAAGTATAGGTACGCTATGTGAACTCAGTAAAAAAATAAACAAAAAAGAAAAAAAATTGACCTGAGAATTGGTCTCTGCCGCGGCAGAAAAATAGGTCAAATCCTATCGCGGCAGGATGTCGGCAGGGAAAAAACTCTCGCTGAAGGACAGACTTGTCTGTGGTCAGGCGGGAGCAAAGCGACCTGGTTTTTTTTTCATGTGAGGAAACTCACGTACAACAAGCCTAACATGATCGTGACTTGTTTTTTTACTTCAACGTGAAGCAAGCTCACGTATAGTTACAGATCCGATCGGTTTGCCTTTTTTTCTCCTTCTTTAAAACGGATCTACAACCTCAGACTAAAATAAAATAGATCTAATAGATCTAAGACTCAAGAACACGACGAACAGTCTAGAAATAGTCTAGGGACTCCAACAACGGATCAAAAACAGACGAAAACTAGACAAAAACTATGACTCAGATTTGAAAGAAAGGCTACACAAAAGGATTATGATCAGCAACTAGAACTCACGAACAGTGTTATCTAGGCTATGGCAATGAACTATGAACCCTAATATTTTTATGTGGCTTTTTCTGTATAGGACAAAAACTACTAATCTATGGATGGAATTGTGGATGCTTACCAATGCGACACTGGAAATCTGATACCAAGATGATAAAGGCTGCTTGTCGATACCAACATAGAGTTGGGGTCAAAACCAGACATATCTCTAACTTTCCTAACTTAAAAGGACTCTATTTGTAAACTAACAGAAACCGTCTGTCGACTTGTTTTGGTTGCTGCGCATAGCTCGTAGCGAACTAGGAGACGTGCAAGTACCCGTTGGAAAGATCTCGGAATTATCTTTCCAACAAGTACTTATGTGCTTAATTCGGAGTTGGTATGTGGAAAGAACGCCCGTTTCAATTTCAGAACTTCTGTCTGTCTGAATTGAACCTTCCTTATTGTTCGTCTTCGTTTTGATGATCTTCTCTTGCGCCTTCCTCCCGCTCCTCCCTCGCGCATCCTCGGGCGATCATCATGCCGGCCTCCTCTTGTAGCCCTTCTCCTCCTCGTGCCATGCTTGTTTCTTCAACGAACCTGATCATACATAAATGCATAGACTTAGGTAGTATGAAATTCTTATAAATGAAAGCATCATGGTCAACTAGGAATAAATTCACCTGATAGTCATTATTGATTTGACTCAATACTTACTTCCAGTACAAGCAGTCAGAATCATCATAATCCCTGTAGATATCCTCATCACCATCCTAGCACGGACATTCAGTATGCCACTTCGGACACTACCCAGAGTGTCCAGCCACACCGGACTATCCGGTCCACCCAACCCGGACTGTCCGGCCTGAAGATGGGTCTGCGAGCCCTAGCTGGGCCTTGTGGCCCATGTACCCCTCTACTTCGCCCAGAAGTCTTCTTTAATGCCTAAATTACCCCTGAACTTGTGGTTGGCCTATATATAGTCCCCCACCTCTATTGTAAATCCTAGGCATGATATTTGGAATTAGTGGAAACCCCTTGTGGATCTACCTAGTTCTTGCCTCATGCTCATTTGACAAAGGAGCACCAAATATCCCAAACCTCGTTGGAGTCTGCATCGTGCCTCCGCATTGTACAAGGCCTAGGCATCGGAGTCCCTTTGCCTAGACGTCAAGATCTCATCGAGTCTCCCTTCTCGCCATGCTAGTTC
Source organism: Avena eriantha (assembly GCA_910589775.1). Taxonomy (NCBI): domain Eukaryota; kingdom Viridiplantae; phylum Streptophyta; class Magnoliopsida; order Poales; family Poaceae; genus Avena; species Avena eriantha. The sequence goes on from OU342743.1 coordinate 389,974,821, forward strand.
GAGAGAGAGTCCTCCGTCTGACGCCGATCCTAGGGATTGCGCCGGACCGGTCACCGCCAGCGTGAGCTATTGGTGTGTATCGTGGTTTTGAGTGTGTGTGTGTTCATCGTGTTCGTTGTGTTCATCCTCCCCTCCTCTCCCCGCAGTCCATCCTTGATTTGAACAGGATTCGTCAAAGATCGGGCCACCCTAGAGGTTTGCCCTCAACAAATTGGTATCAAGAGCTTCGTTGCTCACGAATTACCCCACAAATTTTTCTTCTATCCACCAAAAATTCGGAAATCTCCAAAAAACAACCCAAATTTGCCTTTGAATCGATCTCTTGATTTGGAGTGTTATTTATGGTTTTGATCTGACCAAACCTTGTCTTAGGAGTTGGTCCAGCTTTATCCTGCGTTTCCCCAGCCCGATTTGGCCATTTTTCATGGATTTGAGGCCTTAATGCAAGAATTTCCGCTCAATAACACGAGCAGGAAACCCACACGGTAGTGTCCGGTCTGACCTGACCGGAGTATCCGGTCCAACCAGACCGGAGTGTTTGGCCAGACAGGAGTGTTTGGCCAGACCGGAGTGTTTGGCCATAACGCCAGTTTTGATAGCTTTGCCTCATTTTTCGCATTGGCTAATTTCCTTTGTTTGCTCGTGTCCCGTGTGCATGTCAGCAACTAACAACAAGCTTCCGCATAAACAACCTCCGTGCTCATTGACACGACGACCCATGAACATCATCCCGCACCACCGACGGCAAGTTCATCATCACCAACGAAGGTATAACTTGTGTCACCTTGTTAACCCCTATATTCCTTTGTGTGTACCTATCCCATGAGAGTGGCTCATCTTGTGTTTGCTTGAGCATTGTGCACTTGTCCTTGGATAGTGATAGTGCAAGAGCAATAGCAAGAGTGACTTGGTAGCATCAAGGGAGAGCAAAAAAAGATACAAAGCAAAAGAAAAAGAAAAATAGTCTCCCATAGCAAAAGAGAGACTCAAAGCCTGTAAGCAAGAGAGAAAGAAGAGCGCCCAAGACAAGTGCACAAATCCTTTGCTCATTTTTTGCAAACGAGCCACGGTCTCTCCTTGCATTGGCACGACAACGAGCTTAGTCTTTGTTAGGACATTTTGTTTGCTCATTTTCATAGTTGTGTCAATCCCAACAATCTCCACGTGTATGTATGTAGTCGTAGGTTCCCGTCACCCCTTTGAGTTGTTGACCTTCGCCTTTGACTTGAGTTTTGTTGGATTTTACCCACTTTTGACTATCCCTTTTCTTTTGGTTGGTTCTTTGGCATTCCACAACCCTAACCTACCACCCACAAGTTTTTGAGAGTTAGTTCTTTCTTTAGTGTGAGTTTTCTTTGCATTTCCACTTTGCACACTTATAGCTCTCACTTGTGGTTTCTAGTTTGGTGTAATCCCCAAGATGAGGTTGAAGGTTCCCCACACCATATATTGCTCTCCATATACAACCCTTTGTGTTTTGCATGTTGGATAGGCACGGTGAGTCGAGCCAACCACCTCCCCAAGAAGAAGAACAAGGACCGTACATGACGCGCGCAAGTCAATTCATTGTCCCACAAGAGTTCCATGAACGTTGCCAAGCCCTTGAGACATGACAAGATGAACAATTTGGCAAGACGCAAGCCAAGTTCAAGAACATCGACAACCGCTTTGACGGCCTCAAGCGACAAATGCATGCAATGCATCACAACTTCGATCACCAAAATGAAGCGCTACAATGCCCCGTCCCCAAAACAAATGACAATCTTCGATGCCTCATTGACAGAACGGCAAGACCACGTTCACGTGCATCAAGCTCTTCAAGTTCTTCACGTCGTCATGCACCTCCTCAACAAGATCTACATCCAAGTGCTCCAAGATGCAATGATGCCCCCGTGGTTGAAGATGGAAGTTCTTCGAACTATGTACCTTCCCCGTGGCACGCTGCAACGTCAAGCTATGATGGTGATTTCTCTTCAAGACCACGAGCAAGGCAAGAAGCACACCGTCATCACGCAAGGGCATTGGTGATCCAACAAGAGAAACCACAAGAAGAACCGCAAGTGCAACCGCAAGTCTACCACCATAGTCCGCGACACGTACTTGACACAACAAGTTACGACTCCAATTTGGCAAATTAAGCTCGTCATCGACGTGAAGCTCACCAAGATCCTCCTCTGCGTCATCACTGTCATGAACATCCGCACCGACAACATGGTCATCACGAGGCGCCTCCTCCACCACACCAAAACATGGAGTGTCAAGTGATAGAAATTGAGCGACGCCCACCACGTCAAGAGGCTCAAGACCATGATCTTCGCCATGAGGCCCAAGCGCCTCAACCACGTCACCAACCATGCCAAGAGCAAAAGCAAGCTCCACAACAACAACATCAAGAGAAAGCTCCGCAACAAGGTCACGAGAACCAAGTGCCACCTCATCAACCACAAGATCGTCAACAAGCTTATCACAATGATCACATGGAAGATGAAGACCATCATCAACATGGCAACAATCGCTACCATGACCGCAATGAGGAAGAAACATTTGGCAAGTTCAAGTTCACAATGCCCAAGTTTACCAGATCTAGTGACCCCGAAGAATACCTCGCATGGGCACTCAAAGTCGACAAGATCTTCCGCATGCACAATTATAGCAACGAGAAGATGGTCGCCATGGCTTTGCTTGAGTTTGATGATTACGCCAACCTTTGGTGGGAACAAGTTCAAGTTGCTCGTGATGCAAGACAAGAACCGCCAATCACAACTTGGCATGACATGAAGGCTCATATGAGACCCCGCTCTGTCCCCGCGCACTACACGCGTGACCTCTTCAACAACCTTCAATCACTTCGTTAAGGGACCAAGACCGTGGAAGAGTACTTCAAGGAAATTGAACTCAACTTGATTCTCACCAACATTGACGAGCACATGGAACAAACTATGGCACGCTTCCTTATTGGGTTGAACCACCCAATCAAGCGCATCGTCGATTTCCCAACATACAACAGGCCGAACGTCGCAACAAAGGCAACAAAGGCCGAACGTCAAGTGCAAGAGGACATCAAGTATAACAGGCCCAAGATGTATTTCACCTACAAGCAAGCTTCAACCGCTACGCCAACAACTTTCAATGGAAGCTCCTAAAGTACCTCCAAGCCTTCCTTCAAGCCCACACTTCCTCAAGGAAAAGTGCCCCAAGTGGCAAACAAGCAAAGAGTGATGCACCTTTCAAGGTGAATGCTACAAGTGTGGAGGCAAAGGACACAAGTCGGCTGAGTGTGGAAACAAGAAAGTGTTGTTCATCCATGACAATGGCGACGAAGAGTACTTGAGTGAAAATGAATTTGATGCCCGAGTCAGGGAAGCAATGGCAAGGCAACAAGTGGAAGATGACCAAGAACTCCTCATGTGTGAACATGACGCAAGTGCATCGCTTGTCGTCACAAGGATCTTGACCATCAAGCACAAGAGCATGTAGATCAATGCTCGAATATCTTCCAAACATGAGCCGACATCAATAGAAAATCTATCAAGTTGATCATTGACGGAGGGAGTTTCCACAACCTTGCTAGCACTGAGTTGTGTGAGAAGCGCAACCTCACCCTCCATCCGCACAAGCACCCGTACCACGTGCAATGGCTAAGTGACCAAGGGTCTGTGAAGATCAAGCATACCGTATCGGTCTCCTTCGCCATTGGTCCGTACAAAGACACAGTGGAGTGCGATGTGGTTCCTATGATAGTTTGCCACATGCTTCTATGTCGACCATGGCAATTTGACAAGGCTGCTCTACATGATAGTCACACCAATGTATACACCTTCAAATGGCTCAACAAAACATGTTTTTTACAACCAATGACTCCTAGCCAAATAATTGCAGACAATGCAAAGGCTTTAGCGAGGGCGCAAAGCACAACACCTACTTGTGAGAAGAGTGGTGAGAGAGAGAACCACCTCATAGTGAGTGAGAGCCACAAGCCAAACTCGAGTGGAAAAACCAAGAGTGTTCTCCTTGCCACCAAAAAGTGAGATGAGAGATGTTCGGAACAACCCATCCATCTTGCACTATGTCCTCCTTTGCAAGGGACTAGCGCAAGGAACTAATGAATTAAGCAATGTTCCTCCATCTTTGATGATTGTTTTGCAGGAATTCATGGATGTGTTCCCCAAAGAGCTCCCACGTGGACTACCTCCTCTCCGCGGCATCGAACATCGCATTGACCTCATCCCCGGCGCACCACTTCCCAACCGCGCCACATACTGCACGAACCCGGAGGAGACAAAGGAGATCGAATGTCAAATCAACCAACTCGTCTCCAAAGGTTTGATCCAAGTTAGCACTAGTCCAAGTGTCGTACCCGTGATTCTTGTCCCAAAAACAGATGATACGTTACGGTTATTCATGGACTGCCATCCAATCAATGCTATCAACGTGCGTTATCAACATCCCATACCACATCTCAATGACATGTTTGATGAGTTATGTGGAGCCACTATTTTTTTGAAAATTGATCTTCGTAGTGGTTACCATCAAATACGCATGGCTAAAGGTGATGAGTGGAAAACCACCTTCAAGACCAAACTTGGTCTCTATGAATGGTTGGTTATGCCCTTTGGTTTATCTAATGCCCCATCTACCTTCATGCGCCTTATGAATCATATCTTGCGTTCTCTCATTGGAAAAAGTGTTGTTGTCTATTTCGATGATATACTTGTTTATAGCAAGTCACTTGAGGACCATATTACACATGTCAAGGAAGTTTTGCAAATCCTTCGACATGAAAGGCTTTATGCTAATCTTCCCAAGTGTACTTTTGCTAAAGACAAGTTGATTTTTCTTGGATTTGTCGTTTCTTCCATGGGCATTGAAGTTGATGTGTCCAAGGTAAAGGACATACGAGATTGTCCCACCCCAACAAATGTGAGTGAACTCCAAAGTTTTCATGGGTTAGCCAGTTTCTATCGTCGCTTTGTGAAAGACTTTTCAACCATTGCTTGTCCTCTCAACGAGTTGACGAAAAAGAATGTCACCTTCGTGTGGGGCAAAGCTCAACAAAAAGCTTTTGATGAACTTAAAAAGAGGCTCACCGAAGCACCCCTTCTTGCGTTACCGGATTTCACAAAAACTTTTGAGATAGAGTGTGATGCTAGTGGTATTGTCATTGGAGGAGTCCTTAGGCAAAACGGACATCCTATAGCCTACCATAGCGAGAAATTGATGGTGCTCGCCTTAATTATCCAACTTATGACAAAGAGCTTTTTGCCTTAGTTCGTGTTCTTCAAGTTTGGCAACACTACCTATGGCCCAAGGAATTTATCATAAATTCCGACCATGAATCATTGAAATATCTCAAAGGCCAAGCCAACTTGAGTAAGAGACAAGCTAAGTGGGTTGAGTTTATGGAGTCTTTTTCGTACATTGTTAAGTATAAGAAGGGCAAAGATAATGTAGTTGCGGATGCTTTGTCTCGCAAACACACAAGCCTTCTTATGAGACTTGAAATCAACGTGTTGGGTCTTGAGGAAATAAAAACGTTGTATGCTTCCGACCCGTTTTTTGGACCAATTTTCGCAAAGTGCTCCATTGACAAACGAGTTGATGATTTCTATTTGCATAAGGGCTTTCTCTTTAAACAATACAAGCTTTGCATTCCGAAATCGTCGCTCCAACTTTTGCTTCTCCAAGAATCTCATGGTGGAGGCCTCATGGTTCACTTTGGCCGTGACAAGACATTGGACATGCTCTCCACTCACTACTTTTGGCCACAGATGAAACACGACATGGAGCGCTACATTCAACGATGCACGACATGTGTTCAAGCTAAGTCGCAAGCTAACCCCTACGGTCTTTATATGCCATTGCCTATTCCTCATACACCTTGGTCCGACATGAGCATGGATTTCGTGTTAGGACTGCCTAGATCTAAGCATGGTCATGATTCTATATTTGTTGTTGTGGATCGCTTTTCTAAAATGGCACACTTCATACCGTGCCATAAGACCGACGATGCTTCACATGTTGCAAATCTGTTTTTCAGGGAAATCGTCCGCCTTCACGGTGTGCCAAGAACAATCGTCTCCGGCCGCGATGTCATATTCATGAGCTACTTATGGAACACTCTCATGGCCAAGCTCGGCGTCAAGCTCCTCTTTTCATCCGTGTCGCATCCTCAAACTGATGGACAAACCGAGGTTGTCAACCGAAGCCTCTGAACTCTTCTACGTGTGTTGATCAACAAGAACTTGAAGGATTGGGAGGAATGCACTGCCCACTCTGAGTTCGCCTACAACCGAGCCAAGCACTCAACAACCAAGATGAGTCCCTTCATGATCGTCTATGGTTTTGAGCCCCTCACCGCGCTCGACATCCTACCTCTACCTCTCCATGAGCGCAGCAACATGGATGTTGAGAAGCGCGCACAAGCTATGAAGAAGCTTCATGAAGAAACAAGAGCTACTATCGAGCAACAAGTCCTTCGCCAAGCTTCAAGGTAAAACAAAGACAAGAAGGAGATGATCTTTGAAGAAGGTGATCTTGTGTGGATACACCTAAGCAAATACCGCTTCCCCAAGGAATGTGACTCCAAGCTCAAACCAAGAGGAGATGGTCCCTTCAAGATCCTCAAAAGAATTAACAACAACGCCTACATCATCGACATACCGACATCCAAGTACCTTGCAAGCAATACATTCAACGTCAATGATCTCTCACCCTACCATGGAGATGTTCAAGATGACAACCATGAAGAGTCGAGGATGACTCTTTCCCAAGGGGGGAGCTGATGTAGCCCGTCCTATGGACGCTCCTACTTCTACACCACCAAGTCCCCCAAGTGGACCGATGACCCGTGCCCGAGCCAAGGTCCTTCAAGCTAAGGTAAATTCGCTCCTCTCAGCATGTGACTTTGACATACACTTGGATGGCTTGCTACTTCATACCACTACTCTGTGTATCATTAGGTATGAAACCCCGCTAAGTCGACCCACGAGCCCTGAAGCTGCCTGAGCTGGAGTGTCCGCCCAATCCAGCCATAGTGTCCAGCACAGCCGGAGTGTCCGATGCGACTCAGACGGAGTGTCCGGCCTACCCCAGCTCCATCCTGGCATGGACATTCAGTATGCCAGTTCAGACACTACCCAGAGTGCCCGGCCACACCAGACTGTCCGGTCCACCCGACCTGGACTGTCCGGCCTGAAGATGGGTTTGTGAGCCCTAGCTGGGCCATGTGGCCCATGTACCCCTCTGATGTGTACGCACTTCTATTCTTGAAGACAGTTATTGGGCCTCCAAGTGCAGAGGTTTGTAGAACAACAGCAAGTTTTCCCTTAAGTGGATCACCCAAGGTTTATCGAACTCAGGGAGGAAGTGGTCAAAGGTATCCCCTCTCAAGCAACCCTGCAATCAAGATACAAGAAGTCTCTTGTGTCCCCAACACACCCAATACACTTGTCAGGTGTATAGGTGCACTAGTTCGGCGATGATATAGTGAAATACAAGTGGTATGGATATAAGACAACGGTGCTAGAAAACAGCTTGATGGCGTGGAAAAGCCTAAAGGAAAACTGAAATAAAGATGGAAGCAAGCAAACATGTAATAGATCTAATTGCAAACGGTGTATCAATGCTTAGAAACAAGGCCTAGGGATCATACTTTCACTAGTGAACACTCTCATATAAATATATTATCTTCATGATACTACGCTGAACTACTCTCCGTGACACTAATCGTTTGTAGGGCTATAACAGCACACCTCAAAGTAAGCCTTTCCCATCTAGATAACCCCACACTATCACCTTGAGCTCTAGATGGTTCCAACAAACACCACAATTTCATAGAAGCATCCAACTCCAAATATAACTCATAACAAATATTTGTAATCTCTAGCCTAAGTGCCACCATGGTGTGCACGCTGTCACTTTCACACACATGGGGAGAGCAGAGATCTAATAAAGCACTTGAGTAGCAAGGTAGATCTATAGATTACAAGCTCATGATCTCAATAAGATCATGCATAGAGAGAGCGAGAGAGAACTACTCCCTCCTCATCAGGGAAATCAACAACGGTGATGGAGATGGTGGTGGAGATCGATGGAGATGGCTCTGGGGGCACTTCCCCGTCCCGAGAGGGTGCCGGAACAGAGAGGGGAGACCAAGGGGGTGCCAGAGGGGCCCACACCACCCCCTGGCTCCCCTTCAGTGGCGGCAGCGCTGTGGAACTTTTTGTGGATTTCTGATTGACGATTTAGGGTTTATGCATTAGAAGGCTCTTATAGGCGAGAGGGGAGACCGAGGGGGTGCCGGAGGGGCCCACACCTTCCCCTGGCGCGGCCTAGCCTGGCCCGTGCCACCAGGTGGTGTGGCCAGCCCCTGGCCCCTCTCTGTCTCGTCTTCTAGCTCCGTGAGTCTTCCGGTAAAATATCGACTTTGGCTTTTGTCCGATCCAATTCCGAGAATATTGATTTTCTGACTTCCTGGAACCAAAAACAGCAGAAAACAGGCAACTGGCACCGTGGCTCTTTGTTAATAGGTTAGTCCAAGAAATCATATGGAAAGTACTCCAAAGTGTGGACAAAACATAAGAAAGTAGATAAAACCAAGCATGGAACATCAAAAATTATAGATACATTTGCAATGTATCACCCTCTACTTCACCCAGAACTCTACTTTAATGCCTAAATTACCCCTGAACATGTGGCTGGCCTATATATAGTCCCGCACCTCTATTGTAAACCCTAGGCATGATATTTGGAATTAGTGGAAACCCATTGTGGATCTGCCTAGTTCTTTCCTCATGCTCCTTTGACAGAGGAGCACCAAATATCCCAAACCTCGTTGGAGTTTGCATCGTGCCTCCACGTTGTACAAGGCCTAGGCATCAGAGTCCCTTTGGCTAGACGTCAAGTTCTCACCGAGTCTCCCTCCTCACCGTGTCGGTTCGAGAGAGAGTCCTCCTCCCGACACCGATCCTATGGATTGCGACGGACCGGTCACCGCTTGCGTGACCTATTGGTGTGTATTGTGGTTTTGCGTGTGTGTGTTCATCGCGTTCTTCGTGCGTGAGTTCATCCTGTTCATCATCCCCTCCTCTCCCCATACTCCATCCTTGGTTTGAACAGGATCGTGAAAGATCGGGCCACCCTAGAGGTTTGCCCTCAACAAAATATGGTGGTGGAACTCTCACAACTCACTCAAAACTAACAAGAAAGTAGATCTTACCATTCCAAAGTGAATAGTGATGCTTACCAATTCGAATCAACAATTTATGTACGGATGTGATGAAGTGAATATCAAGGGCATAGAGAATGATCACAGGACACACAGGTTATTTATGGTGGAGCTATAGGTATGGTATCCTAACTACACCAAAGAAAATCCTATTGTTGATCGTATGACAAACACCCAAGGAAACACACATGTGGAGATAAACGTGGCAAGGCAACTTATGAACAGGAATATTGCAATGCATAAGAGAGACGTTAGTAATAGCTCAAATAGAATAGGCACCAGATTGCTCAATCTACTAGTGCTATTATGAAACTAGTCCTCCAATCACTTTGATATCTCCTTTTTTCACTTTTCTATCTCTTTTATTTTCTCTTTTTTCACTACTTTTTCGCTTTTCTCTTTTTTTCGTTTTTTTTCAACTATCTGACACAATGCAATACGGATGCAACAAAACTGGACAATTAGGGCCAGATATTCTGGTTTTCGGTGGCCGGATAATCTGGTCTACCTGGACAAAAATTTGCACTTCAAAACCCTAATGAGTAGCCTATTGAGAGCAAAGCAACTAGTCTCGTAGGTATGTTCCTAGGCACCGGTGCTGTAGATAGTGTTGAGGGCAAACCTCTAGGGTGGCCCGATCTTTCACGAATCCCACTCAAACTGAGGATGGAGTGCGGGGGAAGGAGGGGAGGATGAACATGACGAACTCACGCACGAAGAACGCGATGAACACACACACGCAAAACCACGATACACACCAATAGCTCACGTTAGCGGTGACCGGTCCGGCGCAATCCCTACGATCGGCGACAGGTGGAGGACTCTCTCTCGAACTGGCACGGCGAGATGGGGGACTCGGTGTGGTCTTGACGTCTAGGTAAAGGGGCTCCGATGCCTAGGCCTTGTACAATGCGGAGACACGATGCAAACTCCAACGAGGTTTGGGATATTTGGTGCTCCTTTGTCATAGGAGCATGAGGCAAGAACTAGATAGATCCACAAGGGGTTTCCGCTAATTCCAAATATCATGCCTAGGGTTTACAAATGGAGGTGGGGGACTATATATAGGCCAATCACAAGTTCAGGGGTAATTCAGGCATTAAAGTAGAGTTCTGGGCAAAGTAGAGGGGTACATGGGCCATAGGGCCCAGCTAAGGCTGGCAGGCCCATCTTGAGGCCAGACACTCTGGGTCAAGTTGACCGGACAGTCCAGGGTGGCCGGACACTCCGAGTAGTGTCCGAACTAGCACATAGAATGTTCGAGCCCGGACAGGGCTGGGGTAGGCCAGGCACTCCGGCTGAGTCGCGCCGGACACTCCGGCTGGGCCGGACACTCCAGCTGGAGTCGGGCGGACACTCCGGCTCTGGCAGCTTCAGGACAGGTGCAGCTTCAGGGCTCGTGGGTTGACGTGGCGAGGGTTCATACCTGATGATGCATAGCATAGTGGTATGAACTAGCAAGCCATCCAAGTGTATGTCAAAGTAACATGATGAGTGGAGCGAATTCACCTTAGCTTGAAGAAGCTTGGCTCCGGCACGGGTCATCGGTCCACTTGGGGGGACTTGGTGGTGTAGATGTAAGAGCGTCCGTAGGACGGGCTGCATTAGATAGGCTGTAGCTAAGGTTTAAAAACACCAAAAGTACGCTATGTAGACTTGGAAAAGTATATGTAACCTAGCGGAAACGATGACGAATGACTCAAAAACACGGAAATAACAAAAATAACAAGGAAAACCTAGACACTAGGACATGAACTGGTAGAGGTCGGATCAAAGACACGACAACGACCAGCAACTAAGACTCAACTCCTATGCAATCTAGGATATGGCAAAAACTAACCCTAATCTTTTTGTATGGCTTTTTCTGTATAGGACAAAAAACAAACTAATCTATGGATGGATCTATGGATGCTTACCGAGGAAACGCTGGAAATTTGATACCAAGATGATATGGGGTGGCCCGATCTTCTCAGCAAGCACTTGTCGATGATGATAATGGTGGATAGATAACTAGCCTGTAGCTATGAACTCTCCCCCTCGAACCCTGATGCCAATGCAACAGCTCTCGAACCCCGTGGGATATTCACAACACCACGCTCTTGTGCACGCAGCGGCCGACCACGAACGGTAGTTTGCAATCTACTAATTCCCGATGGAACAACAAATCACACTCAATTGCAGTAGATAATTCGATCACAGGGTAATTCCAGAGGTTCTAATGAGAAACAACTCCAAAATTGTTTTAACATGGTCTAACCTAATCTAGAGGGCGTTCCCAGGCTTATATGGCCGCTGGAACGTCCAAAAAATGCGAAACAAAATCGTGTCTAATACAGTTAGATCCTTATGGATCTGATGGAAACCTCTAGGGCCGGATTATCCGCCCCTAGTAGGATGAGGATTATCCGCCCACCATACTGAGCGACACACCCGAATTCTTTAGCAGAATTTCTGAAACAGGACCGGATTCACCGGGGTGTGGGGGGGCGGATTATCCGGGGTCTTGTGACGTGGAAGTACTCATTGGAAAGATCTTCGAATTATCTATCCAACAAGTGCTTATTTGCTTGATTCGAAGTTCATATGAGGAATCCACGTCCGTTTCAATTTCATGACTTCTGTCTATCCGAATTGAACCTTCCTTCTTGGTCGCCTTCCATCTCTTGCTCGCCTTCCTCCCTCTCCTCCCACTGGCACTAATCTGATGGATATTAAAGCTAGTCAAATAATAACACCATGATTTAGGTAGTATGAGGTTCCTAAAAATCAAAGTATCATATCCAACTAGTTCTGAATTCACCTAAAAGTCATCATCGATTTGACTCAATATTTGCTTCCAATTCAAGCTGTAAGAATCATCGTAATCCCTGTATATATCCTCATCAGTTGGCATCGGAGCCCCTTGCCAGGATGTCAAGATCTTAACAAGACTCCCCACTCGCCGTGTCAGTTCGAGAGAGATCTTCGCCCGACGTTGATCCTAGGGATTGTGTCGGACCGGTAGCCGCCGGGGTGAGCTATAGGTGTGTATCGTGTCTTTGTGTGTGTTCATCATGTTCTGCGTGTGTGAGTTCGCGGATTTCATCCTATCCCTCATCCCCCACTCACTTCGCCTCGATTTTGAGGGATTCGTGAAAGATCGGGCCATTGATGAGTGCATATTTGCATCATGTTTTACATTATTATTTTGCATTGTAGATGTAGGATCCTGGTATTTTACGGCGCTCGCGCACACATTTTATGTCTGTTTTCATCAGGATCAGGACAGATGATGGATCCAATGGATATAATTCTTGGAGCAGTTGTACTCCGGAGAAAAGGAGTAAAAAACAACGTAAATCGCTTATTTGGGAAATATTAATAATACCAGAAGAAAACCAAAAGCGGACAAAGAAGGCAGAGAGCTCAACGACCAACTATACGACCAGAGCGAATTTCCCGGCCGTATAGCTCCGGCCGTATAGTTGGCACCGCCTCCGCCTCCTCAAATAGTTTCACCCCGTGCAATTAGTTTAGAGAGACGACATACAGAACACCCAGAAATCGCAGAAACCTCACCTCCGGAAGGCATCTGGAGGGGGAACACATCTGACAGGGATCCATCTTCGTACTGCACAGATCCAGGAGGCTAAGGCATCGATCTTCATCATCCACCGCTTCATCACCACCATCTCCATCCATCCCATCTACATATTGCCTAGATCTTGTTGTAATTCCCGTACTCGTTGTGGATTTATACAAGTACTATTCATCTATGATTTTTTCCATTACCATTGCTATGATGTTGATTGCCTCCATGTCTGAGTAGATCTCTAGTTCTTGGGGAGATGGAGAAACCCTAGCATATGATTGAGATGAGATAGAGATTATTATGTTATACATCATTATGTGTATGTGTTAATTGTCTTCATCTTGATGTTGAGAGTTGTGCACCTCCTTAATATTTGCCTCTTATGGGGACTCGATGAAGTTGATTACTTGTTGGTACACAGAGGGATGATAACATTTACTGTGACTATAAAGCTGTTGTCAATCCTTACGTACTAACTTGGGGAATCAAGGAGAACTCATAAAGCCATGTCCATTCCACGGGAGAAATCCCTTAATAGCGCAGTAATTCGATTGATGTCGATTACTGTCTACTGTGGTTATGAGGAGGATGTGCGCACAATTGCTGGCTATTCATCCATATATGGATCTCCTCCCACATACATAAACATTATGAGAATATTCGTTATAATAATCTTGACTGCTTAGTCTAAATTGCTAGTGGTGTATCCACAATTCCCCGAGAACGTCTTTTTCCCTATTATAGTTCCAAAGTTCTATTACACACGCGGTTCTTACTTTCTGCATTAAGTTTTGCTTTACTATAAATTACCTTGTTCAACCAAAAACCCAAAAACAACTCTACTTATCTTGCATCTTAAAGTTATTTCTCAAGTACTTCGTTTAGTTGTAGTTAAAAGCATTTTAGTCTTTTGCCTACTGCTCCCAGTGGGTTCGATATCTTTATATCGAAACTAGCTACAAACGATATGTGCACTTGCAGTCATCAAGCTATTTTCTGGTGCCATTGTCGGGGAGCTTAGCGCTATAAGTCACTTTACTTTTAGTTATTTACTTTCGTTATACTAATTTTTACTTGAGTTGCAGGACCGCAACAATGGACAACAGTCAGCATTTAAACCAGCTTGAGGCAGTAAGGAAAATGGGTTCGCCCATGGACGCCTTTATAGCTGTCAATAAAAGCATAAATCCGGATGGAATCGAGATCCACCCTTTATTATTTGAATTATTGCTTTCTAATAAATTTGCAGGAACCAATGAAGAAAGTCCATATGGACACTTACAATTCTTTGAAGACATTCTCAGTTCCTTTATTTTCGATGACTGTAATCTCGATATGGTTAAAACCTAGTTGTTTAGACAACTCTCTCTAATAATGATTGCGACTGGTACAGATCTTTTTGTGCAGAAGCACCGAGGACTTGGGAGAAAGTGACAACCAAATTCCTATCAAAATATTATTCTGAAAGCAAAGCTCATAGGATGAGAGGTATTATTATCAGTTTCAAAAATAATCCTAGTGAGGGCTTATATGAAGGATATCTAAGGTACAAAATCTACCTAGATACTTGCCCCCATCATCGTTTGCCTAATTGGTTAACCACCCATACCTTTTATGGAGGGCTATATATTGAAAATAGGATGAATCTAGACACTGCTTCTAATGGCAGTTTTCTATCATATACCTATGATGAAGCTTGGAATCTAATAATAAAAATGAGGGAAGCAACAGAAAATCCTAGAGATAAGAAAACATTACAAATAGTTTTTCTGAATATGCTTGCATTAACGATTTCCTTGCAGATGAGACGAAAGATGCAATGATTAAAACCTTCGGTATTGATTCTTACCCAGTAAAGAAAATTATTGAGAATTATGCAGGACACTTGCAGGTACTTACAATATGGGAACCCCGTAAACCCCTAGAAGAAAAGAAGCGTGCAAGAGCGTTGATGGAAGAGTTCTCCTCAATACCTATTCAAGGGATCATCGAAAAAAGGTAAAAAGAGGAAGAACAAATAAAGAAGAAGTCAAAGAAACCAGGAAGGAACCCTGAAGCTACCAATATAAATAATGTTATATTAAAGGATCTTATGGAAGCATGAATAGTGGACAATGAAGTGGTTATGCTAGACCTTGAAACCTCAGAATTCATGAAAGGTAAGATTCGAGGTAACGAAACTTCTAAACCAATGACCCCTATATATTGTGGAGAAACTTTCTTATATGGAATTTGTGAGCCAATTTCCACTATAAATATTATGCCTTCATCGCTTTATGAGGAACTCCGCTACAATCTAAATAATCCAGATGTGGAACCAGTAGACACTACTATTAAATTGTCAAATAGAACCAATATAAAACCGGAAGGAGTAATGAGAAATATCTATGTCTTTATTGGTTCGCTCATGTACCCCCTTGATTTTCATATTGTTGATATGCCTCGAGATTCTTTTTGTCCTATTCTTTTAGGCAGGCCTTTTATTTCCATCACCAAAGCTCGAGTTGATAATAAGGAGACTATTTCACTGATGTTTGGAGAAGAGGAAATGACATTCCACTTTGCCAAACTAAAGAGGAGCCATATGAAGTGGAGGATATCAAGGAAGAGAAGATGATTGCTGAGCTAGCGGCAATTCAGTTCAGTACTCCACAAGATGAATTAGAAAGGAGTCTGATTAATTGGGAAGAAGCACCAGATGATGAGGAAAAAGAAGACATGGATGATTACATTGATTCAATTCCAGAAGCACAAAATCCACATGACTATGAAGAACTGGTAAGAAAAGGTGATGAAGAGCCTCCACCAATAGAATTGAAAAAACTTCTAGATAATATGAGGTATGAGTTTTTAGATAATGAAAATAAATGTCCTGTTATTATTAGCAAGATTTTATCGGAAAATGAAACAAATAAACTCATTTCAGTTTTGGTTAAGCACCGTGAAGCCTTTGGATATACATTGAGTGATATTAAAGGAATAGATCCATCTATCGTAACACATAAGATTACATGCTTGATGATGCTGAACCTGTAGTAGATACACAAAGAAGTCTTAATGCGAAGATGAAAAGTAGTAAGAAAAGAGGTTATACGCTTACTAGATGTTGGCATAATATATCCTATTTCCAACAATAAGTGGGTTAGCCTAGCTCATTGCATACCAAGACAAGGTGGTCTTGATGCTGCTATGAATGAGGATGGTGAGCTAGTTCCTGTAAGGCCCATTGTAGGATATCGTATGTGCATTGATTTTAGGAAGCTAAATCGTGAGACACAAAAAAACCATAAACCTATACCATTCATGGATAAATTTTTAGAAAGACTTAGTAATAATTCTTACTTTTGTTTTCTTGATGGTTATTCTGGATATTCTCAAATTGCCATATAGCCGAAAGATCAAGAGAAAACAACTTTCACTTGTCCTTATGGCACATATGCTTATAGATTAATTCCGTTTGGCTTATGTAATGCAGCAGCAACTTTTCAGAAATGTGTTCTAAAGATTTTTGATGATTTTGTTGAGAAGACTATGGAAGTTCTAACGAATGATTTTTTTGTTTGTGGAATAACTTTCGATAATTGCCTCTACAATCTAACCAAAGTCTTGAAGAGATGCAGACAATCAAACTTGGTTTTGAATTGGGAACAATGTCGTTTCATGGAAAGAGAAGGTAAAGTTTTTGGGCATAAAGTTTCGGAGAAGGGAATAGAAATAGATAAAACTAATATAAATTCTATAGAAAATCTTCCAATACCTCAGGACATTAAAAATCTAAAAATGTTTCTGGGACATGCAGGTTTTTATAAGCGGTTTATAAAAGATTTTTCTAAGATAGCTATGCCCCTCACTAATCTTCTTGATAAAGAAACTCCATTCTATTTAGATCATGAATGCATTGCAGCTTTTGAGAACCTTAAGAATAAACTAGTTTCAGCACCTATCATGCAATTTTCAAAATGGGAAGAACCTTTCAAAATCATGTGTGATGCTAGTGACTATGCTTTAGGGGCTGTGTTGGGATAGGGAGATAGAAAGAATTTGAATGTTATTTATTATACTAGTAGACCTCTTAATAAGATTCAGAAACATTATGCTACTACAGAAAAGGAGTTTCTAGCTATAATTTTTGCTTGTGACAAATTGAGATCTTACATAATTAATTCTAAGGTAATAATTCATACAGATCACCAAGCTTTGCATCACCTCTTGTGAAAAAGGATGCTAAGCCCAGGTTGATTAGGTGGGTTATATTACTACAAGAATATGATTTGCAAACAGTAGATAGGAGAGGTAAAGATAACCCGGTAGCAGATCATCTCTCTAGGATGGAGAGAATAATCAATAACCCCGTGCCTATTAATGAATCATTTCCGGGAGAATATTTAGCAAACGTTGAAATCGCTAATCCATGAAACAAAATTTATACCTCCTGGTATGTGATGTCTACGCACTTCTATTCTTGTAGACAGTTGTTGGGCCTCCAAGTGTAGAGGTTTGTAGAACAGCAGCAAGTTTTCCCTTAAGTGGATCACCCAAGGTTTATCGAACTCAGGGAGGAAGTGGTCAAAGGTATCCCTCTCAAGCAACCCTGCAATCAAGATACAAGAATTCTCTTGTGTCCCCAACACACCCAATACACTTGTCCGGTGTATAGGTGCACTAGTTCGGCGAAGAGATAGTGAAATACAAATGGTATGGATAATTATAAGTGGTAACGATGCTAGAAAATAGCTTGCTGGCGTGTGGTTGACGTGGGAAAAGACTAAAGGCAAACTGAAATAAAGATAGAGGCAAGCAAACATGTAACAGATCTAATAGCAAACAGTGTTTCAATGCTTAGAAATAAGGCCTAGGGATCATACTTTCACTAGTGAACACTCTCATATAAATATATTCTTCTTTATGATACTACGCTGAACTACTCTTCGGGTGGACACTCTAATCGTTGGTAGGGCTATAACAACACACCTCAAAGTTCGCTTTCCGCATCTAGATAACCCCACACTGTCACCCTGAGCACTAGATGGTTCTAACAAACACCACAATTTCATAGAGACATCCAACTCCAAATATAACTCATAACAAGTATTTGTAATCTCTAGCCTAAGTGCCACCATGGTGTGCACACTGTCAACTTCACACACATGGGGAGAGCAGAGATCTATTAAAGCACTTGAGTAGCAAGGTAGATCTACTTGATTACAAAGCTCATGATCACAATATGATCATGCATAGAGAGAGAGAGAGAGAGAGATGAACATATAGCTACCGGTAGAACCCTTAGCCTCAAGAGAGAACTACTCCCTCATCATCATGGGAATCTGCAATGGCGATGGAGATGGTGGTGGAGATCGGTGGAGATGGCTCCGGGGACACTTCCCCGTCCCGACAGGGTGCCGAAACAGAGACTTTTTGTCCCCCGAATCTCCCCTTCGATGGCGGCGGTGCTGCGGAACTTTTCGTGGCAGGAGGCTTGTCTATTTAGGGTTTTTGCATCGGTGGGCATCTTATAGGCGAAGAGGCAAGGTCGGTGGGCGGCCAGGGGGCCCACACCACCTGGTGGCGCGGCCAGGGCTAGCCCGCGCCACCACATGGTGTGGCCACCCTATGGCCCCTCTCTGTCTCGTCTTCTGGCCCCGTGAGTCTTCCGGTAAAATATCAGCTTTGGCTTTTGTCCGATACAATTCCGATAATATTCATTTTCTGACTTTCCTGGAACCAAAAACAGCAGAAAACAGGCAACTGGCACTGTGGCATCTTGTTAATAGGTTAGTCCAAGAAAGTGTATAAAATACTCCAAAGTGTGGACAAAATATAAGAAAGTAGATAAAAAGCAAGCATGGAACATCCCCAACCTTAATTCCTGCTCATCCTCGAGTAGGTAAGTTATAAAAGAAAGAATAATTTTTGAGGTGACATGTACCATCATAAACTTGATCAAAGTATTTGTAAAACATGGGTAGCTGGGATCATAGTACTTCAACATAGCATGAAAGATAAAGTTCTAACAATAAGGCAAAGCAACTATGTTGCAACATGAAAAGGCACAAACAAAAGATTCATGAATAACAATGCTTTGCAAGACGTTTGTTTGTTTCACATAAAGAAAACATAGCATAGTGGCATTCAGCTTGTCTCTCACAGAGTAGCAAACATAAATGCATAGGACACCTTCAAAGTTCATAAGAGTGACTAGATACAAATAGTTTAAAACAAGCAATATCAAAGCTACGCATCAATCAATAAGTCTTGGGACAATGCACATAGAACTAAGAATGGCCACTATGCTCTCAAAGTAGGTGCATAAAGGTAGAAGGTGGAGACTCAACATGAAAGTAAAAGAAAGGCCTTCATAGAAGGAAGCAGAGATTCAAGTTTCATAAAGAGCTTCCAAAAATTATGGTACTTATTAGCTTTCAGCTCTCATTGCCCCTGTCATAAGAATCTTGAAGTGATTAAGGTTAAAGTGAACAAACTATGGAGTATATGCTTGACAAAGTATAAGTTGGAAATAGCATGTCCCTTGAATACGAGGGCCGCTCCTCATGCTACTCAAGTTTAGTCACCGGTAAGTTCTTGTCATCGTAAGTACATGTGTATCATAGAGAACCGCCAATGGGGTACCCCTTGCCCGATGATACGGAAGAATCCCCATATCAAAATGACAAGGCAAGCAGACAACGAGCATCTCAGCAATCTTCTTATTTACCATGGGAATATGGTGTTTTTTATCTCTTTCCTCTTTTCATATATCTCTTTTTCTCTTTTCTCTTTTTTCTCAATATCTGACTCTTTTTTTATAAGGAGAATGCTTCATAGACAGCTCATTATGGTTACGCTGTAGGTTTCCACCATGACAGCATGGATTAGACCAGCGGCCCAGGCGTTTCTCTAACACATATACATAACTCCATGGACTTACAAGCTCTCCTTTCATTTCACACCGACGACATCCATAGACAAAAGAGCATGATATCAACTAGATACAAAGTACAAGTGCAATATTGAAAGCGTTCCCCATGACAACATGGTTATGCTAATCCCCAACAAATAAGTGCAAGCATATACAACATAGACGACACAATGGTTCAAGTTTATTAAGGGCAAGAAAAGTAAAGTGTGCCATCAAGTTTGTGAGAGCTTTAATCACTAGTTTTCTCATAACAAGTTTAATTTGGAAGGTAAACAAAAGCATGAATATACTTGGAATAGCATATGCTAATAGGTAGGTATGGAGGACTCTTTGGAATAACTTGGTTTAAGGAATTGGATGCATGAGTGGAACTCATACTTGGTTACGGAGGCTAGCAAAAGACTGTGAGCGACAAACTAAGAGAGCAATAATGGCCATAATCATGCAGAGCGACAAAACATAATTGATCAAAGCATAAAGTGATACTACAAGTTGAAAACTAAAGGATCATCAAGGCTATGGTGACTTGGGATAGTCATAGCATGGTGTGAGCATGTGCCAAGTCAACCCAAATAAAGCATCAAAGGAGAATACCACAATACTATGCTTTTAATATGCTAAAACAACGCATGATCCTTCCAAGGCACATTAAGAAATCTCAATTGTTTATAACAAGTCATGCTACAGCAAAGAATACTAAGCATGAAGCCAAAACAATATCAAGCATGGTATGACAAAGCATAGGCCACAGTCAAAAACAAGCTCTCTTTACCACTTAAGCATGAACTTTTCCTACTCTTTTCCAATCAAAACCAACTTATTTAAAAAAACTCATAAAGATAATAATAAATAAAAATCAGTGAGATTGTCTCACAAATCCAAAAGGAAGAACTAAAAAGTTCTAAGCTGAAAGCACAAGAAAACTAAGGCTAAACCCAGTGCTAGCAAAAGAGAACACTCACAAAACAATAGGAATGAAAACTAGAGTGTTCTAGGCAATTAATAACGGGGTGTGTCTCTCTCCAAAAGAAGTGTGTTGGTATCCAACCAACTTATTCAAGCAAACTAAGAAAACCAAGCAAACGAAAACCAAAACAAAAACAAAGACAGTCCAAGAACAACACAACTGTGCATGAAATAATAAAAATGAAGTGTTTGGAAGAAACCTGGGATTTTTATTGATGAAGAAGGGGATGCCTTGGGCATCCCCAAGCTTTGACGCTTGTACCTCTTGAATATTTCTTGGGGTGACACGGGTGGCATCCCCAATCTTGAGCTTTAGTCCATTCTTCATCTCATTACTCATTCCTTCCATACACCTGGAATTTTTCCTTCATACAAAACTTCACACAATCTTTATTAGCAACATTAGTGTATTCAAGATAATAAGTCTTTAGGTTCGGTTCCAACACCAATAAAACTTACATTAAAACACAAGCTACTGTAGCACTTCCCTCAAAAAGCTCAATTCTCTAAAAGAACTCAAAAAGGAACCAACAAGAAGCAAATGCAAACAATAGCAGAAATCTGTCAAAACAGACCAGCAGGTAAAGACGAATTTTTTATAAGACCTTATGTTGCTCAAATTAAAAAGTGTTGAACTAACGAAAGTCAGATAACAACCTGGGGCAGAAGCACAAAAATTCACGCCTCAAAAGGACGTACAGAGATTTTACACGAATTTTTACGGTGAAGCACAGAAATCTGTTTCGGGACAGCAACTTTCCCAATCATTACTTCTCTCTCATTAGAGGTTACTCTTGGCACAAAAGGCAAATAAAAATGATAAGGAGCAGAGGTAATAACTTCCAAGACACATCTAAAACTTTTGGGTTATCTCCCAAGAAGTACTTCTCGTTAACGCCTTTAAGTTAGGCATGATAGTTTGAGAAGATGCTCACATAAGAAATATGAATTGAAGTAAAAGAGAGCATCAAGAAGCAAATTCAAAGCACATTTAAGTCTAACCCACTTCCTATGCATAGGAATCTTGTAAAGAAACAAGTCATGAAAGCACAAAGCAACAAGCATAGGAAAGCAAAAACAAGTGCAATTTCAAGACTTTCGACATAAAGAGGGGAAACTTAATATTATTGAGGTGCATAAAACCATATTTCCCTCTCTCATAATAACTTTCAGTAGCATCATGAATAAAATTAACAATATAACTATCACATAAAACATTCTTATCATGAGCCACATGCATATAATAATTATTACTCTCCAGATAAGCATAGTCATTCTTATTAATTGTAGTGGGAGGAAACTCAAAAAAATAGCTATCATTATTATTCTCATCACCATAATCATCAAATATAGGAGGCATATTGTAGTCATAATTAATTTCCTCCTCAATAGTAGGTGGACTGAAAATATCATATGCATCATTGTAATCAGCATATATTGGAGGCATAGTATCATCAAAGTAAATTTTCTCCTCCGTGCTTGGGGGACTAAAAAGATCATTTTCATAAAAACTAGCTTCCCCAAGCTTAGACTTTTCCATAGCATTAGCAATAATGGTGTCCAAAGAGTTCATACTAACAACATTGTTATTAGCATGCAAATAAAGTTCCATAGGTTTTTTCATTTTCTCTTCAAACACTTCATGTCCTAATCAAGATAAATACTATAAAGCTCTGTAATTTTTTTGTTGTTTTCCATTAAGCCTAACTAGTGAAAAGAAGAAACAAAATGACAAAATTGCAGAATCTGAAGGAAATAACTTCGAGCACTCACACCGGAGGATGTGAGTACCTTTTACCTTACCTCCCCGGCAACGGCGCCAGAAAATAGCTTGATGTCTACACACTTCTATTCTTGTAGACAGTTGTTGGGCCTCCAAGTGCAGAGGTTTGTAGAACAGCAGCAAGTTTCCCTTAAGTGGATTACCCAAGGTTTATTGAACTCAGGGAGGAAGTGGTCAAAGGTATCCCTCTCAAGCCACCCTACAATCAATATACAAGAAGTCTCTTGTGTCCCCAACACACCCAATACACTTGTCGGGTGTATAGGTGCACTAGTTCGACGAAGAGATAGTGAAATACAAGTGGTATGGATATAAGACAACAGTGCCATAAAATGGCTTGATGGCGTGGAAGAGACTAAAGGCAAACTGAAATAAAGATGGAAGCAAGCAAACATGTAATAGATCTAGTTGCAAATGGTGTTTCAATGTTTAGAAACAAGGCCTAGGGATCATACTTTCACTAGTGAACACTCTCATATAAATATCTTCTCTTTATGATACTACTCTTAACTACTCTCCAGTTGGACACTCTAATCATTGGTAGGGTATGACAGCACTCCTCAAAGTTCGCTTTCCGCATCTAGATAACCCCACACTGTCACCTTGAGCACTAGATGGTTCCAACAAACACCACAATTTCATAAAGACATCCAACTCCAAATATAACTCATAACAAGTATTTGTAATCTCTAACCTAAGTGCCACCATGGTGTGCACACTGTCAACTTCGCACACATGGGGAGAGCAGAGATCTATTAAATCACTTGAGTAGCAAGGTAGATCTACTTGATTACAAAGCTCATGATCACAATATGATCATGCATAGAGAGAGAGATGAACACATAGCTACCGGTAGAACCCTTAGCCTCGAGGAAGAACTACTCCCTCCTTATCATGGAAATCAGCAACGGTGATGGAGATGGTGGTGGAGATCGATGGAGATGCCTCTGGGGGCACTTCCCCATCCCGGCAGGGTGCCGGAACAGAGACTTTCTGTCCCCTGAATCTCCCCTTCGGTGGCGGCGGCGCTGCGGAACTTTTCGTCGCTGGAGACTGTTCGACTTAGGGTTTTCGCATCGGGAGGCATCTTATAGGCGAAGAGGCAAGGTCAGTGGGCGGCCAGGGGGCCCACACCACCTGGTGGCGCGACCAGGGCTAGCCTGCGCCACCACATGGTGTGGCCGCCCTGTGCCCCTCTCCGTCTCGTCTTCTGGCTCCGTGAGTCTTCCGGTAAAATATCGACTTTGGCTTTTGTCCGGTCCAATTCCGAGAATATTTATTTTCTGAATTTTCTGGAACCAAAAGCAGAAGAAAACAGGCAACTAGCACTATGGCATCTTGTTAATAGGTCAGTCCAAGAAACTGTATAAAATACTCCAAAGTGTGGACAAAACATAAGAAAGTAGATATAAACCAAGCATGGAACATCAAAAATTATAGATACGTTTGCAACGTATCAGTATGTCAAGAAATCAAAGAATGAAATTCTAATTTAATGATCTTAAATATTACTTTTGGGATGATCCGTATCTATATCGTCATGGACTTGACAGAATGATGCGGAAGTGTGTTCCTAACCATGAGATGAATGCGATATTGAAAGCTTGTCATGACAGTCCGTATGGAGGGCATCATACAGGTAAGAGAACTGCTGCAAAGGTACTTCAATCTGGATTCTATTGGCCCACCTTGCTCAAGGACGCACATAATTATGTAGAATACTACGATGCTTGCCAAAGAAGAGGTAATATAGGTAGGAGACAAGAAATGGCAATGAATTATAGTCTCATAATTGAACCCTTTGATGTATGGGGAATGGATTACATGGGACCATTTATAGAGTCTAATGGTTATACTCACATTCTTGTTGTTGACAATGTTACTAAATGGGTTGAAGCTATTCCAACAAATCATGCGGATGTAGCTACCTAAGTGAAGATGATCAAGGATGTCATATTCCCCAGGTTTGGAGTTCCTAGGTTTTTAATTACTGATGGTGGTTCTCATTTTATGAAAGGAACTTTCAGGAAAATCCTCAGCAAGTGTGGAGTAAGTCACCGTGTTGCTTCACCATATCATCCTCAAACGAGTGGTCAAGTGGAAATCTCTAATAGAGAATTGAAGACCATACTCGAGAACACGGTGGACAAATCAAGAAAAGACTGGTCATACAAGTTAAATGACACTCTATGAGTATTCCGTAGTGCGTTTAAAAATTCAATGGGTATGACACCTTATAAGATGGTGTACAGTAAGGCATGCCATTTACCTTTAGAATTGGAACACAAAGCTTTTTGGGCAATCAAGAACCTAAATTATGATCTTAAGCAGTAGGAGAAACGCATTTATCAGATATTCGTGCTTTAGATGAGTTTAGAAGTGAAGCCTACGAGAATGGTAGGTTGATTAAGGAAAAGGTGAAAAGATGGCATGATAGGAAAATAGAGAATAATACTTCTAAAAGTGGGGACAAAGTGTTGCTCTAATTCTCGTCTTAAGTTGCTCCCAGGAAAACTCAGATCAAAGTGGGAAGGCCCATATATAGTTGAAGAAGCCTACTCATCGGGAGCAGTGAAGCTCCAAGGAAAAACACCCTCTCTTGCATGGGTGGTAAATGGACAACATTTGAAGAATTATCGAGTAAGAGAAGATATAAGTGCAGGTCACTATAAAATTGATCACTCCAGAAGAAGTGATTAAGAAAAAATATACAAGAAGTGGCAACTACAAGAAGAATGGACTCAAGACGGAATGAACAATGCTACGGTCAAGCTATTGACCATAAAAGAGCGCTTCATGGGAGACAACCCATGCGAAATAAGGTTTGAGTAAGTTTTTAATATTCTAGTTAAAGTTTTATTTGAATATTGTGTTAAATAAGAAACACTTGATGCTCTAGAAAAGAAGAAGGAAGATTGATAAAGCCAAAATTGGTCGAAATCTAAGCTGACATTTTTCTGTCAAAACTTGATATTTCGTTAAGTTTCAGATTAATAAGAATCCTTGGAGAAGCAGAATTTTTTTTGGTGGACACAAAAGCTTTAACGACCAACTATACGGCGGGAATAAAAATTCCACCCGTATAGTTGCGGTCGTATAGTTGTTGCAACATCACCCCTTCCATCCAGAAAAGGTACTGAGAGTTTAACGACCAACTATTCG
Source organism: Avena eriantha (assembly GCA_910589775.1). Lineage (NCBI taxonomy): Eukaryota > Viridiplantae > Streptophyta > Magnoliopsida > Poales > Poaceae > Avena > Avena eriantha. The sequence continues at coordinate 390,000,445 of OU342743.1, forward strand.
GCCAGAATTAAAAATTCTGCACGTATAGTTATGGTCGTATAGTTATCAACACCTTTGACAAAATAATTTCCAGAGTACAGAGAGTTTAATGACCAACTCTATGACCGGAATTAAAAATTCTGCCCGTATAGTTGCGGTCCTATAGTTATCGACCCATCTCCAAAAAGTTATTCAAAGTCCAGAGAGTTTAACGACCAACTATACGGCGGGAATAAAAATTCCCGCCCATATAGTTCTGGCCGTATAGTTGGATCCACCCTAGATGGAAATCTATAGTCGGTTCATAACTATACGGCGGGAGCTATACGGGTCCTGCCTGTATAGTTGCTCGTTACGAAAGGCAGCTAGGGTTTTTGACCTCTCCTTTTTAAAGTTGATCGCATCTAACCTTTTTCATTAAGTTTTCGTAGAGCTACAGCCTCCAGCCTCAAAAAATCCTCATCATCCCTATCCAAGCCCTCTAATAACATTCGTACAGCGAAGCCATGCAGCCCTTCCATGTCAACAAGACCTGTGAAGAGAATCGAAGAAGTGGAATCCAAAGGATCGACATCATCATCTAGCCCGGAGATCAAGCCTCTCCCAAATTGGGAGGACATGTTCCTACAAAGGATGGAGATGATGAGGCAAGCTAAGCGAGGAAGGAACAAGGATGAGTATCTCCCTAATCCTTATCGTTACAATATAGGATCCTATTATAAACCTCCTCTTGGTCCATCGCCTCTTAAACCTAAGAAGGTGCGGCAAGATGAGATTCATGATAAGATCTATGAGTTAGAAAAAGCTTCGAAGGCATGCGTTGAAACAATTGGAGAAGGGTTTGACTCCTACTAGATGATGAGCAAAGACCTTGAGAAGAAGGTCGATGCAATCGATGGTAGACTTGGTTTCTTGATTAAAACTGTCTTTGAGTTGACAAATGTGATGAAATTCCTCAAGAAGAAAATGTTGAAGCTCCAGTACGACATGGCCGAGCTCAGCATCCGCTTTGCAAGCATAGTTAAAGATGGCAACATAAAAGGAGAGGGTGATGCTCTTTCTACCCAGGAGAAGGAATAGGTACCAACAAGGAGTTAATTGATTCCGACTGGTTTGATTCCAAGCTTGGGGAGATCTTTAACACCTTGTAATTTATCTTATATTATTACTATTTTTGCATTAGCTCAAACTAGTAATAAATTTTGCATCATTAGAATTCCCTTCAGGAATTGTCGATCCCTTTAATGAAGTTTCGAGTTTACTACTATATATGGAGCAATATTGAGTTTGTGTTTGCTTTAATGATATATGAATGGCTTGAGTATAATTTTACTCTCACCTGATGATAGTAATAGGAGTCTTCCATGCCATTGGTATTAATGGAACATATAAAGATAATTTGGTCAATATATTGTAAGTCTACGGTTTGATTTACAAAGAAAAATTATCTATACAAGTTGAAAAGAAACCTTGAATAAAGGAAAGTGAAAGTGATATCAAAATAGAGTGACAACAAGTCGAGGTTAGAATCTCCAAGTCATAAAAATGCTTCATATACAATTAGAATTTGATAACTGAGATCGTTAAACTTTGAATTCCTACATGAAGTGGAATATATGGCTAGATCCTTTGCACAACACTTAAACAAAAGTGTGATCATATACATATAAAAGAAGAGAAAAGAAAGAAGAAAAAGAGCGAGTGTGCAAAGAGCAAATAGGCATATACCATTGTATTGTAGTATGACGAAGAGATACTTTTGAGATTTTGAATCCCAAGTGAATATAATTGATCCTAAAACACTTGGGACTACCTCGCTAACTCATTCGGTTGAACCGGATACTTTTACATTATGTTGAGAATTATCTTTTATGAACTGTTGATCACCAAGGTGTGGAAGCCTACTAATACTATTTAGATGGTTCGAGTAGGCTGGATTATCCGCCCACCATACTGAGCGACACACCCAAAGTCCTTAGCGGAATTTCTAAAACATGACCGGATTGTCCAGGGTGTGGGGCCGGATTATCCGGGGTGTGGGGCCGGATTATCCAGGGTCTTGAGACGTGGAAGTACTCATTGGAAAGATCTTCGAATTATCTATCCAACGATTGCTTATTTGCTTGATTCGGAGTTCGTATGATGAATCCACGCCCGTTTCAATTTCATGACTTCTGTCTATCCGAATTGAACCTTCCTTCTTGGTCGCCTTCCATCTCTTGCTCGCCTTCCTTCCTCTCCTCCCGCTGGCGCTAATATGATGGATATTAAATGTAGTCAAGTAATAACACCATGATTTAGATAGTATAAAGTTCCTAAATATCAAAGTATCATATCCAACTAGGAATGAATTCACCTGAAAGTCATCGTCGATTTGACTCAATATTTCCTTCCAATTCAAGCAGTCAGAATCATCGTAATCCATGTATATATCCTCATCAATTGGCATCAGAGCCCCTTGCCAAGACGTCAAGATCTTACCAAGACTCCCCACTGATACGTCATAAACGTATCTATAATTTTTGATGTTTCATGTTTGGTTTGTATCAACTTTCTTATGTTTTTGTTCACGCTTTGAGGTATTTTTATACATTTTCACAAACTACCTGATGAGGCATCCCTACAATTACACCTACCCCAATTGCTAATGAAGATGTTCCAATTACTAAGAAGGATCAATCTAATGAGATAAGGATTGGACCAATCACAAGAGCTCGTGCCAAGCTACTAGAACAACAGGTGAACTTGTTTCTTAATGAACCTGGTGTTTTAGTTAATGAGAATTTTATACTACCTAAGTCTTTGAATTATTGCATGATCAGGTACTTAGGAGAAGAAGGTAAAGCACGGAGCGAGGAGATAATGGAACAAGGCGTGTTGATCAATGAAGAATGCTCGAGGGAGGAGAGCGAGGAAGCGCAAGGAGCTGTTCAAGACAAAGATCAACAAGAGGAGGACGTTCTCTGCGCGGCAGAGAAAAGCGTCGTTTCTCTGCCACGGCAGGAAAACCGAAGTCCTACTCTTCCACGGCAGGCTGCCGCGGCAGAGAAAGCGACTACAACTCTGCCACGGCAGAGCCAGTGGACCGAACCCAAGTTAGGTCGGTTTGTATCCATAGGTGGGTGGGACCAAATCGGATCCACCCTTAGGGCGCCGCCTCTATAGACCCTTAAATATATGGGGGCCCTATAGCTTAGGTTTTAGACCACGTTAAAATATTTTGGAGTTGTTTCTTCATAGAACCTCTGGAATTACCCTGTGTTCGAATCTACCAACTATAATTGAGTGTGATCTGTTGTTCCATTGGGAATTAGTAGATTGCATACTACCGTTCGTGGTCATGGCTACGTGCGCAAGAGTGTGGTGTTGTGAATATCCTACACGGTTCGAGATCTGTTGCACTGGCATCAACGATCGAGCGGGAGAGATCATAGATACTCATTAGTTATCTATCATCCATCATCATCATCGCCATCCGCTTACTGAGAAGATCGGGCCACCCCATATCATCTTGGTATCAGATTTCCTAGTTGCCTCGGTAAGCAATCCGCAATCCAACCATAGATTAGAGAGTGTTTTTAGTCCTATTGATATGGGGTGGCCCGATCTTCTCAGTAAGCGGATGGCGGTGATGATGGTGGATGATAGATAACTAGCCTGTAGCTATGAACTCTCCCGCTCGATCCCTGATGCCAATGCAGCAGCTCTCGAACCTTGTAGGATATTCACAACACCACGCTCTTGCGCACGCAGCCGTGACCATGAACGGTAGTATGCAATCTACTAATTCCCAATGGAACAACAGATCACACTCAATTTATAGTTGGTAGATTCGAACACAGGGTAATTCCAAAGGTTCTATGAAAGAAACAACTCCAAAATATTTTAACGTGGTCTAAAACCTAACTAGGGGTCGTCCCTGGGCTTATAAGGGCAGCCGGGGCGGCCAGAAAACCGAAACGAAACGCAAACGACTCAAACTGATAAAAACCGACTCGGACCAGATTCGGTCGGCGGGCGGACACTCCGGTCGAAATCGGCCGGACAGTCCGGTCGGGCCGGACACTCCGGGTGGAGCATGCCGGACAGTCCGGTCTGGCCGGAAACTTCAAAGTTTCCGGATGGTGTCCGGACAGTGTCCGATTTGGTATTCTGATTGACCACGCCAGTTCGCCTCCTAACCAGGCCGGACAGTCCGGGTGGATCCGGCCGGACACTCCGGTCGTGGCAGATCTTCTTGCCTCCGTCTTGATGATCTTCTCTTGCGCCTTCCTCCCGCTCCTCCCTCGCGCATCCTTGGGCGATCATCATGTTGGGCTTCTCTTGTAGCCCTTCTCCTCCTCGCGCCATGCTTGTTTCTCTAATGAACCTGATCATACATAAATGCATAGACTCAGGCAGAGTATAAAGTTCTCATCAATCAAAGTACCAGATTCGTTTAGGAGTAAATTCACCTGTTGTTCTAGTAGCTTAGCACGAGCTCGTGTAATAGGTCCAATTCTATCTCATTGGACTGATCCTTTCGTGCAACAGTTGTAGCATCTTCGGTAGTAATTGGGGGTAGGTGTAATTGTAGGGATGTCCTCATCATCTCCCCCCCTTGAAAAGGCGTCGTCCTCGATGCTCCACGGTCTTCTCCAGCATATGGTGACAAATTAGCAACGTTTGAAGCTGTTGCTAACTCCACCAAACTCCTCAATAGGTATATCAACCGAGTAGGCGTTATCATTAATCTAGGCTAACACCTTGTAAGGACCAGCACCACGTGGCTTCAACTTGGACTTCGAAGTTGTGGAAACCTATCCTTGCGTAGATGCACCCAAACCATATCTCCAGGCTCGAACAACACTTCTTTCCTTGCTTGATTCCTTGCAGCAGCAATGTTCTTGCCTTTCTTCGCAATAGCCTCTCGAGTCTTCTCATGTATTTTCCTCACATAATCAGCACGTTTTGATGCCTCCATATCAACTCTCTCATGTAATGCAGAGGCAACATATCAAGTGGCGTCAATGGCTTGAAACCATACACCACCTCAAAAGGACAAAGCTGAGTAGTTGAATGCACAGCCCTGTTGTAAGCAAACTCAACATGTGGCAAACACTCTTCCCACTCCCGCAGATTATTTTAATCATGGTCCTTAGAAGCTGTGACAATGTTCGGTTCACCACCTCCGTTGACCATCTGTTAGGGGATGACATGTAGTACTGAACAGCAGCTCGTTCCTAGCTTCCCCCATAAGGTCTTCCAAAAGTAGCTCATGAACTTCACGTCACGGTCAGAAACAATCGTCTTTGGTACTCCATGTAATCTCATGATGTCCCTGAAAAACAGGTTAGCAACATGAGACGCATCGTCGCTTTTGTGGCAGGCAATAAAATGAGCCATTTTAGAGAACCTATCCACTACCACAAATATAGAATCATGACCTCTCTGAGTTTTAGGTAGACCTAACACAAAATCCATACTAATGTCTTCCCATGGCGTAGTAGGTGCAGAGAGAGGTGTATACAAACCGTGAGGCTTCAGCTTAGATTTCGACTTGTGGCATGTAATACATCGGCTCACAAATCTGTACACATCACGCCTCATCTTGGGCCAATAAAAGTGATCAGCAAGCATGAGCAACGTCTTCTCCGCCCAAAGTGACCCATCAAACCACCAACATGTGATTCCTGCACTAAGAACAAACGCAATGACGATTCTGGAATACATAGTTGCTAGCTCGAAAACAAATATCCATCATGTATATTATACTTATCTCATGCGTTTCTAAGAGCACACAAACGATATGGTTCAGCAAAATCATTGTCAGTTGCATAAAGTGCACAAATAGCTTCTAATCCAGGAATTTTAACATCAAGATTGGTACTAGCATGTTCTTCCTAGATAGAGCATCAGCAACAACGTTCTCTTTTCCCTTCTTATAGTTAATGATGTAAGGAAAAAGACTCAATGAACTCAACCCATTTAGCCTAATCTTCTATGCAAGTTTGATTGCGCTTTCAAGTATTTCAATGCTTCATGATCAGAATGTATGATGAATTCCTTTGGCCACAAATAATGTTGCCAAACTTCAAGTACTCTCACAAGTGCATACAATTCTTTATCATAGATAGAATAATTCAACGAGCACCAGTCAATTTCTCAGAAAATAAGCTATAGGCCGACCCTCTTGCATCAAAACGCCACCTATGCCTATACACTAGCATCACATTCAACTTCAAATTGCTTCGAAAAATCAGGTAATGCAAGTAATGGTGCAGAAGTAAGAAAACGTTTTAACGTATCAAAAGCAATGTCTTGGGCCGCGCCCCAAACAAAAGGAACACCTTTCTTTGTCAAATCATTTAAGGTGCAGCAATGGTGCTAAAATCTTTCACAAAGCAATCTATTGAAACCAGCGAGACCGTGGAAACTACGCACTTGACTAACATTCACTGGAGTAGGCCAATCTGAAATTGATTCAATTTTAGATTGATCTACCTCTACTCCATGCTCAAAACAACAAATCCTAGGAATATGACCTATCTTTTGCAAATGTACACTTCTCAAGATTAGCATACAGTTATTATCACGTAACACTTGCAAAACTTGTCTAATATGAGTGCAATGTCAGATTCGGTGTGGCTGTAATGAGGATATCATCAAGTAAACAGCCACGAAACGACCAATAAACTCTCTCAAACATGATTCATCAAACGCATGAAAGTACTAGGTGCATTAGTAAGACCAAATGGCATAACTAACCACTCATACAAACCGAATTTAGTTTTGAAAGCAGTTTTCCATTCATCCCCTTCTTTCATCCTAATTTGATGATAACCACTACGCAAGTCAATTTTAGAGAAACAGCAGCACCACTCAATTCATCTTGCATATCCTCTAAGCGTGGAATAGGATGACGATATCGAATAGTTATGTTATTAATCGCTCTACAATCAACACACATGCGCCAAGTACCATCTTTCTTTGGAACTAAAATAACAGGAACAGCACAAGGGCTAAGAGAAACACGAATGTACCCTTCATCTAGCAACGCTTGTACTTACTTCTGAATTTCCTTAGTTTCTTCGGGATTAGTCCTGTAAGGTGCACGGTTGGGAAGTGTGGCGCCAGGAATCAGGTCCACTGATGTTCTATACCACGCAATGGGGCAAACCTGCGGGTACGTCTTCTGGAAACACATCCCCAAAGTCCTGCAAAACAGAAGAGACACCAAGAGAAATAGGAGTCATGTCGTTAGAACCAATACCTCGCCCTTATACATGAGCACAAGTGGCATGGATGTAGGATCCTCATGAAATTCTCTCATATCTTCCTTAGTGGCTAATATCAATAAACTAGGCACTCTCTCACTTTTCGTTATATCACTCAATTTAGGCTCAATTACATCAGGAGCAGCTGTGATGCAGTCTCGCCGAGTGGTAGTATCTTCCTTCAAGTTCACCTCTATCTTCTGGGCGAGAATCATTCACAATTTCTTGTGGTGTCATGGGCTGCATAGTAATCTTCCTTCCTTTGAATTCCAAGTGATATGTATTGGCTCGGCCATGTGTTGCACATGGCGATCATAAAGCCAAGGCCGACCCAATAGTAGGTGACAAACATTCATAGGAACCACATCAAAATCAATAGAATCTTTCTATGGCCCTATTTGAAAATTCACTCGTACCATATGATTTACCTTCATCTCACCATTGTTGCTCAACCATTGTATATAGTATGGCTTAGGATGAGGTAAGTATGTCAAATTCAGTTTTGGCACATAGTTCCTTACCTGCAAGATTCTGCAGCTACCTCCATCAATAATGACCTTGCAAGCTTTGTTTGGTCCAACGAGAGCTTTTGTTTGGAACAAGTTGCAACGCTGGGATTCCTCAACCGGTTTGCACACTAAGTACACGTGAAGATACGACAATAGTGGGTGCACGCTCAACATATGCATCAGCACCAACCTCGTCGTCATCAATATCATCATCAGAAGCTTCATCTCCACTCTCTACTTCTCCTTGTTCGTTGACAAACATAGCCTTGCTGTTTGGACAATCTTTCTTGTAGTGACCTCTACCTCCACAAGTATGGCACACCACATCATGAGTACGTGTAGTAAACATGTTGGAACCCGAGCTAGCAGCAGGAGAGCAGCGGGTTTCCAAGCATTAGAACCAAACGAAGGTGTACTTGCTGGCTTGGCTGATAGTGTAAAAGGAGCAGCAGCTGGTGGCGCTGGCAGTATAAGGTGTAGACCTGGCCGAAAATCTGTTGGAGGACGGAAAAACGAGCACGTGACTTCGCCTCTTCTGCCAACTGGGATTCGGCCTCTCTAGCATGATGCAACAACTCATCATGGTCTCATACTTGTGATGACGAACAGTGCTCTTGATGGTAACTTCAAATTGTTTAGGAATCGCTGCATGGTCATCTCAAGGGACTCCCAAATTCTAGCACGCTGCATAAGCATCTCCATCTCCATGTAGTACTCATCAACTGTCATGGTGCCTTGCTTCAGTTGCGTCAATTTATCAAAAACTGATCGCAAGTAGTTGGTTGGTACGAAACGAGCTTTCATGATTTGCTTCATCTCGCGCCAATCCATCACAGGATGTTCATTGTCCTCCCTTCTATGTTGCACAAGTGCATCCCACCAACGTAAAGCATAACCATCAAATTCAGATGCTGCAAGTTTGACCTTCTTATCTTCTGGATAGTCAAATAAACGCCAGAGTTTCTCAATCTTTAACTCCCATGTGAGATAGTCTTCAGGACCAATGGAACCATCAAACTTAGGAATTGAAAATTTTGGCTTGCCCAAACCGTCATCAGCAGCTTAGTTGGGCACACGTGGACCACGCCCAAGATGGAAAAACCCACGACCATGAGCAGGTGCATGGACAGGGGAATAGCACGTCCCCTGCTAACATGTGGAGCAGCATCAACAGCACTACCCTCATCGACATCATCAAAGGCATCATCATGTTGAGGATCTTCCCTTCTATGTAAGGCGGCTGTCAAACCCTCAATGGACTGCTGCAAGGCGATAACATTGACATTGAGCGTAGCCACTTGCGTTTGGATAGTATCAACCGTTCCAACATGCTGATCCAATCTCATATTCATATCTTGGAGATTCTTGTCAATGGCATCTGTCGTGTTAGTAAACACACGTGTCAAGTGGGATTTCAAAGCCTCATATTCACACCAAATGACAAGCTCCTCATCCTTCTTTTTCTGCAACACAACATCATCATCACTAGTAGACATGATTAGTAGGTTAGTGCAAAAATCAGAATTTGTATGGTGGAAACTCTCACAACTCACTCACAACTAATAAGAAAGGAGATCTTACCGTTCCAAAGTGAATAGAGATGCTCTACCAAACGAAATCAGAGACTGATGCACTTGATGTGATGAAGTGAATATCAAAGGTATAGAGAACGATCACAGGGCACACGGGTTATGTAAAGGTGGAGCTATAGGTATGGTATCCTATCTACACCGCAAACAAGTCCTAGTGCTGATCGTACAAATACCCAAGACCAACACACAGTGGAGATAAACGTGGCAAAGCAACTTATGAAAAGGAATATTGCAATGCACAAGAGAGACGCTAGTAATAGCTCAATAGAACAGGCACAAGATTGCTCAATCTACTAGTGCTATACACAACAAGGCCTCCAATATTGCACACTTTGATATCTCTTTTTGTCAGGCTTGTAGCTCTTTCTCTTTTTTTTTAATACTGATTCTCTTTTCTTTTCTCTTTTTTTTGATTTTTCAACTATATTACTCAAATGCAAACGAGTACAGCGACTTATAACAGAACTGGGCCGGATAGTCCGGTTGATACGCGCCGGAGACTCCGGTTGAGCCGGATAGTCCGGTGTGATTCGGCCGGATAGTCCGTTTCGCCTGTCGAAAATTTATGCAATTCAAAAACCCTAATAAGCAGCCTGTCGGAGCAAAGCAACTAGTCTCGTGGGTACGTTCCTAGGCACAGATGCTGTAGATATGCTGTATCTATGGTATGCAAACAAAGATACGCTATGTGGACTCGGAAAAACGATTAAACACTTGCGGAAACGGTAACGGTGGGAACAACGGAAACAAGATGAAACCCTAAACCTAGACACAAACGGAAAACTACACTCCTACGAGGAAAACCTGCAGATCGGATCTACGAGAAGATACAATCAGCAACTAAAACTCGAAAACGATGCAATCTAGTCTAAGGCAAATCTTTTTGTAAAGCTTTTTCTGTATAGGACGAAAAACACTCTCTAATCTATGGATGGATTTGTGGATGCTTACCGAGGCAACAATGGAAATTTGATACCAAGATGATATGGGGTGGCCCGATATTCTCAGTAAGCGGATGGCGGTGATGATGGTGGATGATAGATAACTAGCCTGTAGCTATGAACTCTCCCGCTCGATCCCTGATGCCAATGCAACAGCTCTCGAACCTTGTCGGATATTCACAACACCACGCTCTTGCGCATGCAGCCGTGACCACGAATGGTAGTATGCAATCTACTAATTCCCAATGGAACAAGAGATCACACTCAATTATAGTTGGTAGATTCGAACACAGGGTAATTCCAGAGGTTCTATGAAAGAAACAACTCCAAAATATTTTAACGTGGTCTAAAACATAACTAGGGGTCGTCCCAGGGCTTAAAAGGGCAGCTGGGGCAGCCAGAAACCGAAACGAAACGCAAACGTCAAACTGATACAAACGACTCGGACTCGACCACTTTCGGTCGGCGGGCGGACACTCCGGTGAAATCGGCCGGACAGTCCGGTCGGGCCGGACACTCCGGGTGGAGCGTGCCGGACAGTTCGGTCTGGCCGGAACTTCAAAGTTTCTGGATGGTGTCCGGGCAGTGTCCGGTTTGGTATTCTGATTGTCCATGCCAGTTCTCCTCCCGACCAGGCCGGACAGTCCGGGTGGATCCGGCCGAACACTCCGGTCGTGGCAGATCTTCTTGCCTCCGTCTTGATGATCTTCTCTTGCGCCTTCCTCCCGCTCCTCCCTCGCGCATCCTTGGGCGATCATCATGTTGGGCTTCTCTGTAGCCCTTCTCCTCCTCGCGCCATGCTTGTTTCTCTAACGAACCTGATCATACATAAATGCATAGACTTAGGCAGTATAAAGTTCTCATCAATCAAAGTACCAGATTCGTTTAGGAGTAAATTCACCTGTTGTTCTAGTAGCTTAGCACGATCTCTTGTAATAGGTCCAATTCTAATCTCATTGGACTGATCCTTTCGTGCAACAGTTGTAGCATCTTTAGTAGTCATTGGGGTAGGTGTAATTGTAGGGATGTCCTCATCACCTATACAAAAAAGCCCCACAAAAGAGTTGTCATAGACTAGATTACATCGTAGACGAGTAATAGTTGCTGGTCGTGTTCATCCTTTAGTTTAGATCTAGATCTGTTCTTCGCAGATTTGTTTTCTCTTTGTTGTTAGTCGTTTTCCACCATTGTTTTCCGCCACCATCACGTCATATCCGATCTACTCTAAGAGTCCTAGTCATCTACTCTTGGCCGAGTCGGAATTAACAAAAAAAATATATATACTTTCTAAGTTACCGAATCTGCCACGGCAGGATTTCTGCGTCTCTCTACCACGGCAGGACTTTTCGAGTTACCAAGTTACTGAGTCTGCCACGGCAGGATTTTGAGCTGTTTTTGGCCACGACACCATAATTACAAATTGTGATCGATTTTCACTTTTCCAAAACCCTAGCCACAGCCAATCTACTATATAGGTGTAGGAACTTGCCTATTGAGACTAGTTTCCGCTCCTACAGGCTGCTCTTAGGATTTTGGTGCCATACTTTGTAATTGGCCGTGTATTATCTATAAAAAGCAAGATAGCAAAAGGAAAAGTATAAAAAACAAGCTATACAAAAGAAAAGAAAAGAAAAATGTGGAAAAAGAGAATTTGAGCAAGATGCCTAGTGATCTTTGTGCACCGGTAGATTGAGCAATCTTGTGCCTGTTTTACTTTGAGCTTTGCTAGTGTCTCTCGCGCATAGTGCAACACCTTTCATAGTTGCATTGCCACGTTTTTCTCCACGTGTGTGTTTCTTGGGTATTTGTACGATCAGCACTAGGACTTGTTTGCGGTGTAAATAGGATACCATACCTATAGCCCCACCTTACATAACCTGTGTGTCCTGCGATCGTTCTCTATACCTTTGATATTCACTTCATCACATCAAGTGTATCAGTCTTTGATTTTCGTTTGGTAGAGCATCTCTATTTACTTTGGAACGGTAAGATCTCCTTTCTTATTAGTTGTGAGTGAGTTGTGAGAGTTTCCACATACAAATTCTGATTTTTGCACTAACTAATCATGTCTACTAGTGATGATGATGTTGTGTTGCAGAAAAAGAAGGATGAGGAACTCGTCAATTGGGGTGAATATGAGGCTTTGAAATCCCACTTGACACGGGTGTTTACTAACACGACAGATGCCATTGACAAAAATTTCCAAGACATGAATCTGAGATTGGATCAGCATGTTGGGACGGTTGATACTATCCAAACGCAAGTAGCTACGCTCAATGTCAATGTCACCGCTTTGCAGCAGTCCTTGAGGGTTTAACAGCCGCCTTACATAGAAGGGAAGATCCTCAACATGATGATGCCTTTGATGATTTCGATGAGGGTAGTGCTGTTGATGCTGCTCCACATGTTGGCAGGGGACGTGCTATTCCCCCTGTCCATGCACCTGCTCATGGTCGTGGGTTTGCCCATCTTGGGCGTGGTCCACGTGTGCCCAACCAAGCTGCTGATGATGGTTTGGGCAAGCCAAAATTTTCAATTCCTAAGTTTGATGTTCTATTGATCCTGAAGATTACCTCACATGGGAGTTGAAGATTGAGAAACTCTAGCGCTTATTTGACTATCCAGAAGATAAGAAGGTCAAGCTTGCAGCATCGGAATTTGATGGTTATGCTCTACGTTGGTGGGATGCTCTTGTACAACATAGGAGGGAGGACAATGAACTCCTGTGAGGGATTGGCGCGAGATGAAGCAAATCATGGAAGCTCGTTTCGTACCAACCAACTACTTGCAATCAGTTTTTGATAAATTGACGCAACTGAAGCAAGGCACCATGACAGTTGATGAGTATTACATGGAGATGGAGATGCTTATGCAGAGTGCTAGAATTCGTGAGTCCATTGAGATGACCATGCAGCGATTCTTAAACAATTTGAAGTTACCAATCAAGAGCATTGTTCGTCATCACAAGTATGAGACCATGAATGAGTTGTTGCATCATGCTAGAGAGGCCAAATCCCAGTTGGCAGAAGAGGCGAAGTCACGTGCTCGTTTTCCTCCTCCAGCAGATTTCAGCCAGATCTATTCCTCCTACAGTCACGCCACCAGCTGCCGTTCCGTTTATAAACATCGACCAAACCAGCAAGTACACCTTCGTTGGTTCTAATGCTCAGAAACCGATGTTCCTGCTGCTAGCTCGGGTTCCAACATGTCTACTGCAGGTACTCGTGATGTGGTGTGCCACTTTGTGGAGTACAGGTCACTACAAGAAAGATTGTCCAAATAGCAAGGTTATGTTTGTTAATGAACAAGGGGTGAAGTTGAAAGAGGAGATGAAGCTTATGATGATGATATTGATGACGGCGAGGTTGGTGCTGATGCATATGCTGAGCGTGCACCAACTATTGTCGTATCTTCACATGTACTTAGTGTGCAACCGGT
>OU342743.1:390014259-390091136 GCA_910589775.1 Avena eriantha
ACAACCAGAGTCATTGCATGTGTGAGTCATTGAAATGTGTTTTCTCTTCAGAGACCACACATGGATCCATCAGTGTTATTGTGTGCTCTTTTTACGAACAACAACCAGAGTCATTGCATGTGTGAGTCATTGAAATGTGTGTTCTCTTCAGAGACCACACATGGATCCACCAGTGTCATTGCATGTGTGCTCTTTGCACATACCACATATGGATCCACCAGTGTCATTGCATGTGTGCGCTTTTCACATTCCACCTATGGATCCACCAGTGTCATTGCATATGTGTTCTTTTTACTATCAACAACCAGAGTCATTGAAATGTGTGCTCTTTTCACATACCACATATGGATCCACCAGTGTCATTGCATGTGTGTTCTTTTTACTAACAACAACTAGAGTCATTGCATGTGTGTTGTTTTCACTTACCACATATTGATCCACCAGTGTCATTGCATATGTGCTCTTTTCACAATCCACCTATGGATCCACAAGTGTCATTGCATGTGTCTTCTTTTACTCACAACAACCAGAGTCATTGAAATGTGTGTTCTTTTCACATACCACATATGAATCCACCAATGTCATTACATGTGTGCTTTTTTAACTAAAAACAACTGGGGTCATTGCATGTGTGTTCTCTTTAGAGACCACACATGGATCCACCAGTGTCATTGCATGTGTGTTCTTTTCACAATCCACCTATGGATCCACCAGTGTCATTGCATGTCTGCTCTTTTTACTAACAACAGCCAGAGTCATTGCATGTTTTCTCTTTTCACATACCACCTATGGATCCACCAGTGTCATTGCATGTGTGTTCTTTTTACTAACAACAACCAGAGTCATTGCATGTGTGCTCTTTTCACATACAACCTATGGATCCACCAGTGTCATTGCATGTGTGTTCTTTTTACTAACAACAACTGGACTCATTTCATGACTGTTCTTTTCACATACCACATATGGATCCACCTGTGTCATTGAAATGTGTGTTCTCTTTAGAGAACACACATGGATCCACCAGTGTCATTGCATGTGTGTTCTTTTTACTAACAACAACTAGAGTCATTGCATGTGTGTTCTTTTCACTTACCACATATGGATCCACCAGTGTCATTGCATGTGTGCTCTTTTCACAATCCACCTATGGATCCACAAGTGTCATTGCATGTGTCTTCTTTTTACTCACAACAACCAGAGTCATTGAAATGTGTGTTCTTTTCACATACCACATATGGATCGACCAGTGTCATTGCATGTGTGCTTTTTTTGGCTAACAACAACTTGGGTCATTGCATGCGTGTTCTCTTCAGAGACCACACATGGCTCCACCAGTGTCATTGCATATGTGCTCTTTTCACAATCCACCTATGGATCCACAAGTGTCATTGCATGTGTGTTCTTTTTACTCACAACAACCAGAGTCATTGAAATGTGTGGTCTTTTCACATACCACATATGAATCCACCAATGTCATTACATGTGTGATTTTTTAACTAAAAACAACTGGGGTCATTGCATGTGTGTTCTCTTTAGAGACCACACATGGATCCACCAGTGTCATTGCATGTGTGTTCTTTTCACAATCCACCTATGGATCCACCAGTGTCATTGCATGTCTGCTCTTTTTACTAACAACAGCCAGAGTCATTGCATGTTTTCTCTTTTCACATACCACCTATGGATCCACCAGTGTCATTGCATGTGTGTTCTTTTTACTAAGAACAACCAGAGTCATTGCATGTGTGCTCTTTTCACATACAACCTATGGATCCACCAGTGTCATTGCATGTGTGTTCTTTTTACTAACAACAACTGGACTCATTTCATGACTGTTCTTTTCACATACCACATATGGATCCACCTGTGTCATTGAAATGTGTGTTCTCTTTAGAGAACACACATGGATCCACCAGTGTCATTGCATGTGTGTTCTTTTTACTAACAACAACTAGAGTCATTGCATGTGTGTTCTTTTCACTTACCACATATGGATCCACCAGTGTCATTGCATGTGTGCTCTTTTCACAATCCACCTATGGATCCACAAGTGTCATTGCATGTGTCTTCTTTTTACTCACAACAACCAGAGTCATTGAAATGTGTGTTCTTTTCACATACCACATATGGATCCACCAGTGTCATTGCATGTGTGCTTTTTTTGGCTAACAACAACTTGGGTCATTGCATGTGTGTTCTCTTCAGAGACCACACATGGATCCACCAGTGTCATTGCATGTGTGTTCTTTTCATAATCCACCTATCGATCCACCAGTGTCATTGCATGTGTGCTCTTTTTACTATCAACAACCAGAGTCGTTGCATGTGTTTTCTCTTCAGAGACCACACATGGATCCACCAGTGTCATTGGATGTGTGTTCTTTTTACTAACAACAACCAGAGTCATTGAAATGTGTTTTCTCTTCAGAGACCACACATGGATCCATCAGTGTCATTGTGTGCTCTTTTTACGAACAACAACCAGAGTCATTGCATGTGTGAGTCATTGAAATGTGTTTTCTCTTCAGAGACCACACATGGATCCATCAGTGTTATTGTGTGCTCTTTTTACGAACAACAACCAGAGTCATTGCATGTGTGAGTCATTGAAATGTGTGTTCTCTTCAGAGACCACACATGGATCCACCAGTGTCATTGCATGTGTGCTCTTTGCACATACCACATATGGATCCACCAGTGTCATTGCATGTGTGCGCTTTTCACATTCCACCTATGGATCCACCAGTGTCATTGCATATGTGTTCTTTTTACTATCAACAACCAGAGTCATTGAAATGTGTGCTCTTTTCACATACCACATATGGATCCACCAGTGTCATTGCATGTGTGTTCTTTTTACTAACAACAACTAGAGTCATTGCATGTGTGTTGTTTTCACTTACCACATATTGATCCACCAGTGTCATTGCATATGTGCTCTTTTCACAATCCACCTATGGATCCACAAGTGTCATTGCATGTGTCTTCTTTTTACTCACAACAACCAGAGTCATTGAAATGTGTGTTCTTTTCACATACCACATATGAATCCACCAATGTCATTACATGTGTGCTTTTTTAACTAAAAACAACTGGGGTCATTGCATGTGTGTTCTCTTTAGAGACCACACATGGATCCACCAGTGTCATTGCATGTGTGTTCTTTTCACAATCCACCTATGGATCCACCAGTGTCATTGCATGTCTGCTCTTTTTACTAACAACAGCCAGAGTCATTGCATGTTTTCTCTTTTCACATACCACCTATGGATCCACCAGTGTCATTGCATGTGTGTTCTTTTTACTAACAACAACCAGAGTCATTGCATGTGTGCTCTTTTCACATACAACCTATGGATCCACCAGTGTCATTGCATGTGTGTTCTTTTTACTAACAACAACTGGACTCATTTCATGACTGTTCTTTTCACATACCACATATGGATCCACCTGTGTCATTGAAATGTGTGTTCTCTTTAGAGAACACACATGGATCCACCAGTGTCATTGCATGTGTGTTCTTTTTACTAACAACAACTAGAGTCATTGCATGTGTGTTCTTTTCACTTACCACATATGGATCCACCAGTGTCATTGCATGTGTGCTCTTTTCACAATCCACCTATGGATCCACAAGTGTCATTGCATGTGTCTTCTTTTTACTCACAACAACCAGAGTCATTGAAATGTGTGTTCTTTTCACATACCACTTATGGATCGACCAGTGTCATTGCATGTGTGCTTTTTTTGGCTAACAACAACTTGGGTCATTGCATGCGTGTTCTCTTCAGAGACCACACATGGCTCCACCAGTGTCATTGCATATGTGCTCTTTTCACAATCCACCTATGGATCCACAAGTGTCATTGCATGTGTGTTCTTTTTACTCACAACAACCAGAGTCATTGAAATGTGTGGTCTTTTCACATACCACATATGAATCCACCAATGTCATTACATGTGTGATTTTTTAACTAAAAACAACTGGGGTCATTGCATGTGTGTTCTCTTTAGAGACCACACATGGATCCACCAGTGTCATTGCATGTGTGTTCTTTTCACAATCCACCTATGGATCCACCAGTGTCATTGCATGTCTGCTCTTTTTACTAACAACAGCCAGAGTCATTGCATGTTTTCTCTTTTCACATACCACCTATGGATCCACCAGTGTCATTGCATGTGTGTTCTTTTTACTAAGAACAACCAGAGTCATTGCATGTGTGCTCTTTTCACATACAACCTATGGATCCACCAGTGTCATTGCATGTGTGTTCTTTTTACTAACAACAACTGGACTCATTTCATGACTGTTCTTTTCACATACCACATATGGATCCACCTGTGTCATTGAAATGTGTGTTCTCTTTAGAGAACACACATGGATCCACCAGTGTCATTGCATGTGTGTTCTTTTTACTAACAACAACTAGAGTCATTGCATGTGTGTTCTTTTCACTTACCACATATGGATCCACCAGTGTCATTGCATGTGTGCTCTTTTCACAATCCACCTATGGATCCACAAGTGTCATTGCATGTGTCTTCTTTTTACTCACAACAACCAGAGTCATTGAAATGTGTGTTCTTTTCACATACCACATATGGATCCACCAGTGTCATTGCATGTGTGCTTTTTTTGGCTAACAACAACTTGGGTCATTGCATGTGTGTTCTCTTCAGAGACCACACATGGATCCACCAGTGTCATTGCATGTGTGTTCTTTTCATAATCCACCTATCGATCCACCAGTGTCATTGCATGTGTGCTCTTTTTACTATCAACAACCAGAGTCGTTGCATGTGTGTTCTCTTCAGAGACCACACATGGATCCACCAGTGTCATTGGATGTATGTTCTTTTTACTAACAACAACCAGAGTCATTGAAATGTGTTTTCTCTTCAGAGACCACACATGGATCCATCAGTGTCATTGTGTGCTCTTTTTACGAACAACAACTAGAGTCATTGCATGTGTGAGTCATTGAAATGTGTGTTCTCTTCAGAGACCACACATGGATCCACCAGTGTCATTGCATGTGTGTTGTTTTCACATACCACATATGGATCCACCAGTGTCATTGCATGTGTGTTCTTCTCACAATATACCTATGGATCCACCAGTGTCATTGCATGTGTGTTCTCTTTACTAACAACAACCAGAGTCATTGCATGTGTGTTCTTTTCACATACCACATATGGATCCACCAGTGTCATGGCATGTGTGCTCTTTTCACAATCCACCTATGGATTCACCAGTGTCATTGCATGTGTGTTCTTTTTACTAACAACAACCAGAGTCATTGAAATGTTTGTTCTTTTCACGTACCACATATGGATCCACTAGTGTCATTGCATGTGTGCTTTTTTACTAAAAACAACTTGGGTCATTGCATGTGTCTTCACTTCAGAGACCACACATGGATCCACCAGTGTCATTGCATGTGTGTTCTTTTCACAATCCACCTATGGATCCATCAGTGTCATTGCATGTCTGCTCTTTTTACTAACAACAACCAGAGTCATTGCATGTGTGTTCTCTTCAGAGACCACACATGGATCCACCAGTGTCATTGCATGTGTGTTCTTTTTACTAACAACCAGAGTCATTGCATGTGTTCTCTTTTCACATACCACCTATGGATCCACCAGTGTCATTGCATGTGTGTTATTTTTACTAACAACAACCAGAGTCATTGCATGTGTGCTCTTTCACATACAACCTATGAATCCACCAGTGTCATTGCATGTGTGTTCTTTTTACTAACAACAACTGGAGTCATTTCATGACTGTTCTTTTCACATACCACATATGGATCCACCTGTGTCATTGAAATGTGTGTTCTCTTCAAAGACCACACATGGATCCACAAGTGTCATTGCATGTGTGTTCTTTTTACTAACAACAACTAGAGTCATTGCATGTGTGTTCTTTTCACTTTCCACATCTGGATCCACCAGTGTCATTGCATGTGTGCTCTTTTCACAATCCACCTATGGATCCACAAGTGTATTTGCATGTGTGTTCTTTTTACTCACAACAACCAGGGTCATTGAAATGTGTGTTCTTTTCACATACCACATATGGATCCACCAGTGTCATTGCATGTGTGCTTTTTTTGACTAACAACAACTGGGGTCATTGCATGTCTGTTCTTTTTAGAGACCACACACGGATCCACCAGTGTCATTGCATGTGTGTTCTTTTCACAATCCACCTATGGATCCACCAGTGTCATTGCATGCGTGCTCTTTTTACTAACAACAACCAGAGTCATTGCATGTGTGTTCTCTTCAAAGACCACACATGGATCTACCAGTGTCATTGCATGTGTGTTCTTTTTACTAACAACAACAAGAGTCATTGAAATGTGTGTTCTCTTCAGAGACCATACATGGATCCACCAGTGTCATTGCATGTGTGCTCTTTTTACTAACAACAACAAGAGTCATTGCATGTGTGTTCTGTTCGGAGACCACACATGGATCCACAAGTGTAATTGCATGTGTGTTCTTTTTACTAACAACAACCAGAGTCATTGCATGTGTGCTCTTTTCACATACAACCTATGGATCCACCAGTGTCATTGCATGTGTGTTCTTTTCACATACCACATATGGATCCACCAGTGTCATTGCAAGTGTGCTCTTTTCAGAATCCACCTGTGGATCCACCAGTGTCATTGCATGTGTGTTCTTTTTACTAACAACAACCAGAGTCATTGAAATGTGTGTTGTTTTCACATACCACATATGGATCCACCAGTGTCATTGCATGTGTGTTCTTTTCACAATCCACCCATGGATCCACCAGTGTCATTGCATGTGTGTTCTCTTTACTAAGAACAACCAGAGTCATTGCATCTGTGTTCTTTTCAAATACCACATATGGAGCCACCAGTGTCATTGAAATGTGTGTTCTCTTCAGAGACCACACATGGATCCATCAGTGTTATTTCATGTGTGTTCTTTTCACTAACAACAACCAGAGTCATTGCATGTGTGTTCTCTTCAGAGACCACACATGGATCCACCAGTGTCATTGCATGTGTGTTCTTTTTACTAACAACAATCAGAGTCATTGCATGTGTGTTCTTTTCACATACCACATATGGATCCACCAGTGTCATTGCATGTGTGTTCTTTTCACAATCCACCTATGGATCCACCAGTGTCATTGCATGTGTGTTCTCTTTACTAATAACAACCAGAGTCATTGCATGTGTGTTCTTTTCACATACCACATATGGATCCACCAGTGTCATTGCATGTGTGCTCTTTTCACAATCCACCTATGGATCCACCAGTGTCATTGCATGTGTGTTCTTTTTACTAACAACAACCAGAGTCATTGAATTGTGTGTTCTTTTCACATACCACATCTGGATCCACCAGTGTCATTGCATGTGTTCTTTTTTACTAACAACAACTAGGGTCATTGCATGTGTGTTCTCTTCAGAGACCACACATGGATCCACCAGTGTCATTGCATATGTGTTCTTTTCACAATCCACCCATGGATCCACCAGTGTTATTGCATGTCTGCTCTTTTTACTAACAACAACCAGAGTCATTGCATGTGTGTTCTCTTCAGAGACCACACATGGATCCACCAGTGTCATTGCATGTGTGTTCTTTTTACTAACAACAACCAGAGTCATTGCATGTATGCTCTTTTCACATACAACCTATGGATCCACCAGTGTCATTGCATGTGTGTTCTTTTTACTAACAACAACCAGAGTCATTGCATGTGTGCTCTTTTCACATACCACCTATGGATCCACCAGTGTCATTGTATGTGTGTTCTTTTTACTAACAACAACTGGAGTCATTTCATGACTGTTCTTTTCACATATCAAATATGGATCCACCAGTGTCATTGAAATGTGTGTTCTCTTCAGAGACCACACATGGATCCACCAGTGTCATTTCATGTGTGTTCCTTTTACTAACAATAACCAGAGTCATTGCATGTGTGTTCTTTTCACATACCATATATGGATCCACCTGTGTCATTGCATGTGTGCTCTTTTCACAGTCCACCTATGGATCCACAAGTGTCATTGCATGTGTGTTCTTTTTACTCACAAGAACCAGAGTCATTGAAATGTGTGTTCTTTTCACATACCACATATGGATCCACTAGTGTCATTGCATGTGTGCTTTTTTTGACTAACAACAACTGGGGTCATTGCATGTTTTCTCTCTTTAGAGACCACACATGGATCCACCAGTGTCATTGCATGTGTGTTCTTTTCACAATCTACCTATGGATCCACCAGTGTCATTGCATGTGTGCGCTTTTTACTAAGAACAACCAGAGTCATTGCATGTGTGTTCTCTTCAGAGACCACACATGGATCCACCAGTGTCATTGCATGTGTGTTCTTTTTACTAACAACAACCAGAGTCATTGAAATGTGTGTTCTCTTCAAAGACCACACATGGATCCTCTAGTGTCATTGAATGTGTGCTCTTTTTACTAACAACAACCAGAGTCATTGCATATGTGTTCTCTTCAGAGACCACACATGGATCCACCAGTGTCATTGCATGTGTGTCTTTTTACTAACAACAACCAGAGTCATTGAAATGTGTGTTCTCTTTAGAGACCACACATGGATCCAGAAGTGTCATTGCATGTGTGTTCTTTTCACATACCACATATGGATCCACCAGTGTATTGCATGTGTGCTCTTTTCACAATCCACCTATGGATCGACTAGTGTCATTGCATGTGTGCTCTTTTTACTAACAACAACCAGAGTCATTGAAATGTGTATTCTTTTCACATACCACATATGGATCCACCAGTGTCATTGCATGTGTGTTCTTTTCACAATCCACCTATGGATCCACCAGTGTCATTGCATGTGTGTTCTCTTTACTAACAACAACCAGAGTCATTCCATCTGTGTTCTTTTCACATACCACATATGGATCCACCAGTGTCATTGAAATGTGTGTTATTTTCAAAGACCACACATGGATCCACCAGTGTCATTGCATGTGTGTTCTTTTCACTAACAACAACCAAAGTCATTGCATGTGTGTTCTCTTCAGAGACCACACATGGATTGATTTGGGGTGGCCCGATCTTCTCAGTAAGCGGATGGCGGCGATGATGGTGGATGATAGATAACTAGCCTGTAGCTATGAATTCTCCCGCTCGATCCCTGATGCTAATGCAACAACTCTCGAACCTTGTTGGATATTCACAACCCCAGGCTCTTGCGTACGCAGCCGTGACCACGAACGGTAGTATGCAATCTACTAATTCCCAATGGAACAATAGATCACACTCAATTATAGTTGGTAGATTCGAACACAGGGTAATTCCAGAGGTTCTATGAAAGAAACGACTCTAAAATAGTTTTAACATGGTCTAACCTAAACTAGAGGGCGGTCCCAGGCTTATATGGCCGCCAGAACGTCCGAAAAACGCAAACGAAAACGTGTCGGATACAGTCAGATCCGTCCGGATATGATGGAGACTTTTAGGGCCGGATTATCCGGTCTAGGTGGGCCGGATTATCCGGGGGCCGGATTATCTAGGCGCCGGATTTTTCGGGGGAAAAGACCGGTCAAATATCCGCCCCAAAACCAAACGTCGCGCCAAAGTTCTTAGCAGAATCTCCAAAGCAAGGCCGGATTATCCGGGTTGTGGGGGCCGGATTATCCAGGGTCATTTTAGACGTCGAAGTACTCATTGGAAATATCTTGGAATTATCTATCCAAAAAGTGCTCATTTGCTTGATTTGGAGTTCGTATGAGGAATCCACGCTCGTTTCAATTTTAGGACTTCTGTTTGTCCGAATTGAACGTTTCTTCTCTTTGATGATCTCCCTTGCTTGTATTGCGCCTTCCTCCTGCTCCTCCCTCACGCATCCTTGGGCGATCATCATGTTGGGCTTCTCTTGTAGCCCTTCTCCTCCTCGCGCCATGCTTGTTTCTCCAACGAACCTGATCATACATAAATGCATAGATTTAGGCAGTATAAAGTTCTCATCAATCAAAGTACCAGATTCGTTTAGGAGTAAATTCACCTGTTGTTCAAGTAGCTTAGCACGAGCTCTTATAATAGGTCCAATTCTAATCTCATTGGACTGATCCTTTCTTGCAACAGTTGTAGCATCTTCAGTAGTCACTGGGGTAGGTGTAACTGTAGGGATGTCCTCATCATCTCCCCCCCTTCAAAAGGCGTCGACCTTGACACTCCAAGGTTTTCTCCAGCATATGGTAACAAATCAGGAACGTTGAAACTGTTGCTAACTCCACCAAACTCCTCAATAGGTATATCAACCGAGTAGGCGTTATCATTAATCTTGGCTAGCACCTTGTAAGGACCAGCACCACGTGGCTTTAATTTTGACTTTCGAAGTAGTGGGAACCTATCCTTGCGTAGATGCACCCAAACCATATCTCCAGGCTCGAACAACAGTTCTTTCCTTGCTTGATTCCTTGCAGCAGCAATGTTCTTGCCTTTCTTCTCAATAGCTTGTCGAGTCTTCTCATGTATTTTCTTCACATAATCAGCACGTTTTGATTCCTCCATATCAACTCTCTCATGTAATGGTAGAGGCAACATATCAAGTGGCGTCAATGGCTTGAAACCATACACCACCTCAAAAGGAGAAAGCTGAGTAGTTGAATGCACCGCCCTGTTGTAAGCAAACTCAACATGTGGCAAACACTCTTCCCACTCTCGCAGATTCTTTTTAATCATGGTCCTTAGCAGCTGTGACAATGTTCGATTCACCACCTCCGTTTGACCATCTGTTTGGGGATGACATGTAGTACTGAACATCATCTTCGTTCCTAGCTTCCCCCATAAGGTCTTCCAAAAGTAGTTCATGAACTTCACATCACGGTTAGAAACAATCGTCTTCGGTACTCCATGTAATCTCACGATGTCCCTGAAAAATAGGTTAGCAACATGCGACGCATCGTCGCTTTTGTGGCAGGCAATAAAATGAGCCATCTTAGAGAACCTATCCACTACCACAAATATAGAATCATGACCTCTCTGAGATTTAGCAATACCTAGCACAAAATCCATACTAATTTCTTCCCATGGAGTAGTCGATGCAGAGAGAGGTGTATACAAACCGTGAGGCTTCAGCTTAGATTTCGACTTGTGGCATGTAATACATCGGCTCACAATCTGTACACATCACGCCTCATCTTGGGCCAATAAAAGTGATCAGCCAGCATGAGCAACGTCTTCTCACGCCCAAAGTGACCCATCAAACCACCAGCATGGGATTCCTGCACTAAGAACAAACGCAACGACGATTCTGGAATACATAGTTTGTTAGCTCGAAACAAATATCCATCATGTATATGATACTTATCCCATGCGTTTCTAAGAGCACACAAACGATATGGTTCAACAAAATCATGATCAGTTGCATAAAGTGCACAAATAGCTTCTAATCCAGGAATTTTAACATCAAGATTGGTTAATAGCATGTTCTTCCTAGATAGAGCATCAGCAACAACATTCTCTTTTCCCTTCTTATAATTAATGATGTAAGGAAAAGACTCAATGAACTCAACCCATTTAGCTAATCTTCTATGCAAATTTGATTGAGCTTTCAAGTATTTCAATGCTTCATGATCAGAATGTATGATGAATTCCTTTGGCCACAAATAATGTTGCCAAACCTCAAGTACTCTAACAAGTGCATACAATTCTTTATCATAGATAGAATAATTCAAACGAGCACTAGTCGATTTCTCAGAAAAATAAGCTATAGGTCGACCCTCTTGCATCAAAACGCCACCTATGCCTATACCACTAGCATCACATTCAACTTCAAATTGCTTCGAAAAATCAGGTAATGCAAGTAATGGTGCAGAAGTACGCAAACGTTTTAATGTATCAAATGCAATGTCTTGGGCCGTGCCCCATACAAAAGGAACACCTTTCTTTGTCAAATCATTCAAAGGTGCAGCAATGGTGCTAAAATCTTTCACAAAGCGCCTATAGAAACCAGCTAATCCGTGGAACCTATGCACTTGACTTACATTCATGGGAGTAGGCCAATTCTGAATTGATTCAATTTTAGATTGATCTACCTCTACCCCATTCTTAGATACAACAAATCCTAGGAATATGACCTTATCTTTTGTAAATGTGCACTTCTCAAGATTAGCATACAATTTATTATCATGCAACACTTGCAAAAGTTGTCGAATATGAGTGCAATGTTCAGTTTTGTCATGGCTTTATATAAGTATATCATCAAAGTAAACAACCACGAAACGACCAATAAACTCTCTCAAAACATGATTCATCAAACGCATGAAAGTACTAGGTGCATTAGTAAGACCAAACGGCATAATAACCACTCATACAAACCGAATTTAGGTTTGAAAGCAGTTTTCCATTCATCCCCTTCTTTCATCCTAATTTGATGATAACCACTACGCAAGTCAATTTTAGAGAAAACAGCAGCACCACTCAATTCATCTAGCGTATCCTCTAAGCGTGGAATAGGATGACGATATCGAATAGTGATGCTATTAATCGCTCTACAATCAACACACATGCGCCATGTACCATCTTTCTTAGGAACCAAAATAACAGGCACAACACAAGGGCCAAGAGAAACACGAATGTACCCTTTATCCAGCAACGCTTGTACTTGCTTCTGAATTTCCTTAGTTTCTTTGGGATTAGTCCTGTAAGGTGCACGGTTGGGAAGTGTGGTGCCAGGGATCAGGTCCACTTGATGTTCTATACCATGCAATGGAGGCAACTTGCGGGTACGTCTTCTAGAAACACATCCCCAAAGTCCTGCAAAACAGAAGAGACACCAAGAGAAATAGGGGTCATGTCGTTTGAAACCGATACCTCACCCTTATACATGAGCACAAGTGGCATGGCTGTAGGATCCTCACGAAACTCTCTCATATCCTCCTTGGTGGCTAGTATCAATAACCCAGGCACTCTCACTTTCCGTTATATCACTCAATTTGGGCTCAATTACATCAGGAACAGCGGTTACACAGTCTCGCCGAGTGGTAGTATCTTCCTTCAAGTTCACCTCTATCTTCTGGCGAGAATCATTCACAATTTCTTGTGGTGTCATTGGCTGCATAGTAATCTTCTTTCCTTTGAATTCTAAGTGATATGTATTGGCTCGGCCATTGTGTTGCACATGGCGATCATAGAGCCAAGGCCGACCCAATAGTAGGTGACAAACAGTCATAGGAACCACATCAAAATCAATAGAATCTTTGTATGGCCCTATTTGAAAATTCACACGTACCATATGATTTACCTTCATATGACCATTGTTACTCAACTATTGTATGTAGTATGGCTGGGGATGAGGTAAGTATGTCAAATTCAATTTGGCACATAGTTCCTTACTTGCAAGATTTCTGCAGCTACCTCCATCAATAATTACCATGCAAGCTTTGTTTGGTCCAACTAGAGCTTTTGTTTGGAACAAGTTGCAACGCTGGGATTCCTCAACCGGTTGCACACTAAGTACATGTGAAGATACGACAATAGGGGGTGCACGCTCAGCATAGGCATCAGCACCAACCTCGCCGTCATCAATATCATCATCAGAAGCTTCATCTCCACTTTCTACTTCACCTTGTTCATTAACAAACATAACCTTGCTGTTTGGACAATATTTCTTGTAGTGACCTCTACCTCCACAAGTATGGCACACCACATCACGAGTACGTGCAGTAGACATGTTGGAACCCGAGCTAGCAGCTGGAGCAGCGTGTTTCCAAGCATTAGAACCAAATGAAGGTGTACTTGCTGGTTTGGCCGATGGTGTAAAGGGAGCATCAGCTAGTGGCGCGGCTGTAGAAGGTGTAGACCTGGCCAAAAATCTGCTGGAGGACGGAAAACGAGCACGTGACTTCGCCTCTTCTGCCAACTGGGATTCGGCCTCTCTAGCATGATGCAACAACTCATTCATGGTCTCATACTTGTGATGACGAACAATGCTCTTGATCGGTAACTTCAAATTGTTTAGGAATTGCTGCATGGTCATCACAATGGACTCACAAATTCTAGCATGCTGCATAAGCATCTCCATCTCCATGTAGTACTCATCAACAGTCATGGTGCCTTGCTTCAGTTGCGTCAATTTATCAAAAACTGATCGCAAGTAGTTGGTTGGTACGAAACAAGCTTTCATGATTTGCTTCATCTCGCGCCAATCCCTCACAGGAAGTTCATTGTCCTCCCTTCTATGCTACACAAGAGCATCCCACCAACGCAAAGCATAACCATCAAATTCTGAT
The DNA here is from genome assembly GCA_910589775.1 of Avena eriantha. Classification (NCBI taxonomy): domain Eukaryota; kingdom Viridiplantae; phylum Streptophyta; class Magnoliopsida; order Poales; family Poaceae; genus Avena; species Avena eriantha. The sequence goes on from OU342743.1 coordinate 390,028,540, forward strand.
GCTGCAAGCTTGATCTTCTTATCTTCTGGATAGTCAAATAAGCGCCAGAGTTTCTCAATCTTCAACTCCCATGTGAGGTAGTCTTCAGGATCAATGGAACCATCAAACTTAGGAATTGAAAATTTTGGCTTGCCCAAACCATCATCAGCAGCTTGGTTGGGCACACGTTGACCACGCCCAAGATGGGAAAACCCACGCCATGAGCAGGTGCATGGACAGGGGGAATAGCACGTCCCCTGCCAACATGTGGAGCAACGTCAACATCGCTACCCTCATCGAAATCATCAAAGTCATCATCATGTTGAGGATCTTCCCTTCTATGTAAGGCGGCTGTCAAACCCTCAATGGACTGCTGCAAAGTGGTGACATTGACATTGAGCGTAGCCACTTGCGTTTGTATAGTATCAACCGTCCCAACATGCTGATCCAATCTCATATTCATATCTTGGAGATTCTTGTCAATGGCATCTGTCGTGTTAGTAAGCACACGTGTCAAGTGGGATTTCAAAGCCTCATATTCACGCCAATTGACGAGCTCCTCATCCTTCTTTTTCTGCAACACAACATCATCATCACTAGTAGACATGATTAGTAGGTTAGTGCAAAAATCAGAATCTGTATGGTGGAAATTCTCACAACTCAGTCACAACTAATAAGAAAGGAGATCATACCGTTCCAAAGTGAATAGAGATGCTCTACCAGACGAAATCAAAGACTGATGCACTTGATGTGATGAAGTGAATATCAAAGGTATAGAGAACGATCGTAGGGCACACAGGTTATGTAAGGTGGAGCTATAGGGATGGTACCCTATCTACACCGCAAACAAGTCCTAGTGCTGATCGTACAAATACCCAAGAAACACACACAGTGGAGATAAATGTGGCAAAGCAACTTATGAAAAGGAATATTGCAATACACAAGAGAGACGCTAGTAATAGCTCAAATAGAACAGGCACAAGATTGCTCAATCTACTAGTGCTATACAGTTGAGGGCAAACCTCTAGGGTGGCCCGATCTTTCATGATTCCCTTTCAAATCGAGGGTGGCGTGCGGGGAAAGGAGGGAAGGATGAACACGACGAACACATGCACGAAGAACGTGACGAACACACACACGCAAAACCACGATAAACACCAATAGCTCACGCCGGCGATGACCGGTCTGGCGCAATCCCTAGGATCGGCGTCGGGCGGAGGACTCTCTCTCGAACCGGCACGACGAGATTGGAGACTCGGTGAGATCTTGACGTCTAGGCAAAGGGACACCGATGCCTAGGCCTTGTACAATGCGGAGGCACAATGCAAACTCCAACGAGGTTTGGGGATATTGGTGCTCCTTAGTCAAGGAGCATGAGGCAAGAATTAGATAGATCCACAAAGGGGTTTCCACTAATTCCAAAATTGCACACTTCTATATCTCTTCTTTTTTTGTCAGACTTATAGCTCTTTTTTTATACTGATTCTCTTTTTTTTTTGATTTTTCAACTATATTACTCAATGCAAACGAGTACAGCAACGTATAACAGAAGTGGGCCGGATGGTCCGGTTGATATGCGCCGGAGACTCCGGTTGAGCCAGATAGTCCGGTGTGATTCGGCCGGATAGTCCGGTTTTGCCTGTCAAAAATTTCTGCACTTCAAAAACCTAATGAGCAGCCTGTCAGAGCAAAGCAACTAGTCTCGTGGGTACATTCCTAGGCACAAATGTTGTAGATAGGCCGTGTCTATGGTATGCAAACAAAAGTACGCTATGTGGACTCAGAAAAAACGATAAAGACTTGCGGAAACGGTGGGAACAACGGAAAACAAGATCAAACCCTAAACCTAGACACAAACGGAAACTAGACTCCTACGAGGAAAACCTGCAGATCGGATCTACGAGAAGATACAATCAATGACTAAAACTTGAAAATGATGCAATCTAGTCTATGGCAAATCTTTTTGTAAGGCTTTTTCTGTATAGGACGAAAAACACTCTGTTGAGGGCAAACCTCTAGGAAGGCCCGATCTTTCACGATTCCCTTTCAAATCGAGGATGTAGTGCGGGGAGAGGAGGGGAGGATGAACACGACGAACGAACGCAAGAAGAACGCGATGAAGACACACACGCAAAACCACGATACACACCAATAGCTCACGCCGGCGGTGAGCGGTCCGGCCCAATCCCTAGGATAGGCGTCGGGCGGAGGACTCTCTCTCGAACCGACACGGCGAGATTGGAGACTCGGTGAGATCTTGACGTCTAGGCAAAGGGACTCCAATGCCTAGGCCTTGTACAACGCGGAGGCACGGTGCAAACTCCAACGAGGTTTGGGGATATTGGTGCTCCTTAGTCAAGGAGCATGAGGCAAGAATTAGATAGATCCACAAAGGGGTTTCCACTAATTCCACTATCATGCCTAGGGTTTACAATGGATGTGGGTGACTATATATAGGCCAGCCACTTAAACAGGGGTACTTTAGGAATAAAAGACAAGTTCTGGAGGGACTAAGGGGTACATGGGCCGAAGGCCCAAAGGCCTTTTCATGCCTGGTGACGGTCGGACCGGAGACTCCGGTGTGGTGGACCGGAGACTCCGATCTAGACCGGAGAATCCGGTGTAGTCTCCGGACCAGCCTCCGGAGGGGTCGTCAGACTGTCCCAGGGCCTGGTGCAGGGGGTTAGACCGGAGAGAGGGACGAAGTCTCCGGTGTCTTCTGGCCGGAGACTTTGGCAGGCCGGAGACTCCGGTGTGCGCAGATCGGAGACTCCGGTCTGAGCAGCTCCAGCAGCGTTTGCTTCATGTTCTGCTCCTTGTCCACCATCCTTGGGTGCTTGGTGATGTGTCGAGGCTTCGTACCTGATGATGCATAGGGTAGTTGCATGAAGTAGCATACCATCCAAGGAGGTATCAAATTGGCACAAGGAGAGGAGCGAGTTCACCTTAGCTTGTAGGAGTTTGGCTCGGGCACGAGTCATGGGTCCACTTGGGGGACTTTTTGGTGTAGATGTAGAAGCATCCGTAGGACGGGCTGCATCAGCTCCCCCCTTGGGAAAGAGTCGTCCTCGACTCTTCATGGTTATCATCTTGAACATCTCCATGGTAGGGTGAGAGGTCCTTGACATTGAATGTATTGCTTGCAAGGTACTTGGAGGTTGGTATGTCGATGATGTAGGCATTGTTGTTGATTCGTTTGAGGACCTTGAAGGGACCATCTCCTCTTGGCTTGAGCTTGGAGTCACTTTCCTTGGGGAAGCGGTCTTTGCTTAGGTGTATCCACACAAGGTCACCTTCTTCAAAGATCATCTCCTTCTTGTCCTTGTTTAACCTTGAAGCTTGGTGAAGGACTTGTTGTTCGACAGTAGCTCTTGTTTCTTCATGAAGCTTCTTCATAGCTTGTGCGCGCTTCTCGACGTCCATGTTCGTTCGCTCATGTAGAGGTAGTGGTAGGATGTCAAGCGCGGTGAGGGGCTCGAAACCATAGACGATCATGAATGGGCTCATCTTGGTTGTTGAGTGCTTGGCACGGTTGTAGGCGAACTCGGTGTGTGGGATGCATTCCTCCCAGTCCTTCAAGTTTTTCTTGATCAGCACACGTAGGACAGTTCCGAGGCTTCGGTTGACAACTTCGGTTTGGCCATCAGTTTGAGGATGCGATGCGGATGAAAAGAGGAGCTTGACGCCGAGCTTGGCCATGAGGGTCTTCCATAAGTAGCCCATGAATTTGACGTCGCGGTCGGAGACGATTGTCCTTGGCACACCGTGAAGACGGACGATTTCCCTAAAAAACAGATTTGCAACATGTGAAGCATCGTCGGTCTTATGGCACGGTATGAAGTGTGCCATTTTGGAAAAACGATCCACAACAACAAATATAGAATCATGACCATGCTTAGATCTAGGCAATCCTAACACGAAATCCATGCTAATGTCGGACCAAGGTGTATGCGGAATAGGCAATGGCATATAAAGACCATAGGGATTAGCTTGCGACTTAGCTTGAACACATGTCGTGCATCGTTGAATGTAGAGCTCCACGTCACGCTTCATCTTGGGCCAAAAGTAGTGGTTGGAGAGCATGTCCAATGTATTGTCGCAACCAAAGTGACCCATGGGGCCTCCACCATTAGATTCTTGGAGGGGAGCAAAAGTTGAAGCGACGACTTCGGAATGCATAGCTTGTTTTGTTTAAATAGAAAGCCCTTATGCAAATAGAAATCATCAACTCCTTTGTCATTGGAGCACTTTGCGAAAATTGGTTCAAAGAACGGGTCGAAAGCATACAAAGATTTTATTTCCTCAAGACCCAACACGTTGATTTCAAGTCTTGAAAGAAGGCTTGTATGTTTGCGGGACAATGCGTCCGCAACTACATTATCTTTGCCCTTCTTATACTTGACAATGTAAGGAAAAGACTCCATGAACTCAACCCACTTAGCGTGTCTCTTGCTCAAGTTAGCTTGGCCTTTGAGATATTTCAACGACTCGTGGTCGGAATGTATGATAAATTCCTTGGGCCAAAGGTAGTGTTGCCAAACTTGGAGGACACTAACTAAGGCAAAAAGCTCTTTGTCATAAATTGGATAGTTAAGGCGAGCACCATCAAGTTTCTCGCTATGGTAGGCTATAGGACGTCCGTTTTGCATAAGGACTCCTCCAATGCCAATACCACTAGCATCACACTCTATCTCAAAAGTTTTTGTGAAATCCGGTAACGCAAGGAGAGGTGCTTCGGTGAGCCTCTTTTTGAGGTCATCAAAAGCTTTTTGTTGTGCTTTGCCCCACACGAAGGTGACATTCTTTTTGGTCAATTCATTAAGGGGACAAGCAATGGTCGAAAAGTCTTTCACAAAGCGACGGTAGAAACCGGCCAACCCATGAAAACTTCGGAGTTCACTCACATTTGTTGGGATGGGCCAATCTCACATGTCCTTTACCTTGGAAACATCAACTTCAATTCCCTTCAAAGAAACGACAAATCCAAGAAAAATTAACTTGTCTTTAGCAAAAGTGCACTTGGGAAGATTAGCATAAAGCTTTTCATGTCGAAGGATTTGCAAAACTTCCTTGACATGTGTTATGTGGTCCTCAAGTGATTTGTATAAACAAGAATATCATCGAAATAGACAACAACACTTTTTCCAATGAGAGAACGCAAGATATGATTCATTAGGCACATGAAGGTGGATGGGGCATTAGACAAACCAAAGGGCATAACCAACAATTAATAGAGACCAAGTTTGGTCTTGAAAGCAGTTTTCCACTCATCACCTTCAGCCATGCGTATTTGATGGTAACCACTACGAAGATCAATTTTCGAAAAAATAGTGGCTCCACACAACTCATCACGCATGTCATCGAGACGTGGTATGGGATGTCGATAACGCACGGTGATAGCATTGATTGGACGGCAGTCCATGCATAACCGTAACGTATCATCTGTCTTTGGAACAAGAATCACAGGTACGACACTTGGACTAGTGCTAACTTGGATCAAACCTTTGGAGACGAGTTGGTTGATTTGACGTTCAATCTCCTTTGTCTCCTCCGGGTTCGTGCGGTAAGCGGCGTGGTTGGGTAGTGGTGCACCGGGGATGAGGTCAATGCGATGTTCTATGCCGCGAAGAGGAGGTAGTCCATGTGGAAGCTCCTCGGGGAACACATCCTTGAAATGCTGCAAAACACTCATCAAAGATGGAGGAACATTGGTTAATTCGTTAGTTCCTTGCGCTAGTCCCTTGCAAAGGAGGACATAGTGCAAGATGGACGGGTTTTTCCGAACATCTCTCATCTCACTTTTGGTGGCAAGGAGAACACTCTTAGTTTTTCCACTCGAATTTGGCTTGTGGCTCTCACTCACTATGAGGTGGTTCTCTCTCTCACCGCTCTTCTCACAAGTAGGTGTTGTGCTTTGCGCCCTCGCTAAAGCCTTTGCATTGTCCACAATTATGTGGCTAGGAGTCATCGGTTGCAACACATGTTTTGTTGAGCCATTTGAATGTGTATACATTGGTGCGACCATCATGTTGAGCAGCCTTGTCAAATTTCCATGGTCGACCAAGAAGCATGTGGCAAACTATCATAGGAACCACATCACACTCCACCGTATCTTTGTAAGGACCAATGGCGAAGGAGACCGATACGGTATGCTTGATCTTCACAGACCCTTGGTCACTTGGCCATTGCACGTGGTAGGGGTGCTTGTGTGGATGGAGGGTGAGGTTGAGCTTCTCACACAACTCAGTGCTAGTAAGGTTGTGGCAAATCCCTCCGTCAATGATCACCTTGATAGATTCGCCATTGATGCCGGCTCGTTTTTGGAAGATATTGGAGCGTTGGTCTTCATGCTCTTGTGCTTGAGTGGTCAAGATCCTTGTGACGACAAGCGATGGACTTGCGTCATGTTCACACATGAGGAGTTCTTGATCATCTTCCACTCGTTTCCTTGCCGGATCTTCTGCCGTAGTATTAAGTAGTGCATCCGGTGTTTCTTCTAGTGTTTCGCTTCTTCACGGATTAGGCCGATGAGTTGATGCGAGTGTCGACCCGATCTCCGGTGAATCTTCGACAGTGTTTCCTAGGCGAGCATTCTCCCCCTTTCTACCTATTTTGCATTTATAGACTTTATTTCCTCCTGTTGATCTATTGCTATCCGTGTCGCGATGCTTTAGTGTTCCGTACCAGATAGATTCTGTGCATCCTTTATATTGCCTTGGACACCTCCTATTACCTGTTGTTTGGTAGATAGATGGTCTTGCGAGTCATAGTCGCTTGCTCAGGTGCGATCCCGTGTCGTGATGTACCACACAGTTGTTGGAATGTTGTCATATGCTTTACGGTGGAGTTGATCATGACTTTAAATACAGCTATTAAATTGCTGGGATAACTTATAAAAGAGGCATCGTTGGGCAATATCTGTTATTTGGTTTTTCATGTCCACTTGTGTCCCTTAGGCCCCGAGTACTTGATACATGTTCCTTGACTATTCGCACTATCCACATCCAGGAGACCCTATGGATCCCCCTTAGCCAGAGCTTGATTCATTTCTTATTTCTTGGGGCCACAAAGTAGTTTGGGGCTTTATTACTATCCTGTACTTATGCCATGCTTTACTGCTTTATTTATGATTGTGCGTGGAGCACCTATACTATTTTGGAACGTGCAGTGTTTTCGTGGTATCGATAAGCCCAGTCACACTTTCGGGTTCCTAGTCGTTTACAGCCATTGACACAAACCCTGGGTCTGTCTTGGAGCCGGCCAACTTCGTTGCGGGTAGCTTAGTGGGGTGGCCCCTGAAATGATTTATGAATCCTGTGATTGCTTTGTCGTGAAAGCCTCGTTGGGTTTTTATTTGGTTTTTCCGAGGTTGATCGTGCGTGTGTTGCTATTTGTGCACCCCTGGAGGGTAAATCTTTCTGAAAGCCGTGTCCGCGGATATGGACGACTTGGAGCACATTATCTCGATCATAGACAAGCATAAGTAAAGTAGTGTTATAAATTTGACTTAATATGTGACTCGTAATCAGCTTCACTACAATGGAATGGATAATAAAAGTGCCAACAACTAGTGGAACTGGGGTGTATCGTATCATGTTATACCTGCCTAGTAAGTATTGCAACTCCAACGGAATGAAATTAAAGTGCCAACAACTGCTGGGTTTAGGATGTCACATGCTAAATGTATCTGACTAGTAAGTACTGCAACTACAACTGAATGGTTAACTAAAATTGCCCACTACTTATGCTATCAGGATGACTCATGTTATCTATATCTGACTAGTAAGTGCTGCAACTATAATGGAATGAATAAAACTGCCAACTGTGTGAGTTCCTCAGTTTGACTTCCTCGTTTGGTCTCGAGGGGGAATACCAGGATGGGTATGATTGGTATTAGTATCAAGTTGGTCCTGAATAGGTCTTTCTTACCCCTCTCTAATAGCCGACAGTGGTTTCGAGTCTCTATAGGTTGTTTAGTGCATGCTTCGCTGCCGCTTCAGTCCACCATACCTATGTAGGCGAGAGCCGCCGAATTCTAGCCTCACCGTGTACTGGCCTCAGTACTGACCGCTCCCTTTTTCCTTTGCCCTTTGTCAGCACCCCTTTTGTTTTAGCAGGTTTGAGTTTGACATCGTTAGTAGGGTTACCCTTCCGGCTTGGCCTGGGCAGGGTTATGGACGCCATTGGTTATTCTTCAGGGCTCTTAGCTCAATTTGCTTCTTATCCGTACTCGGATGTTGTATCGTTTTCAAGGTGATTTGGATCTTTGTACTGTATATCTGTATTCTTGACTCAGTGAGTCGTTGCTGTATATATATCTGTTCTGTGGGTTCCATCATGGACTATTGTGTAAAGTTATTACTTCGTTTTCCACCCGCACGAAAGTGCATGGTGGGCGTCCTTGAATCGTTTCTATGCGGGTTTGGTGGGAAGCACTAAAACTTGCATAGGGCCGATTCGAGGGTGTTACAGAGTGGTATCAGAGCTCTGCAGTTACGATACCCCACTGGTCCAGCCTGTAGGATAACCTAGCTAACGGCCGATGTAGAGTGTCAAAACTATTTTGCCAAATCTGTTGGATAGATCTGATTAGGTCTGATTTTACTCCTTACCCCTATGTTATTCTCCTCTTACCTTTGCGTGTTTTGAATCTTCTCTCTTATCTTTTCCTCAAGTCCAGGAATTCTCGTGGTTGGGTTTCCATCGTACCTTCAGGGTTTCGCTTCCTCCTTTGGTAACGATGCTTCTATATCCGGTCTTATGCTATCTGATGAACCCTTCATCTGTTGTACCTTTTGGTGGATCAAAATCCACTGAAATCTTTCTTTTTATCTTCCGGTGTTTTCCAACGCGGCGACATCATCTGTGTCAGATCCGATGAAGAGTTTGCATCACTCCTTTGTTCTACGAACATTGTTTGTCGAGATCTTTAGTCTTAATTCTGAGAGTTGGTTACATAATTCTCCTACTCATGTGTAGAGTAATGCTTTGGGTGCGTGATGGACTGATCCCCATCCGACTACTCTTATCATTCGCTTTTGTATATTGGATTGGAGGATCAATGCAACTTTACTCCTTTCACAAAAGTTAGAGGTGGCCTTATGTTTTGATACCTTTAGCTTCATCCTTTGTTTCTCCAGAGTGTTCTCTCGACGAACGCGAGTAGCGACCCCTTGTTGTTGGTGTCACCGATTTCAAGATGGAACTAGAATCTTTGTTAGTGGTGTCATGAGGATCGACATGAAGCGAGAAGATTCAGATAGTCATCCTTCTCCCTCGTACCAGGAGGCGGATCTCGAGGGCGAGATCCATTGTTAGTGGTGTCGAATTGTAGCACCCCGATAAAACCACTACTAGAAAATCGCGTGTTATTTTTATTCTGTGCATCATCATGATCGTATGCTCATGTCATCATGCCACATTGCATTTTAGCATCATCATCATGCATATGTTTGCCTAAAACTATTTTCTAAAAGTCTATCTTTGTCTTCTAAATATCCCCGTCTTTATTTAAAACTTAAAACCCTAACCTCTTCCGGATCTTTTATTTGCCTAAAAACTATTTACAAAATACTTTAAAATAAATAAATAAAAGTATTACTAGGGGAGGCACCCGGCCAGGCCCAACCGGCCACTTACTACCCAAAACCAAACCATAATCTACAACCCTAACCTACCCAGCACCCACACCCCGCCGACGCCACCCTGCCGCACTACACTCACCAACACGTCCCACCCAGGCCTCTGTAATGTACACACACCCACACCGCCCCACGGTACACCGTGACACGCTCCTCGCGTGCGCGTGACCCTGCCACCAACCCCGCGTCGCTGCCAGACCCCACCCCCACGGATTCCATCACCACCAACCCCTCCGCAATCCTCCTCTCGATCTTGTTCGCGTCCTTCCTTCCCATCCCGAGCAGAGACCGATGCCGCCCGAGCCTCCCGTCGAAGTTGTCCTATGGCGCCGCCCCCGAGCTCTCCCGGCCGTGCAGCGCCCCTGCCTCCTCTGTCTGGAGCCCCGCAGTCGCGAGCCTCGTCTCCGTCGTGCTCCACCGCTGGGTCCTTCCCTCGCTGGCCCCTGCACGCCATCGTAGCGCAGCATCCCTCTCATCTTCGGCCACTAACACGCGTCCTCCCCGCCGACTGTGGGCCCCTCCTTCCTCGGCTTAGCGCTGCGCCTGCGGCAGAGCTTCTCTGCCTGCCTCCTGCAAGCACCCCGGCCGCCCTTCTCTGCCCGTCGTCGCCCTTCCTCCCCCGAGCCGCTCCGCGCTGGCCTCTGCCTTGAGCGCCGACACACGCCCTCGTCACCATGACCAAGCTCCCCCACCACGACCACCTCTGCAGCGCTGTCGCGTGCCTCCCCTCATCGCTTCTTCTTCACAGACTGCACCTGTCTGTCTTGGGGCTCGGCCCGTTCCTCCCCTTGCTCGCGTCCCTGATGCCCGTCCTCGACCGAGCGCCACCGTCCTCAACATCTGCCCAGTAATACGTAGCTGCCTTCCGCCGCCTCTCCTTGTCTCCATCAGATAGCGACCAACATGTCGCTCCCCTGTCCCGTGTCAAGTGTCTCTGAAGCGGCTTGACTACGTTGCTCTTTTCTTGGTATGGTGGTGTGGTGTCTGCTCGTGAAGTGAATTGGGTCTTGTGTGTTTAGGAATACACTATGCAGATCGATGGCTAATTTTGGTCATGGAACCTTTTCTTGCAGTATGTTGAGAATCACCATCTTTGACACCTATGGGCATGTGCTACCACATCATCTACCTCTGAGCTGATGCCAACTGGAAGACCATCGACACCCGCATGAAGTCCACCACCGATGATTGAGTTGGATCCCAGAGATCTCCGGAACTCAAACCCCCAGAACGCCAAGTTCTTCCCGGATTCGAAGGCCGATCTCGGAGTCCGAAGACCGATCCCGCCGAGCCCGAACCCCGTCGAACCCTCGGAACCAAGATCGCCGAGCCCCTATGTGTGACCCCTTTTCTGAGACCATATTTTTATAATATATGATATCTATCTTGTTGCATATTAAATTGTTCATGTCGCATGCATATTATGCGTGTTTGGGGCTAATTCGACAATTCACCTAAATTAAATATGGAGACCATATGCGGGGCTATTCTAGCCTTATAATGGCCCCATATAAATTTGTGTAGCGAACCGATGCCATGTTTTGCCTTGTTAAGCCAACATTTAAAGTGCGGGGTATCTAAACAACTTGTGATGAGGACATCCCTACAATTACACCTACCCCAATGACTACTGAAGATGCTACAACTGTTGCAAGAAAGGATCAGTCCAATGAGATTAGAATTGGACCTATTACAAGAGCTCGCGCTAAGCTACTGGAACAACAGGTGAGTTTACTCCTAAACGAATCTGGTACTTTGATTGAGGAGAACTTTATACTGCCTAAGTCTATGCATTTATGTATGATCAGGTTCGTTGGAGAAACAAGCATGGCGCGAGGAGGAGAAGGGCTACAAGAGAAGCCCAACATGATGATCGCCCAAGGATGCGCGAGGTAGGAGCGGGAGGAAGGCGCAAGAGAAGATCATCAAGACGGAGGCAAAAAGATCTGCCACGACCGGAGTGTCCGGCCAGTTCCACCCGGACTGTCCGGCCTGGTCGAGAGGCAAACTGGCGTGGACATTCATTCTGCCAGTTCGGACACTACCCGGATACCACTCGGAAACTTCAAAGTTTCCAGCCAGACCGGACTGTCCGGCACACTTCACCCGGAGTGTCCGGCCAGACCGGACTGTCCGGCCGATTTCGACCAGAGTGTCCGCCCGCCGACCGAATCTGGTCCGAGTCGGTTTGTATTAGTTTGAGTCGTTTGCGTTTAGTTTCGGTTTCTGGCCGTCCCAGCCGCCCTTATAAGCCCTGGGACGACCTCTAGTTAGGGTTTAGACCACGTTAAAATATTTTGGAGCTGTTTCTTTCATAGAACTTCTGGAATTACCCTGTGTTCGAATCTACCAACTCTAATTGAGTGTAATATGTTGTTCCATTGGGAATTAGTAGATTGCATACTACCGTTCGTGGTCACGGCTGCGTGCGCAAGAGTCTGGTGTTGTGAATATCCTACAAGGTTCGAGATCTGTTGCACTGGCATCCGGGATCGAGCGGGAGAGATCATAGCTACGCACTAGTTATCTACCATCCACCATCATCATCGCCATCCGCTTACCGAGAAGATCGGGCCACCCCATATCAACTTGAACCCTCTATTTAATTGTCGGGACTCTGGTTCTGCTTAATATTGCCTAGTTGCACCGCATCTTTGCCATGCCATGCATCATGAAATAATCATGCCGGATCTTCTGCCGTAGTATTAAGTAGTGCATCCGGTGTTTCTTCTAGTGTTTCGCTTCTTCACGGATTAGGCCGATGAGTTGATGCGAGTGTCGACCCGATCTCCGGTGAATCTTCGACAGTGTTTCCTAGGCGAGCATTCTCCCCCTTTCTACCTATTTTGCATTTATAGACTTTATTTCCTCCTGTTGATCTATTGCTATCCGTGTCGCGATGCTTTAGTGTTCCGTACCAGATAGATTCTGTGCATCCTTTATATTGCCTTGGACACCTCCTATTACCTGTTGTTTGGTAGATAGATGGTCTTGCGAGTCATAGTCGCTTGCTCAGGTGCGATCCCGTGTCGTGATGTACCACACAGTTGTTGGAATGTTGTCATATGCTTTACGGTGGAGTTGATCATGACTTTAAATACAGCTATTAAATTGCTGGGATAACTTATAAAAGAGGCACCGGTGGGCAATATCTGTTATTTGGTTTTTCATGTCCACTTGTGTCCCTTAGGCCCCGAGTACTTGATACATGTTCCTTGACTATTCGCACTATCCACATCCAGGAGACCCTATGGATCCCCCTTAGCCAGAGCTTGATTCATTTCTTATTTCTTGGGGCCACAAAGTAGTTTGGGGCTTTATTACTATCCTGTACTTATGCCATGCTTTACTGCTTTATTTATGATTGTGCGTGGAGCACCTATACTATTTTGGAACGTGTAGTGTTTTCGTGGTATCGATAAGCCCAGTCACACTTTCGGGTTCCTAGTCGTTTACAGCCATTGACACAAACCCTGGGTCTTTCTTGGAGCCGGCCAACTTCGTTGCGGGTAGCTTAGTGGGGTGGCCCCTGAAATGATTTATGAATCCTGTGATTGCTTTGTCGTGAAAGCCTCGTTGGGTTTTTATTTGGTTTTTCCGAGGTTGATCGTGCGTGTGTTGCTATTTGTGCACCCCTGGAGGGTAAATCTTTCTGAAAGGCGTGTCCGCGGATATGGACGACTTGGAGCACATTATCTCGATCATAGACAAGCATAAGTAAAGTAGTGTTATAAATTTGACTTAATATGTGACTCGTAATCAGCTTCACTACAATGGAATGGATAATAAAAGTGCCAACAACTAGTGGAACTGGGGTGTATCGTATCATGTTATACCTGCCTAGTAAGTATTGCAACTCCAACGGAATGAAATTAAAGTGCCAACAACTGCTGGGTTTAGGATGTCACATGCTAAATGTATCTGACTAGTAAGTACTGCAACTACAACTGAATGGTTAACTAAAATTGCCCACTACTTATGCTATCAGGATGACTCATGTTATCTATATCTGACTAGTAAGTGCTGCAACTATAATGGAATGAATAAAACTGCCAACTGTGTGAGTTCCTCAGTTTGACTTCCTCGTTTGGTCTCGAGGGGGAATACCAGGATGGGTATGATTGGTATTAGTATCAAGTTGGTCCTGAATAGGTCTTTCTTACCCCTCTCTAATAGCCGACAGTGGTTTCGAGTCTCTATAGGTTGTTTAGTGCATGCTTCGCTGCCGCTTCAGTCCACCATACCTATGTAGGCGAGAGCCGCCGAATTCTAGCCTCACCGTGTACTGGCCTCAGTACTGACCGCTCCCTTTTTCCTTTGCCCTTTGTCAGCACCCCTTTTGTTTTAGCAGGTTTGAGTTTGACATCGTTAGTAGGGTTACCCTTCCGGCTTGGCCTGGGCAGGGTTATGGACGCCATTGGTTATTCTTCAGGGCTCTTAGCTCAATTTGCTTCTTATCCGTACTCGGATGTTGTATCGTTTTCAAGGTGATTTGGATCTTTGTACTGTATATCTGTATTCTTGACTCAGTGAGTCGTTGCTGTATATATATCTGTTCTGTGGGTTCCATCATGGACTATTGTGTAAAGTTATTACTTCGTTTTCCACCCGCACGAAAGTGCATGGTGGGCGTCCTTGAATCGTTTCTATGCGGGTTTGGTGGGAAGCACTAAAACTTGCATAGGGCCGATTCGAGGGTGTTACAGAGTGGTATCAGAGCTCTGCAGTTACGATACCCCACTGGTCCAGCCTGTAGGATAACCTAGCTAACGGCCGATGTAGAGTGTCAAAACTATTTTGCCAAATCTGTTGGATAGATCTGATTAGGTCTGATTTTACTCCTTACCCCTATGTTATTCTCCTCTTACCTTTGCGTGTTTTGAATCTTCTCTCTTATCTTTTCCTCAAGTCCAGGAATTCTCGTGGTTGGGTTTCCATCGTACCTTCAGGGTTTCGCTTCCTCCTTTGGTAACGATGCTTCTATATCCGGTCTTATGCTATCTGATGAACCCTTCATCTGTTGTACCTTTTGGTGGATCAAAATCCACTGAAATCTTTCTTTTTATCTTCCGGTGTTTTCCAACGCGGCGACATCATCTGTGTCAGATCCGATGAAGAGTTTGCATCACTCCTTTGTTCTCCGAACATTGTTTGTCGAGATCTTTAGTCTTAATTCTGAGAGTTGGTTACATAATTCTCCTATTCATGTGTAGAGTAATGCTTTGGGTGCGTGATGGACTGATCCCCATCCGACTACTCTTATCATTCGCTTTTGTATATTGGATTGGAGGATCAATGCAACTTTACTCCTTTCACAAAAGTTAGAGGTGGCCTTATGTTTTGATACCTTTAGCTTCATCCTTTGTTTCTCCAGAGTGTTCTCTCGACGAACGCGAGTAGCGACCCCTTGTTGTTGGTGTCACCGATTTCAAGATGGAACTAGAATCTTTGTTAGTGGTGTCATGAGGATCGACATGAAGCGAGAAGATTCAGATAGTCATCCTTCTCCCTCGTACCAGGAGGCGGATCGCGAGGGCGAGATCCATTGTTAGTGGTGTCGAATTGTAGCACCCCGATAAAACCACTACTAGAAAATCGCGTGTTATTTTTATTCTGTGCATCATCATGATCGTATGCTCATGTCATCATGCCACATTGCATTTTAGCATCATCATCATGCATATGTTTGCCTAAAACTATTTTCTAAAAGTCTATCTTTGTCTTCTAAATATCCCCGTCTTTATTTAAAACTTAAAACCCTAACCTCTTCCGGATCTTTTATTTGCCTAAAAACTATTTACAAAATACTTTAAAATAAATAAATAAAAGTATTACTAGGGGAGGCAGCCGGCCAGGCCCAACCGGCCACTTACTACCCAAAACCAAACCATAATCTACAACCCTAACCTACCCAGCACCCACACCCCGCCGACGCCACCCTGCCGCACTACACTCACCAACACGTCCCACCCAGGCCTCTGTAACGTACACACACCCACACCGCCCCACGGTACACCGTGACACGCTCCTCGCGTGCGCGTGACCCTGCCACCAACCCCGCGTCGCTGCCAGACCCCACCCCCACGGATTCCATCACCACCAACCCCTCCGCAATCCTCCTCTCGATCTTGTTCGCGTCCTTCCTTCCCATCCCGAGCAGAGACCGATGCCGCCCGAGCCTCCCGTCGAAGTTGTCCTATGGCGCCGCCCCCGAGCTCTCCCGGCCGTGCAGCGCCCCTGCCTCCTCTGTCTAGAGCCCCGCAGTCGCGAGCCTCGTCTCCGTCGTGCTCCACCGCTGGGTCCTTCCCTCGCTGGCCCCTGCACGCCATCGTAGCGCAGCATCCCTCTCGTCTTCGGCCACTAACACGCGTCCTCCCCGCCGACTGTGGGCCCCTCCTTCCTCGGCTTAGCGCTGCGCCTGCGGCAGAGCTTCTCTGCCTGCCTCCTGCAAGCACCCCGGCCGCCCTTCTCTGCCCGTCGTCGCCCTTCCTCCCCCGAGCCGCTCCGCGCTGGCCTCTGCCTTGAGCGCCGACACACGCCCTCGTCACCATGACCAAGCTCCCCCACCACGACCACCTCTGCAGCGCTGTCGCGTGCCTTCCCTCATCGCTTCTTCTTCACAGACTGCACCTGTCTGTCTTGGGGCTCGGCCCGTTCCTCCCCTTGCTCGCGTCCCTGATGCCCGTCCTCGACCGAGCGCCACCGTCCTCAACATCTGCCCAGTAATACGTAGCTGCCTTCCGCCGCCTCTCCTTGTCTCCATCAGATAGCGACCAACATGTCGCTCCCCTGTCCCGTGTCAAGTGTCTCTGAAGCGGCTTGACTACGTTGCTCTTTTCTTGGTATGGTGGTGTGGTGTCTGCTCGTGAAGTGAATTGGGTCTTGTGTGTTTAGGAATACACTATGCAGATCGATGGCTAATTTTGGTCATGGAACCTTTTCTTGCAGTATGTTGAGAATCACCATCTTTGACACCTATGGGCATGTGCTACCACATCATCTACCTCTGAGCTGATGCCAACTGGAAGACCATCGACACCCGCATGAAGTCCACCACCGATGATTGAGTTGGATCCCAGAGATCTCCGGAACTCAAACCCCCAGAACGCCAAGTTCTTCCCGGATTCGAAGACCGATCTCGGAGTCCGAAGACCGATCCCGCCGAGCCCGAACCCCGTCGAACCCTCGGAACCAAGATCGCCGAGCCCCTATGTGTGACCCCTTTTCTGAGACCATATTTTTATAATATATGATATCTATCTTGTTGCATATTAAATTGTTCATGTCGCATGCATATTATGCGTGTTTGGGGCTAATTCGACAATTCACCTAAATTAAATATGGAGACCATATGCGGGGCTATTCTAGCCTTATAATGGCCCCATATAAATTTGTGTAGCGAACCGATGCCATGTTTTGCCTTGTTAAGCCAACATTTAAAGTGCGGGGTATCTAAACAACTTGTGATGAGGACATCCCTACAATTACACCTACCCCAATGACTACTGAAGATGCTACAACTGTTGCAAGAAAGGATCAGTCCAATGAGATTAGAATTGGACCTATTACAAGAGCTCGCGCTAAGCTACTGGAACAACAGGTGAGTTTACTCCTAAACGAATCTGGTACTTTGATTGAGGAGAACTTTATACTGCCTAAGTCTATGCATTTATGTATGATCAGGTTCGTTGGAGAAACAAGCATGGCGCGAGGAGGAGAAGGGCTACAAGAGAAGCCCAACATGATGATCGCCCAAGGATGCGCGAGGTAGGAGCGGGAGGAAGGCGCAAGAGAAGATCATCAAGACGGAGGCAAAAAGATCTGCCACGACCGGAGTGTCCGGCCAGTTCCACCCGGACTGTCCGGCCTGGTCGAGAGGCAAACTGGCGTGGACATTCATTCTGCCAGTTCGGACACTACCCGGATACCACTCGGAAACTTCAAAGTTTCCAGCCAGACCGGACTGTCCGGCACACTTCACCCGGAGTGTCCGGCCAGACCGGACTGTCCGGCCGATTTCGACCAGATTGTCCGCCCGCCGACCGAATCTGGTCCGAGTCGGTTTGTATTAGTTTGAGTCGTTTGCGTTTAGTTTCGGTTTCTGGCCGTCCCAGCCGCCCTTATAAGCCCTGGGACGACCTCTAGTTAGGGTTTAGACCACGTTAAAATATTTTGGAGCTGTTTCTTTCATAGAACTTCTGGAATTACCCTGTGTTCGAATCTACCAACTCTAATTGAGTGTAATATGTTGTTCCATTGGGAATTAGTAGATTTCATACTACCGTTCGTGGTCACGGCTGCGTGCGCAAGAGTCTGGTGTTGTGAATATCCTACAAGGTTCGAGATCTGTTGCACTGGCATCCGGGATCGAGCGGGAGAGATCATAGCTACGCACTAGTTATCTACCATCCACCATCATCATCGCCATCCGCTTACTGAGAAGATCGGGCCACCCCATATCAACTTGAACCCTCTATTTAATTGTCGGGACTCTGGTTCTGCTTAATATTGCCTAGTTGCACCGCATCTTTGCCATGCCATGCATCATGAAATAATCATGCCGGATCTTCTGCCGTAGTATTAAGTAGTGCATCCGGTGTTTCTTCTAGTGTTTCGCTTCTTCACGGATTAGGCCGATGAGTTGATGCGAGTGTCGACCCGATCTCCGGTGAATCTTCGACAGTGTTTCCTAGGCGAGCATTCTCCCCCTTTCTACCTATTTTGCATTTATAGACTTTATTTCCTCCTGTTGATCTATTGCTATCCGTGTCGCGATGCTTTAGTGTTCCGTACCAGATATATTCTGTGCAGCCTTTATATTGCCTTGGACACCTCCTATTACCTGTTGTTTGGTAGATAGATGGTCTTGCGAGTCATAGTCGCTTGCTCAGGTGCGATCCCGTGTCGTGATGTACCACACAGTTGTTGGAATGTTGTCATATGCTTTACGGTGGAGTTGATCATGACTTTAAATACAGCTACTAAATTGCTGGGATAACTTATAAAAGAGGCACCGGTGGGCAATATCTGTTATTTGGTTTTTCATGTCCACTTGTGTCCCTTAGGCCCCGAGTACTTGATACATGTTCCTTGACTATTCGCACTATCCACATCTAGGAGACCCTATGGATCCCCCTTACCCAGAGCTTGATTCATTTCTTATTTCTTGGGGCCACAAAGTAGTTTGGGGCTTTATTACTATCCTGTACTTATGCCATGCTTTACTGCTTTATTTATGATTGTGCGTGGAGCACCTATACTATTTTGGAACGTGTAGTGTTTTCGTGGTATCGATAAGCCTAGTCACACTTTCGGATTCCTAGTCGTTTACAGCCATTGACACAAACCCTGGGTCTGTCTTGGAGCCGGCCAACTTCATTGCGGGTAGCTTAGTGGGGTGGCCCCTGAAATGATTTATGAATCCTGTGATTGCTTTGTCGTGAAAGCCTCGTTGGGTTTTTATTTGGTTTTTCCGAGGTTGATCGTGCGTGTGTTGCTATTTGTGCACCCCTGCAGGGTAAATCTTTCTGAAAGCCGTGTCCGCGGATATGGACGACTTGGAGCACATTATCTCGATCATAGACAAGCATAAGTAAAGTAGTGTTATAAATTTGACTTAATATGTGACTCGTAATCAGCTTCACTACAATGGAATGGATAATAAAAGTGCCAGCAACTAGTGGAACTGGGGTGTATCGTATCATGTTATACCTGCCTAGTAAGTATTGCAACTCCAACGGAATGAAATTAAAGTGCCAACAACTGCTGGGTTTAGGATGTCACATGCTAAATGTATCTGACTAGTAAGTACTGCAACTACAACTGAATGGTTAACTAAAATTGCCCACTACTTATGCTATCAGGATGACTCATGTTATCTATATCTGACTAGTAAGTGCTGCAACTATAATGGAATGAATAAAACTGCCAACTGTGTGAGTTCCTCAGTTTGACTTCCTCGTTTGGTCTCGAGGGGGAATACCAGGATGGGTATGATTGGTATTAGTATCAAGTTGGTCCTGAATAGGTCTTTCTTACCCCTCTCTAATAGCCGACAGTGGTTTCGAGTCTCTATAGGTTGTTTAGTGCATGCTTCGCTGCCGCTTCAGTCCACCATACCTATGTAGGCGAGAGCCGCCGAATTCTAGCCTCACCGTGTACTGGCCTCAGTACTGACCGCTCCCTTTTTCCTTTGCCCTTTGTCGGCACCCCTTTTGTTTTAGCAGGTTTGAGTTTGACATCGTTAGTAGGGTTACCCTTCCGGCTTGGCCTGGGCAGGGTTATGGACGCCATTGGTTATTCTTCAGGGCTCTTAGCTCAATTTGCTTCTTATCCGTACTCGGATGTTGTATCGTTTTCAAGGTGATTTGGATCTTTGTACTGTATATCTGTATTCTTGACTCAGTGAGTCGTTGCTGTATATATATCTGTTCTGTGGGTTCCATCATGGACTATTGTGTAATGTTATTACTTCGTTTTCCACCCGCACGAAAGTGCATGGTGGGCGTCCTTGAATCGTTTCTATGCGGGTTTGGTGGGAAGCACTAAAACTTGCATAGGGCCGATTCGAGGGTGTTACAGAGTGGTATCAGAGCTCTGCAGTTACGATACCCCACTGGTCCAGCCTGTAGGATAACCTAGCTAACGGCCGATGTAGAGTGTCAAAACTATTTTGCCAAATCTGTTGGATAGATCTGATTAGGTCTGATTTTACTCCTTACCCCTATATTATTCTCCTCTTACCTTTTCGTGTTTTGAATCTTCTCTCTTATCTTTTCCTCAAGTCCAGGAATTCTCGTGGTTGGGTTTCCATCGTACCTTCAGGGTTTCGCTTCCTCCTTTGGTAACGATGCTTCTATATCCGGTCTTATGCTATCTGATGAACCCTTCATCTGTTGTACCTTTTGGTGGATCAAAATCCACTGAAATCTTTCTTTTTATCTTCCGGTGTTTTCCAACGCGGCGACATCATCTGTGTCAGATCCGATGAAGAGTTTGCATCACTCCTTTGTTCTCCGAACATTGTTTGTCGAGATCTTTAGTCTTAATTCTGAGAGTTGGTTACATAATTCTCCTATTCATGTGTAGAGTAATGCTTTGGGTGCGTGATGGACTGATCCCCATCCGACTACTCTTATCATTCGCTTTTGTATATTGGATTGGAGGATCAATGCAACTTTACTCCTTTCACAAAAGTTAGAGGTGGCCTTATGTTTTGATACCTTTAGCTTCATCCTTTGTTTCTCCAGAGTGTTCTCTCGACGAACGCGAGTAGCGACCCCTTGTTGTTGGTGTCACCGATTTCAAGATGGAACTAGAATCTTTGTTAGTGGTGTCATGAGGATCGACATGAAGCGAGAAGATTCAGATAGTCATCCTTCTCCCTCGTACCAGGAGGCGGATCTCGAGGGCGAGATCCATTGTTAGTGGTGTCGAATTGTAGCACCCCGATAAAACCACTACTAGAAAATCGCGTGTTATTTTTATTCTGTGCATCATCATGATCGTATGCTCATGTCATCATGCCACATTGCATTTTAGCATGCTTCGCTGCCGCTTCAGTCCACCATAGGTTGTTCAGTGGTTTCGAGTCTCTATAGGTTGTTTAGTGCATGCTTCGCTGCCGCTTCAGTCCACCATACCTATGTAGGTGAGAGCCGCCGAATTCTAGCCTCACCGTGTACTGGCCTCAGTACTGACCGGTCCCTTTTTCCTTTGCCCTTTGTCGGCACCCCTTTTGTTTTAGCAGGTTTGAGTTTGACATCGTTAGTAGGGTTACCCTTCCGGCTTGGCCTGGGCAGGGTTATGGACGCCATTGGTTATTCTTCAGGGCTCTTAGCTCAATTTGCTTCTTATCCATACTCGGATGTTGTATCGTTTTCAAGGTGATTTGGATCTTTGTACTGTATATATGTATTCTTGACTCAGTGAGTCATTGCATTATATATATTTGTTCTGTGGGTTCCATCATGGACTATTGTGGAATGTTATTACTTTGTTTTCCACCCACACGAAAGTGCTTGGTGGGCGTCCTTGAATCGTTTCTATGCGGGTTTGGCGGGAAGCACTAAAACTTGCATAGGGCCGATTCAAGGGTGTTACAAATAAATTGGTTGGACCCCCTCATTCATACATTAGTTTTCAAATAAGATTGGTTTGGATTGGAAAAGAGTAGGAAAAGTTCATGCTTAGGTGGTAAAGAGAGCTTGTTTTTGACTGAGGGTTATGCTTTGTCATGTCATTCTTGGTATTGTTTTGGCTTTATGCTTAGTTATTTTTGCTGTAGCATGACATGTTGCAAACAATTGAGATTGCTTAATCTGCCTTGAAATAATCAAGCGTTGTTTTAGCATATTAAAGCATAGTATTGTGGTATTCTCCTTTGATGCTTTATTTGGGTTGACTTGGCACATGCTCACACCATGTTAAGACTATCCCAAGTCACCATAGACTCTATGATCCTTTAGTTTTCGACTTGTAATATCACTTTATGCTTTAATTAATGATGTTTTGTCGCTTTGCATTATTATAGCCATTATTGCTCTCTTAGTTGGTCGCTCCTAGTCTTTTGCTAGCCTCCATAACCAAGTATGAGTTCCCTCATGCATCCTACTCCAAATAAAACCAAGTTATTCCAAAGAGTCCACCATACCTACCTATTAGCAATTGCTATTCCAAGTATATTCATGTTTTTATCTACCTTCCGAATTAAACTTGTTATGTGAAAATTAGTGATTAAAGCTCTCATGATCTTGATGGGACACTTCACTTTTCTTGCCCCTAATAAACTTGAACCATTGTGTCG
Organism: Avena eriantha; assembly: GCA_910589775.1. Lineage (NCBI taxonomy): Eukaryota > Viridiplantae > Streptophyta > Magnoliopsida > Poales > Poaceae > Avena > Avena eriantha. The sequence continues at coordinate 390,050,965 of OU342743.1, forward strand.
TCTATGTTGTATATGCTTGCACTTATATGCTGGGGATTAGCAGAACCATGTTGTCATGGGGAACGCTTTCAACATTGCACTTGTACATTGTACCCAGTTGATATCATGCTCTTTTGTTTACAGATGTCGTCGGTGTGAAATGAAAGGGGAGGTTGTAAGTCCATGGAGTTATGTATGTGTGTTAGAGAAACGCCTGGGCTGTTGGTCTAATCCATGCCTAATCATGGTGGAAACCTGCAGCGTAACCATAATGAGCAATCTATGAAGCATTCTTCTTATAAAAAAATAGATAGAGATTGAGAAAAAGAGAAAAAAAGAGATGAGAAAAGAGGAAAGAGAGAAAAAAGCACCATTTTCCCATGGTAAATAAGAAGATTACTGAGATGCTTATTGTCTGCTTGCCTTGTCATTTTGATATGGGGATTCTTCCGTATCATCGGGCAAGGGGTACCGCGTTGGCGGTTCTCTATGATACACATGTACTTACTATGACAAGAACTTACCGGTAACTAAACTTGAGTAGCATGAGGAGCGGCCCTTGTATTCAAGGGACATGAGATTGCCAACTTATACTTTTTCAAGCATATACTCCATAGTTTGTTCACTTTAACCTTAATCACTTCAAGATGCTTATGATAGGGGCAATGAGAGCTGAAAGCTAATAAGTATCATAATTTTTGGAAGCTCTTTATGAGACTTGAATCCCTGGTTCCTTCTATGAAGGCATTTCTTTTACTTTTATGTTGAGTCTCTGTTGAGGGCAAACCTCTAGGGTGGCCCGATCTTTCACGATTCCCTTTCAAATCGAGGATGGAGTGCGGGGAGAGGAGGAGAGGATGAACACGAAGAACACACGCATGAAGAACGCGAAGAACGCACACACACAAAACCACGATACACACCAATAGCTCACGCCGGCGGTAACCGGTCCGACGCAATCCCTAGGATCGGCGTCGGGCAGAGGACTCTCTCGAACCGGCACGCGAGATGGGAGACTCGGTGAGATCTTGACGTCTAGGCAAAGGGACACCAATGCCTAGGCCTTGTATAATGCGGAGGCACGATGCAAACTCCAACGAGGTTTGGGGATATTGGTGCTCCTTGGTCAAGGAGCATGAGGCAAGAATTAGATAGATCCACAAAGGGGTTTCCACTAATTCCAATATCATGCCTAGGGTTTACAATGGAGGTAGGGGCTATAGATAGGCCAGCCACATAGTCAGGGGTACTTTAGGAATAAAAGACAAGTTCTGGACGGACTAAGGGGTACATGGGGCGAAGGCCCAAAGGCCTTTTACATGCCTGGCGACGGTTGGTCCGGAGACTCCGGTGTGGTGGTCCGGAGACTCCGGTCTGGACCGGAGACTCCGGTCAGTCTCCGGACCAGCCTCCGGAGGGGCAGACAGATTGACCCAGCGCCTGGTCCTGGGGGCAGACCGGAGGTGGGTCCGGAGACTCCGGTGTCTTCAGGCCGGAGACTCTGGTGGACCGGAGACTCCGGTGTGCACAGGCCGGAGACTCTGGTCTGAGCAGCTCCAACGGCTCCTGCTTCATGCGCTGCTCCTTGTTCTCCATCCTTGGGTGCTTGGTGATGTGTCGAATCTTCGTACCTGATGATGCATAGGGTAGATGCATGAAGTAGCATGCCATCCAAGGAGGTATCAAATTGGCACGAGGAAAGGAGCGAGTTCACCTTAGCTTGTAGGAGTTTGGCCTAGGCACGAGTCATGGGTCCACTTTGGGGACTTGTTGGTGTAGATGTAGGAGCGTCCGTAGGACGGGCTGCATCAGCTCCCCCCCTTGGGAAAGAGTCGTCCTCGACTCTTCATGGATATCATCTTGAACATCTCCATGGTAGGGTGAGAGATCCTTGACATTGAATGTATTGCTTGCAAGGTACTTGGATGTCGGTATGTCGATGATGTAGGCGTTGTTGTTGATTCTTTTGATGACCTTGAAGGGACCATGATGTAGCTCGACCTTCGGTCGTTCCCACATCATGGTCTCCAACTTATGCCAAGTCGCCATGGACTCCAAAGGTGAATTCGTTCCTCTATGCGAACCCACTTCCTACCCTCTTGAATGGTATACTACTTCATACTCCGTCCCATATCAATGATAGGTTCACACCAACAAGTACGAAGGCATGGGAGGAAGCCTGGAGCACCAAGCACGACAAGATGAAGGCTTGGAAGAGAAGACGGAAGAAGCAGCAGCTGGAGCACCGGAGTCTTCGGCCTGCACACACCGGAGTCTCCGGCCACACCGGAGTCTCCGGCCTGAAGACACCGGAGTCTCCGGCCTGCATACCCATGAGTCTCTGGACCCACCTCTGGACCGACCCCCAGATCGAGCTAAGGACAATCTGTCTGCCACTCCGGAGGCAACACTGGAGACAGACCGGAGTCTCCGGCCTAGACCGGAGTCTCCGGACCCCACACCAGAGTCTCTGGCCTGAGCGTGTGGGCCTGCGCGCCGCCAGCTGGGCCTTTGGCCCATGTACCCCTTAGTCTGCCCAGACTTTACCCTTTTATTCCTAAAGTACCCTTGAACTAGTGGTTGGCCTATATATAGTGCCCCACCCCCTCATGTAACCCTAAGCACAGATGATAGACTAAAGAAAACCCCCTTTTGTGGAATCTCTAGTTTTGCCTCATCCACTTCTACCAAAGGGGATCGACTATCGTCACCACCTCGTTGGAGTTTGCATCGCGCCTCCCTCGTTGTACAAGGCCTTGGCATCGGTGTCCCTTTACCAAGACGTCAAGACCCTCTCCAAGGTGTTCTTCCCTCTCCGTGTGGGATCGAGGGAGCACGTTGACCGATCTTTCCTTGCGAGGATTCTATCGGACCGGTGGCCACCGGTGAGAGCAATCGGCCTTGTATCGTGTGAGTTTTGCGTGTGTTCATCGTGTTCTTCGCGAGGTGTGTGTCCGCTTCCGCTACCTTCTCCCTTTCCCCTCGCTTTCCCATCGATTTGACCACGAGATCCGCGAAGCCCGGGCCACCCACGGGGTTACCCCATAACATCTGGTATCAGCAGCTTTTGGTTGCCACGGATTTCCCTTCGATTTGGTCTTTTTCCCCATAAATTCGAAAATTCCACCAAAAACAGTCCCAATTCGTGTTTTGGATTGATCTGTGATTTGAGTGCGTTTTGGTAGGTTTTGATCCATGGATTACTTGCTAAACTTGTTGGTCTACCTTCCCCTGCGTTTCCATGTCCTAATTCCTTGATTTCCCCCACCAATTTGTTGTTTTAGTTCGAGTTTTTCCGCCAAAATCGCGTCCCGGACGAGTTCTGCACGTCCTGGAACCTCCGGACCAGAGATTCCGGGCCCCGGACCGGAGACTTCGGCCCAGACCAGAGATTCCGGCCCCCAGACCGGAGATTCCGGTCTAGACCGGAGTTTCTGGCAAAGTCTCCGCCCCCTTGCAGGCAGAAAAACTGTTTCAACGTTTTGAGCATAACTTTTGCATACGAACTCGGATTTTGGTGTTTTTTAGATCGTTTTGAAGAGGAGAAAGAGATCTACATTATCATATTCGTGGTTCATGCTATATACTCCATCCAAATTCCATGAGCAAGGCGGAATCCACCAATAAAAGGTGAAGTTTGACGATGAAAGGTATAAACATTCCGCGACTTCTCCCCACTTGTTTTCCTTTGTGAGCTACACTATCTTTGCGTTCAACAAACACCTATTGAGACTAGTTCCTCCTATGATTGCTTGGGCTATGCACATTTGATACCTTGTAGAATTCTGAGCAAAAGTTATGAGTGTGCTATCTCATATAGTTATCTTCTATAGTTGTTGGCACAAGGAAGGGGCAAGTGAAAAAGAAAAGAAAAAGAGAAAAAAAATAGAAAAAGAAAAGGAAGAAAAAGAAAAGAAAGAAACAAGTGCCTCATAGAATAGGAAGCGCAAGCTCGATGAACATCAAGTAGGTGGTACTTATGGTGCATATCTTGTAGCCCACCAATTTTATTGCAATCGAACTAGCGTCTCTCCTTGCACTTGTGCGACACGAGCTTATAGTCTTCGCTAGGTAATCATTTGGTTCTTAGCTCACTTTCTCCATCACACGAGTCCCATTTATCACACCGTGTGTGTTTCCTTATACATAATTCCTATCTTGTGGATTGACTTGTTTTGCTTTGTGATCATCGTGGTTCTTTACTTGCCATTACAATATCTTGATTTCGGATTCTTCTTGGACACGCCACCTTCCATACCCATCCACCATAAGCTTTGTGTGTGTGTGTGTTTAGTGGATACTTGGTTTTGGTGTTCCGCGTGAACTTCACTTTGCTTGGTTTTGATTGCTCTCAAGTGTTGCCACTTGCATGATACTATCTTCCAAGGTAAAGTAAGGTTTGACGTTGCATCCCTAACCCCCTACCACTTCCATATACACCACTTGGTCTTGTGAAGCATGTCTAGGAACTCCGGAACCAAGGATGATATCTATGAAGAATCCATGATGAGCCACCATGCATATGCCTCCACAAGCATGGATGACATGATGGAGCACTACACCGACGATGGCTCCACATGCTTGGGTGATATGGAGTTCTACAACAACAATAACTCCCCAAGCATGGACGACTTCAAGAACGACAATGATAAGCTCCTCATGTCACGTCGACCAAGACGGAGCCTCCACCTTGAGAGCACCAAGGTCCCCCATCAAATGGACAACTTCAAGCGCGACATGGACAACAATTTCGCCAAAACCATGAGCATGATGGCCAAGACTAATGATGCTTTGCGCTCATTACAACACCTCACCAAGAAGAGTGCCAAGGACAAGAAGCATCGTCGCGAGCGTCATATGGATGACAAAGTGCGCCATCTACATCAACCTTTGGCAAGGCACGCCAATGATCTCTGTCGACACCATCATAAGGCACCTTCAACTACTCATGCCACCACCAAACTGGCACCAAAAGAAATGTCTCCTCCATGCCATCAAGCTTTAATGCCAAGACTTGACGTCCTAGATGACGCATGCACCTTCATGGATGAGGAAGACGAATACCTCTACTTCGCCAAGTTGGACGAGTACGTCAAGAGGACTACACAAGACAAGGTGCAAGATGGCGACGATAAGGTCAAGATTGGTGAGCATGGGAATTTCCCTTCACCAAAGAAGGCACATGGAGTTGAGAGAACCAAGCCTACCCCCATATGCTTGAGTGATGATGTGGTACCAATCCCATGTGGGTATGAGAGCCACTTAGCCCACTTGAGTGAAAACAAGAGTGAGATGAGTGACTCCACCATATGTGAGATTGAGTGCTTCCACTTGGAGGGCATGAGTGATACACTGAATGAGTTGAGAGTGGTAGTTGATAGGTCATGTGCCACTTTGATTTCTAACGACTTACCCTCTACCTCTAGTGTGTTCCCTCATGATGTGCTAGGTTCCATGGATCAAGAAGCGCCAAGCTTGGAGATGATGATGCCTCCAACCAAGAAGATGTACATGGTGGATGAAGATGATGCCATCCCCATGGATGATGAAGAAGTCGACCACATGGAGGCCAATTCTACCACAACACCCACTTCATATGAGAGGTATGAACAAGGGAAAAATAAGGGTGTTGATGATGCCATGATCCCACTAGTGGACATGATGTGATGAGGATATATACAGGGATTATGATGATTCTGACTGCCTGAACTGGAAGGAAATATTGAGTCAAATCAATAATGACTATCAGGTGAATTCATTCCTAATTGAACCTGATGTTTTACTTAATGAGAACTTTATACTACCTAAGTCTATGCATCTTTGTATGATCAGGTTTATTGATAACACGAGCGTTGCGCGAGGAGGAGGAGAGTTGCAGCAAGAAGTACAAGCGCTGATTTCCAATATCAACAAGTGCGCGAGGGAGGAGCGGGAGGCATGCGCACTAGGAGGCAATGAGGAAATCACGTATGAGCAAGAGTGAGAGATGGCGCACCAAGAATGACATGTTTGAGGTGTTCCACGACGTTTGGACTGCGTGCCAATAACGCCGAACCCATATATGGGTCGGTATGTATCAGTTTGAGTCAAACCGAGTCCGTTTGGGCCAAGTTATGGCTGTTTTTAGGCCCGTTTAGAGGGGAGGACGCCCCAGCCCTCATATAAACCTCCATAGCCGTCACAAGTTAGGGTTTATACCACGTTAAAATATTTTGGAGTTGTTTCTTTCATAGATCCTCTGGAATTACCCTGTGTTCGAATCTACCAACTATAATTGAGTGTGATCTGTTGTTCCATTGGGAATTAGTAGATTGCATACTACCGTTCGTGGTCACGGCTGCGTGCGCAAGAGTGTGGTGTTGTGAATATCCTACAAGGTTCGAGATCTGTTGCGCTGGCATCAGGGATCGAGCGGGAGAGATCATAGCTACGCACTAGTTATCTATCATCCACCATCATCATCGCCATCTGCTTACTGAGAAGATCGGGCCACCCCTTATCATCTTGGTATCAGAGCGCTGGGTTTACTCGGTGAGCAATATCATCTTGGTATCAGAGCGCTGGGTTTAATCGGTGAGCAATATCATCTTGGTATCAGATTTCTAGTGTTGCCTCGGTAAGCATCCACAAATCCATCCATAGATTAGTTATTTTTGTCCTATACAGAAAAAGCCACACAAAAATATTAGGGTTCATAGTTTATTGCCATAGCCTAGATAACACTGTTCGTGAGTTCTAGTTGCTGATCGTAATCCTTTTGTGTAGCCTTTCTTCTAAATCCGAGTCGTAGTTTTTGTCTAGTTTTCGTTTGTTTTTGATCCGTTGTCGGAGTCCCTAGACTATTTCTAGACTGTTCGTCGTGTTCTTGAGTCTTAGATCTAGTAGATCTGTTTTCTTTTAGTATCAGGTTGTAGATCCGTTTGAAAGAAGGAGACAAAAAACAAACCAATCGGATCTAGACTTGTACTGAGTTTGCTTCACGTTGAAGTAAAAAAAACAGGCCTGACCGCAGACATGTCTGTGCTCTAGCGTGAAAGCTAAAAAAAAATTCCGAAAAAAAAAATCGGACCGTCGCCTTACCACAGACAGGTCTGTCCTCATACGAGAAATTTTTGGGTCTGCCGACATCCTGCCGCGGCAGGATTTTAGGCCGTTTTTCTGCCGTGGCAGAGACCAACTCTCCGGTCAATTTTTTTTCTTTTTTGTTTATTTTTTTACTGAGTCCACATAGCATACCTATCCTTGTGAGCCTTAGTAAACCTTTCTTTGTGTCTAGAACTATCCTACGAGACTAGCATGCTTAGTGCTCTACGGGCTGCTCAGTTTAGCAATCTTGTGCCCGTTTCATTGAGACATTGCTAGCGTCTCTCCTTGTGCATTGCAACACGAGCGTTCCTCCGACATACCTCACTTTATTGAGCTCATTTTCATAGTTGAAATTGCCCCATTTATCTCCACCGTGTGTGTTTTCGTGGGTCTTTGTCATACGATCAGCACTAGGACTTGTTTGCGGTGTAGTTAGGATACCATACCTACAACTCCACCATAAATAACATGTGTGCCCTGTGATCGTTCTCTATACCTTTGGTATTCACTTCATCACATCAGTGCATTAGTCCTTGATTTCGAATTGGTAAGCATCACTATTCACTTTGGAACGGTAAGATCTGCTTTCTTGTCAGTTTTTGAGTGAGTTGTGAGTGTGCCACCAAAACAGTTTTGTGTTTTTGCACTAATGTACTAATCATGACTTCTACTAGTGTTGATGTGATGCAGAAATCAGATGATGTTTACAATGACTATTTAGCTATTGTGGTTGGCATGGCATATGATCCAACTACAATCAAGTGGCGATTGGAAAGTTCCGCCACACCTGCAGAATATCAGATTTGGGAAATTGATATGGGATTTGGTTTTGCGATATGTCGTACTTTCGATAGCAAGTTTAATGGCCATATAGAATACATTCTTGCTCACTGACGTGTGGATGAAGAGGTAGCTCGTTGGTGGAAGGACGCAAGGATTGTGTATGGTGTCATGGGTAAAAAAATCCTTTGGGAAGATTTCAAGCAATTTCTATGTTCTATGTTTTTGAACAACTGCAAATGGCCTCTTCTAGAAATTTTGAGAGTGGACACTAATGAGAAATGTGAGTTTTCTACTAACGTAATCATGTCTACTCCTAGTGTTGTATCTTGTGATGTGCAGGTTGCTTTTGAAGAAAGGGAGCCGCCTATTTTACAACCTACATCAGACGATCTGGTATTGTTACTTGAGGAGGATGTCGTAGTACCTACTACAGCTGAGAAGATTGTTAATGACATTGGTACTGATTTGGAGCTTCAGCCAACATTTGCGACATATTGTGAGTCTATTCTGTTACTGAAGCCTCCTTGTGATTTGCCTTGCACTACTGTTTCAGCACCATGTGATAGTTTACCAAATTCAAATTTTGATCATGTGGTACTGATAACACATAAGGAAATACTTGCTCGAATACCACCTGCTGATATTGTGTATTCCATCATGCTAAATGAACCTATGAGTATGAGTTGTGCTATGGATAAGATTTATGAAATTTCATTTCTGAATTCTAAAACATATTCTCCTTGTTTCACTTTCAATCTGATTGGTGAATATAGCATGCATGAAAAATTTCTTGTAGATCACATAGAAGATGATGATGCCTCCAACCAAGAAGATGTACATGGTGGATGAAGATGATGCCATCCCCATGGATGATGAAGAAGTCGACCACATGGAGGCCAATTCTACCACAACACCCACTTCATATGAGAGGTATGAACAAGGTAAAAATAAGGGTGTTGATGATGCCATGATCCCACTAGTGGACATGATGTGATGAGGATATATACAGGGATTATGATGATTCTGACTGCCTGAACTGGAAGGAAATATTGAGTCAAATCAATAATGACTATCAGGTGAATTCATTCCTAATTGAACCTGATGTTTTACTTAATGAGAACTTTATACTACCTAAGTCTATGCATCTTTGTATGATCAGGTTTATTGATAACACGAGCGTTGCGCGAGGAGGAGGAGAGTTGCAGCAAGAAGTACAAGCGCTGATTTCCAATATCAACAAGTGCGCGAGGGAGGAGCGGGAGGCATGCGCACTAGGAGGCAATGAGGAAATCACGTATGAGCAAGAGTGAGAGATGGCGCACCAAGAATGACATGTTTGAGGTGTTCCACGACGTTTGGACTGCGTGCCAATAACGCCGAACCCATATATGGGTCGGTATGTATCAGTTTGAGTCAAACCGAGTCCGTTTGGGCCAAGTTATGGCTGTTTTTAGGCCCGTTTAGAGGGGAGGACGCCCCAGCCCTCATATAAACCTCCATAGCCGTCACAAGTTAGGGTTTAGACCACGTTAAAATATTTTGGAGTTGTTTCTTTCATAGATCCTCTGGAATTACCCTGTGTTCGAATCTACCAACTATAATTGAGTGTGATCTATTGTTCCATTGGGAATTAGTAGATTGCATACTACCGTTCGTGGTCACGGCTGCGTGCGCAAGAGTGTGGTGTTGTGAATATCCTACGAGGTTCGAGATCTGTTGCGCTGGCATCAGGGACCGAGTAGGAGAGATCATAGCTACGCACTAGTTATCTATCATCCACCATCATCATCGCCATCTGCTTACTGAGAAGATCGGGCCACCCCTTATCATCTTGGTATCAGAGCGCTGGGTTTACTCGGTGAGCAATATCATCTTGGTATCAGAGCGCTGGGTTTAATCGGTGAGCAATATCATCTTGGTATCAGATTTCTAGTGTTGCCTCGGTAAGCATCCACAAATCCATCCATAGATTAGTTATTTTTGTCCTATACAGAAAAAGCCACACAAAAATATTAGGGTTCATAGTTTATTGCCATAGCCTAGATAACACTGTTCGTGAGTTCTAGTTGCTGATCGTAATCCTTTTGTGTAGCCTTTCTTCTAAATCCGAGTCGTAGTTTTTGTCTAGTTTTCGTTTGTTTTTGATCCGTTGTCGGAGTCCCTAGACTATTTCTAGACTGTTCGTCGTGTTCTTGAGTCTTAGATCTAGTAGATCTGTTTTCTTTTAGTATCAGGTTGTAGATCCGTTTGAAAGAAGGAGACAAAAAACAAACCAATCGGATCTAGACTTGTACTGAGTTTGCTTCACGTTGAAGTAAAAAAAACAGGCCTGACCGCAGACATGTCTGTGCTCTAGCGTGAAAGCTAAAAAAAAATTCCGAAAAAAAAAATCGGACCGTCGCCTTACCACAGACAGGTCTGTCCTCATACGAGAAATTTTTGGGTCTGCCGACATCCTGCCGCGGCAGGATTTTAGGCCGTTTTTCTGCCGTGGCAGAGACCAACTCTCCGGTCAATTTTTTTTCTTTTTTGTTTATTTTTTTACTGAGTCCACATAGCATACCTATCCTTGTGAGCCTTAGTAAACCTTTCTTTGTGTCTAGAACTATCCTACGAGACTAGCATGCTTAGTGCTCTACGGGCTGCTCAGTTTAGCAATCTTGTGCCCGTTTCATTGAGACATTGCTAGCGTCTCTCCTTGTGCATTGCAACACGAGCGTTCCTCCGACATACCTCACTTTATTGAGCTCATTTTCATAGTTGAAATTGCCCCATTTATCTCCACCGTGTGTGTTTTCGTGGGTCTTTGTCATACGATCAGCACTAGGACTTGTTTGCGGTGTAGTTAGGATACCATACCTACAACTCCACCATAAATAACATGTGTGCCCTGTGATCGTTCTCTATACCTTTGGTATTCACTTCATCACATCAGTGCATTAGTCCTTGATTTCGAATTGGTAAGCATCACTATTCACTTTGGAACGGTAAGATCTGCTTTCTTGTCAGTTTTTGAGTGAGTTGTGAGTGTGCCACCAAAACAGTTTTGTGTTTTTGCACTAATGTACTAATCATGACTTCTACTAGTGTTGATGTGATGCAGAAATCAGATGATGTTTACAATGACTATTTAGCTATTGTGGTTGGCATGGCATATGATCCAACTACAATCAAGTGGCGATTGGAAAGTTCCGCCACACCTGCAGAATATCAGATTTGGGAAATTGATATGGGATTTGGTTTTGCGATATGTCGTACTTTCGATAGCAAGTTTAATGGCCATATAGAATACATTCTTGCTCACTGACGTGTGGATGAAGAGGTAGCTCGTTGGTGGAAGGACGCAAGGATTGTGTATGGTGTCATGGGTAAAAAAATCCTTTGGGAAGATTTCAAGCAATTTCTATGTTCTATGTTTTTGAACAACTGCAAATGGCCTCTTCTAGAAATTTTGAGAGTGGACACTAATGAGAAATGTGAGTTTTCTACTAACGTAATCATGTCTACTCCTAGTGTTGTATCTTGTGATGTGCAGGTTGCTTTTGAAGAAAGGGAGCCGCCTATTTTACAACCTACATCAGACGATCTGGTATTGTTACTTGAGGAGGATGTCGTAGTACCTACTACAGCTGAGAAGATTGTTAATGACATTGGTACTGATTTGGAGCTTCAGCCAACATTTGCGACATATTGTGAGTCTATTCTGTTACTGAAGCCTCCTTGTGATTTGCCTTGCACTACTGTTTCAGCACCATGTGATAGTTTACCAAATTCAAATTTTGATCATGTGGTACTGATAACACATAAGGAAATACTTGCTCGAATACCACCTGCTGATATTGTGTATTCCATCATGCTAAATGAACCTATGAGTATGAGTTGTGCTATGGATAAGATTTATGAAATTTCATTTCTGAATTCTAAAACATATTCTCCTTGTTTCACTTTCAATCTGATTGGTGAATATAGCATGCATGAAAAATTTCTTGTAGATCACATAGAAGATGATGATGCCTCCAACCAAGAAGATGTACATGGTGGATGAAGATGATGCCATCCCCATGGATGATGAAGAAGTCGACCACATGGAGGCCAATTCTACCACAACACCCACTTCATATGAGAGGTATGAACAAGGTAAAAATAAGGGTGTTGATGATGCCATGATCCCACTAGTGGACATGATGTGATGAGGATATATACAGGGATTATGATGATTCTGACTGCCTGAACTGGAAGGAAATATTGAGTCAAATCAATAATGACTATCAGGTGAATTCATTCCTAATTGAACCTGATGTTTTACTTAATGAGAACTTTATACTACCTAAGTCTATGCATCTTTGTATGATCAGGTTTATTGATAACACGAGCGTTGCGCGAGGAGGAGGAGAGTTGCAGCAAGAAGTACAAGCGCTGATTTCCAATATCAACAAGTGCGCGAGGGAGGAGCGGGAGGCATGCGCACTAGGAGGCAATGAGGAAATCACGTATGAGCAAGAGTGAGAGATGGCGCACCAAGAATGACATGTTTGAGGTGTTCCACGACGTTTGGACTGCGTGCCAATAACGCCGAACCCATATATGGGTCGGTATGTATCAGTTTGAGTCAAACCGAGTCCGTTTGGGCCAAGTTATGGCTGTTTTTAGGCCCGTTTAGAGGGGAGGACGCCCCAGCCCTCATATAAACCTCCATAGCCGTCACAAGTTAGGGTTTAGACCACGTTAAAATATTTTGGAGTTGTTTCTTTCATAGATCCTCTGGAATTACCCTGTGTTCGAATCTACCAACTATAATTGAGTGTGATCTGTTGTTCCATTGGGAATTAGTAGATTGCATACTACCGTTCGTGGTCACGGCTGCGTGCGCAAGAGTGTGGTGTTGTGAATATCCTACGAGGTTCGAGATCTGTTGCACTGGCATCAGGGACCGAGCAGGAGAGATCATAGCTACGCACTAGTTATCTATCATCCACCATCATCATCGCCATCTGCTTACTGAGAAGATCGGGCCACCCCTTATCATGATGACTTGTGATGATTGGCATGCTATGGATGATGTTTGTGATATCACATATGCTTCATTGATTTTTCCATGTGATACTTTGCCTTTGCATATTGTTGAGCAAGTGAAATTATTTTATTGTGATGATGTTGCCATAGACATGCCATGCTCTAAATGTTACATTGATGATATCATTGCTTGCACTTTGTTGAACAATTGCTCTTTTCAATGTTTTGCTTGCAATGATGTTACCAATGGTACCCCTCGAACCATGCTTTGTCATGAGTGTTTTACAATTTCTCCCGTTGCTTGCAATATGGATAATTGCTTTTTCACTTGTTTTGCTTGCAACAATAATTCTCATATGATTTCTATTGAGATGGCCCCCATAGCTTTCTCAAATTTTGGAGATTTTGGTAAATGCCATGATAAGCACGTCCACCACTTGCATACTCACCATGCACATAAATTACACTTGATTGACACTCATGGTGATGTGCACAAGAAGAGATATGTCAAGATGGATGATGCATTTCTCTACCATGAACACACGTTCTTCCTTTTATCTATGATGTGTGTAGGTACCCGCACAAGAATGTCAACCTTGGTTGAGCACGAGTTGACAAAAAGAGCTCTAGAAAGCATCCCCCAAGTGAGTTCAAGATCGAACCCAACTCTGATACCTTTCGCATGCTTTGCATCTTTCATGTTGACAAATTGCTCTTTCCTATGGTTTGATTGCAAGCATGTTGATGGTATTCTTTCACCTTGTGACAATCATGTCTCGTTGCTATTGGATATTGATGCTTTGTGTGTTGCCACAAAAATGTTGAAACATTTACCTTTCCGATGTTTTGTGTGTAACCATAATGCCATTATGAGCATGTATTGTCATGAGAGCTTCCAAGTCTCTCGTATTGTTGTTGCAAAAAACATAAGGACCACTTGCGCTTTCATTGGTTTGTTTGCAAACATGTTGCTTGTGTTTCCGCTTGCGATACTCACACCCCTATGATATTTGCTTTTGATGATTTGTGTGTGGCATCCAACATATTGACCAATTGTTCTTTCCAATGGTTGGTTTGCGCACATAATGATGTTGTTTTGGATATTCTTCCTCATGTGTTTTTGCCAAATTCTCCTAGATTTGCATCAAAGATGTTGACCAATACTTCGTCCATTGCTTTGAGTGCCACACTAAGATGTTTTATGGAGTTTTTGAGTTCCCACATTTGGATGATGTTCAAAGGATTTCCATGCACTTTGACCTTGCATATGCATCCCGTTTGCTATACTTGAGTTGTGCTAATAGTGTTGTGAACAAGAATGGACATGCCACAATTGGCAAGCTCCTCTATCACACACGAACATATGTTGCTTGGTCTTTGTTGTGTGAAGGTACAATTGCTTACGCGTCAACCTCTATGGACAAAGAGTTGACAAGATGAACCGTAGAGAGTTACCTATGGCTTCTCCTCAACGAGCTATCTCTACATCATAAGGTGACTTCACTCTACTTGAGGCTCATACTATAATCTTCATGAATTGGCTATGCTTTGAGTGTTGCTTCGCTTTTGTGGTGAGCTTTGTAGGCTTCATTGAAGGTGAAGGAACATTGAAGTGTTGTCAAGTCAATCTTTTCGAGGACGACTATATGGTGAACCCCAGGATCAAGAAGGTATATCGACATCTTCTACTTTGTGATGAGCGTGTAGAGTCGAGGACGACTCTTTTTGAAGGGAGGGGAGATGATGTAGCCCGACCTTCGGTCGTTCCCACATCATGGTCTCCAACTTATGCCAAGTCCCCATGGACTCCAAAGGTGAATCCGTTCCTCTATGCGAACCCACTTCCTACCCTCTTGAATGGTATACTACTTCATACTCCGTCCCATACCAATGATAGGTTCACACCAACAAGTACAGAGGCATGGGAGGAAGCCTAGAGCACCAAGCACAACAAGACAAAGGCTTGGAAGAGAAGACGGAAGAAGCAGCAGCTGGAGCACCGGAGTCTCCGGCCTGCAGACACCGGAGTCTCCGGCCTCCATACCCCGGAGTCTTCGAACCCATCTCCGGACCGACCCCCAGATCGAGCTGAGGACAGTCTGTCTGCCACTCCGGAGGCGACACCGGAGACAGACCGGAATCTCCGGCCTAGACCGGAGTCTGCGGCCTGAGCGTGTGGGCCTGCGCGCCGCCAGATGGGCCTTTGGCCCATGTACCCCTGAGTCCGCCCAGACTTTACCCTTTTATTCCTAAAGTACCCTTGAACTAGTGGCTGGCCTATATATAGTGCCCCCACCCCCTCATGTAACCCTAGGCATAGATGATAGACTAAAGAAAACCCCCCTTTTGTGGAATCTCTAGTTTTCCCTCATCCCCTTCTACCAAAGGGGATCAACTATCGTCACCACCTCGTTGGAGTTTGCATCACGCCTCCCTCGTTGTACAAGGCCTTGGCATTGGTGTCCCTTTGCCAAGACGTCAAGACCCTCTCCAAGGTGTTCTTCCCTCTCCGTGTGGGATTTAGGGAGCACGTTGACCGATCTTTCCTTGCGAGGATTCTATCGGACTGGTGGCCACCGGTGAGAGCAATCGGCCTTGTATCGTGTGAGTTTTGCGTGTGTTCATCATGTTCTTCGCGAGGTGTGTGTCCGCTTCCGCTACCTGCTCCCTTTGCCCTCGCTTTCCCATCGATTTAACCATGAGATCCGTGAAGATCGGGCCACCCACGAGGTTACCCCATAACAGACCATCTCCTCTTGGCTTGAGCTTGGAGTCACGTTCCTTGGGGAAGCGGTCTTTGCTTAGGTGTATCCACGCAAGGTCACCTTCTTCAAAGATCATCTCCTTCTTGTCCTTGTTTAACCTTGAAGCTTGGCGAAGGACTTGTTGTTCGATAGTAGCTCTTGTTTCTTCATGAAGTTTCTTCATAGCTTGTGCACGCGTCTCGACGTCCATGTTCGTGCGCTCATGGAGAGGTAGTGGTAGGATGTCGAGTGCGGTGAGGGGCTCGAAACCATAGACGATCATGAATGGACTCATCTTGGTTGTTGAGTGCTTGGCTCGATTGTAGGCGAACTCGGCGTGTGGGATGCATTCCTCCCAGTCCTTTAGGTTTTTCTTGATCAACACACGAAGGAGAGTTCCGAGGCTTCAGTTGACAACTTTGGTTTGGCCATCAGTTTGAGGATGTGATGCGGATGAGAAGAGGAGCTTGACGCCGAGCTTGGCCATGAGGTTCTTCCACAAGTAGCTCATGAATTTGACATCGCGGTCGGAGACGATTGTCCTTGGCACACCGTGAAGACGGATGATTTCCCTGAAAATCAGATTTGCAACATGTGAAGCATCGTCAGTCTTATGGCACGGTATGAAGTGTGCCATTTTGGAAAAATGATCCACAACAACAAATATAGAATCATGACCATGCTTAATCTGACTCCTTTGTTTAAATAGAAAGCCCTTATGCAAATAGAAATCATCAACTCCTTTGTCATTGGAGCACTTTGTGAAAATTGGTTCGAAGAACGGGTCGGAAGCATACAAAGATTTTATTTCCTCAAGACCCAACATGTTGATTTCAAGTCTCGTAAGAAGGCTTGTATGTTTGCGAGACAATGCGTCCGCAACTACATTATCTTTACCCTTCTTATACTAGACTATGTACAGAAAAGACGGCATGAACTCAACCCACTTAGCGTGTCTCTTGATCAAGTTAGCTTGGCCTTTGAGATATTTCAACGACTCGTGGTCGGAATGTATGATAAATTCCTTGGGCCAAAGGTAGTGTTGCCAAACTTGAAGGACACGAACTAAGGCAAAAAGCTCTTTGTCATAAATCGGATAGTTGAGGCGAGCACCATCATGTTTCTCGCTATGTAGGCTATAGGACGTCCGTTTTGCATAAGGACTCCTCCAATGCCAATACCACTAGCATCACACTCTATCTCAAAAGTTTTTGTGAAATCCTGTAATGCAAGGAGAGGTGCTTCGGTGAGCCTCTTTTTAAGTTCATCAAAAGCTTTTTATTGTGCTTTGCCCCGCACGAAGGTGACATTCTTTTTGGTCAATTCATTAAGGGGACAAGCAATGGTTGAAAAGTCTTTCACAAAGCAACGATAGAAACCGGCCAACCCATGAAAACTTCAGATTTCACTCACATTTGTTGGGATGGGCCAATCTCGTATGTCCTTTACCTTGGAAACATCAACTTCAATTCCCTTCGAAGAAACGACAAATCCAAGAAAAATCAACTTGTCTTTAGCAAAAGTGCACTTGGGAAGATTAGCATAAAGCTTTTCATGTTGAAGGATTTGCAAAACTTCGTTGACATGTGTTATATGGTCCTCAAGTGATTTGCTATAAACAAGAATATATCATTGAAGTAGACACCAACACTTTTTCGAATGAGAGAACACAAGATGTGATTCATAAGGCGCATGAAGCTGGATGGGGCATTCGATAAACCAAAGGGCATAACCAACCATTCATAGAGACCAAGTTTTGTCTTGAAGGCGGTTTTCCACTCATCACCTTTAGCCATGCGTATTTGATGGTAACCACAACGAAGATCAATTTTCGAAAAAATAGTTGCTCCACACAACTCATCAAGCATGTCATCAAGACGTGGTATGGGATGTCGATAACGCACGGTGATAGCATTGATTGGAAGGCGGTCCATGCATAACCGTAACATAGCATCCGTCTTTGGAACAAGAATCACGGGTACGACACTTGGACTAGTGCTAACTTGGATCAAACCTTTGGAGACGAGTTGGTTGATTTGACGTTCGATCTCCTTCGTCTCCTTCGGGTTCGTGCGGTATGCGGCGCGGTTGGGAAGTGGTGCACCGGGGATAAGGTCAATGCAATGTTCGATGCCGCGAAGAGGAGGTAGTCCATGTGGGAGCTCTTCGGGGAACACATCCTTGAATTCCTGCAAAACACTCATCAAAGATGAGGGAACATTAGTGCAAGATGGATGGGTTGTTCTGAGCATCTCTCATCTCACTTTTGGTAGCAAGGAGAACACTATGAGGTGGTTCTCTCTCTCACCGCTCTTCTCACAAGTAGGTGTTGTGCTTTGCGCCCTCGCTAAAGCCTTTGCATTGTCCGCAATTATTTGGCTAGGAGTCATCGGTTGCAAAACACATGTTTTGTTGAGCCATTTGAAGGTGTATATATTGGTGCGACCATCATGTTGAGCAGCCTTGTCAAATTGCCATGGTCGACCAAGAAGCATGTGGCAAACTTTCATAGGAACCACATCACACTCCATCGTATCTTTGTAAGGACCAATGGCGAAGGAGACAGATACGGTATGCTTGATCTTCACGGACCCTTGGTCACTTAGCCATTGTACGTGGTAGGGGTGCTTGTGCGGATGGAGGGTGAGGTTGAGCTTCTCGCACAACTCGGTGCTTGCAAGGTTGTGACAACTCCCTCCGTCAATGATTACCTTGATAGATTTGCCATTGATGTCGGCTCGTGGTTGGAAGATATTGGAGCGTTGGTCTTCATTCTCTTGTGCTTGAGTGGTCAAGATCCTTGTGACGACAAGCGATGGACTTGCGTCATGTTCACACATGAGGAGCTCTTGATCATCTTCCATTCGTTGCCTTGCCATTGCTTCCTTGACACGGGCGTCAAACTCATCTTCACTCAAGTACTCTTCATCACCATTGTCATAGATGAACTAGACTTTCTTGTTTCCACATTTGGCCGACTTGTGTCCTTTACCTCCACACTTGTAGCATTCACCATTGAAAGGTGTATCACTCTTTGCTTGCTTGCCACTTGGGGGCAGTTTTCCTTGAGGAAGTGTGGGCTTGAAGGAAGGCTTGGAGGTACTTGATGAGCTTCCATGGAAAGTTGTTGGTGTAGCGGTTGAAGCTTGCTTGTATGTGAAGTACGTCTTGGGCTTGTTGTACTTGATATCCTCTTGCACTTGACGTTCAGCCTTTGTTGCTATGTGGACAAGCTCAACCATGGTGTTGTATGTTTGGAACTCGACCATGCGCTTGATTGGGTGATTCAAGCCAATAAGAAAACGTGCCATTGTTTGCTCCATGCGCTTATCAATATTTGCGCAAATCAAGTTGAGTTCCATTTCCTTGAAGTACTCTTCCACGGTCTTTGTCCCTTGACGAAGCGCTTGAAGGTTGTTGAAGAGGTCACGCGTGTAGTGCGTGGGGACGAACTGGGATCTCATATGAGCCTTCATGTCATGCCAAGTTGTGATTGGCGGCTCTTGTCTTGCATCACGAGCAACTTAAACTTGTTCCCACCAAAGGTTGGCGTAATCATAAAAATCTAGCGAAGCCATGGCGACCATCTTCTCGTTGCTATAGTTGTGCATGCAGAAGATCTTGTTGACTTTGAGTGCCCACGAGAGGTATTCTTGGGGGTCATTGGATCCGGTGAACTTGGGCATGGTGAACTTGAGCTTGCCAAAAGTTTCTTCATCGTTGCGGTCATTGCGACGAGCTTGGTGACCTTGTTGATGATCTTGTAGTTGGGGAGGTGGAACTTGGTTCTCGCGTCCTTGTTGCGGAGCTTGCTCTTGGTATTGTTGTTGAGGAGCTTGCTCTTGCTCTTGGCGCGGTCTTTGACGTGGTTGAGGCGCTTGGGCCTCATGGTGGCAAGGGTGTGGAGCCTCTTGACTCGGATGATGCCGAAGAGGAGGCTCGTTCCTCGGTTGGTGATGTTGGTTAGGCACATGGGCCTCACGGCGAAGAACATGGTCATGAGCCTCTTGACGTGGTGGGTGTCGCTCAACTTGTATCACTTGACGCTCCAAGTTTTGTTGATGTGGAGGAGGCGCCTCGTGATGACCATGGTGTCGTTGTTGACGTTCATGACGTTAATGACGAGGAGGAGGATCTTGGAGAGCTTCACGTCGATGACGAGCTTGATTCTCCAAATTGGAGTCATCACTTGTTGTGCCAAGTATGTGTCGCGGTCGATGGTGGTAGACTTGCGGTTGCACTTGTGGTTGAGATTGCGGTTCCTCTTGTGGTTGCTCTTGTTGGATCACTAGTGCCCTTGCGTGATGACGGTGTGCTTCTTGGCTTGCTCGTGGCCTTGAAGAGAGGTCACCATCATAGCTTGACGTTGCGGCGTGCCGTGGGGAAGGTACATAGTTCGAAGAGGTTCCATCTTTAACCACGGGGGCATCATTGCGTCTTGGAGCACTTGGTTGAAGATCTTGTTGAAGGTGTGCATGATGACACGAAGAACTTGAAGAGCTTGAAGCACGTGAACGCGGTCTTGCCATTCCGTCGATGAGGCGTCGAAGATTGTCATTTGTTTCGGCGACGGAGCATTGAAGCGCTTCATTTTGGTGGCCGAAGTTGTGATGCATTGCTTGCATTTGCCTTTTGAGGCCATCGAAGCAGTTGTCGATGTTCTTGAACTTGGCTTGCGTCTCGCCAAATTGTTCATCTTGTCGCGTCTCAGGGGCTTGGCAACATTCACGGAACTCTTGTCGAACGATGAAGTGACTTGCGTGCGTCATGTACGGTCCTTGATCTTCTTCTTGGGGAGGTGGTTGGCTCGCCTCAGCGTGCCTATCCATCATGCAAGACACACAAGTATTGTATATGGAAGTGGAATATGGTGGTGTTAGCCTTGTACCTCACCTTGGGGATTGCACCAAACTAGAAACCACAAGTGAGAGCTATAAGCGTGCAAAGTGGAGTTGCAAAGAAAACTCACACTAAAGAAAGAACTAACTCTCAAAAGCTTGTTGGTGGTAGGTTATGATTGTGGAAAGGCAAAGAACCAACCAAAAGAAAAGGGATAATCAAAAGTGGGTAAAATCCAACAAAACTCAAGTCAAAGGCGAAGGTCAACAACTCAAAAGGGTGACGGGAACCTACGACTATATACACACACGTGGAGAAAGTTGGGATTGACACGACTATAAAAATGAGCAAACAAAATGTCCTAACAAAGACTAAGCTCGTTGTCATGCCAATGCAAGGAGAGACCGTGGCTCGTTTGCAAAGAAGAAAAATGAGCAACGGATTTGTGCACTTGCCTTGGGCGCTCTTCTTTCTCTCTTGCTTACAAGCTTTGAGACTCTCTTTGGCAATGTGAGACTATTTTTCTTTTGCTTTTTGTTTGTATCTTTTTTTTGCTCTCCCTTGATGCTACCTAGTCACACTTGATGTTGCTCTTGCACACTCACTATCCAAGGACAAATGCACAATGCTCAAGCAAACACAAGATGAGCCGCTCTCATAGGATAGGTACACACAAAGGAAGATAGGGGTTAACAAGGTGATGCAAGTTATACCTTCGTTGGTGATGATGAACTTGGCGTCGGTGGTGTGAGATGATGTTCGTGGGCCATGGTGTTGATGAGAGCGAGGTTTGTTGATGCGGAAGCTTGTTGTTAGTTGATGACACACACACACGGGCACAAACAAACAAGAGGAAACTAGCCAATGCAAGATTAGAGGAAAAACTGTCAAAATCAGGCGTCAGGCCGGAGACTCCGGGGTTTTAGGTCGGAAACTCCGGTGCAGGCCGGAGACTCCGGTGTGGGTAGGCCGGAGACTCTAGTGTAGGCCAGAGACTCCAATGTGCAGGCCGGAGAATCTGGTCTGGAGTCAGATCGCGAACTGCTCGTGTTCTTGAGCGGAAATCCACGCCTTGGGTCCTAAAATCCGCGAAAAATTGGCCAAATTGGGCTAGGAAAACGCAGGATAAAGCTGGACCAACACCTAAGACAAGGTTTGGTCGGATCAAAACCACAAATAACACTCCAAATCAAGAGATCGATCCAAAGGCATTTATGGGCTGTTTTTTGGGGATTTTCGAATTTTTGGTAGATAGAAGAAAAATTTGTGGGGGAAATCGTGAGCAACGAAGCTCTTGATACCAATATGTTGAGGGAAAACCTCTAGGGTGGCCCGATCTTTCACGACTCCCTTTCAAATCGAGGATGGAGTGTGGAGAGAGGAGGAGAGGATGAACACGACGAACACACGCACGAAGAACGCGAAGAACACACACACACAAAACCACGATACAAACCAATAGCTCACGCCAGCGGTAACCGGTCCGGCGCAATCCCTAGGATCGGCGTCGGGCGGAGGACTCTCTCTCGAACCGGCACGGTGAGATGGGAGACTCGGTGAGATCTTGACGTCTAGGCAAAGGGACACCGATGCCTAGGCCTTGTACAACGCGGAGGCATGATGAAAACTCCAACGAGGTTTGGGGATATTGGTGCTCCTTGGTCAAGGAGCATGAGGCAAGAATTAGATAGATCCACAAAGGGGTTTCCACTAATTCCAATATCATGCCTAGGGTTTACAATGGAGGTGGTGGGCTATATATAGGCCAGCCACACAGTCAGGGGTACTTTAGGAATAAAAGACAAGTTCTGGACGGACTAAGGGGTACATGGGCCGAAGGCCCAAATGCCTTTTACATGCCTGGCAACAGTCGGTCCGGAGACTCTGGTGTGGTGGTCCGGAGATTCCGGTCTGGACCGGAGACTCCGGTCGGTCTCCGGACTAGCCTCCGGAGGGGCAGACAGATTGACCCAGCGCCTGGTCCTAGGGGCAAACCGGAGGTGGGTCCGGAGACTCCGGTGTCTTCAGGCCAGAGATTCTGGTGGACCGGAGACTCCGGTGTGCGCAGACCGGAGACTCCGGTCTGAGCAGCTCCAGCGACTCCTGCTTCATGCTCTGCTCCTTGTTCTCCATCCTTGGGTGCTTGGTGATGTGTCGAAGCTTCGTACCTGTGATGCATAGGGTAGATGCATGAAGTAGCATGCCATCCAAGGAGGTATCAAATTGGCACGAGGAAAGGAGCGAGTTCACCTTAGCTTGTAGGAGTTTGGCCCGGGCACGAGTCATGGGTCCATTTGGGGGACTTGTTGGTGTAGATGTAGGAGCGTCCGTAGGACGGGCTGCATCAGTCTCCATCTTCTACCTGTTATAGGGTAACCCCGTGGGTAGCCCGATCTTCACGGATCTCATGGTAAAATCGATGGGAAAGCGAGGGGAAAGGGAGAAGGTAGCGGAAGCGGATGCACACCTCGCGAAGAACACGATGAACACACGCAAAACACAGACGATACAAGGCCGATTGCTCTCACTGGTGGCCACCAGTCCGATAGAATCCTCGCAACGAAAGATCGGTCAACGTGCTCCCTCGATCCCACGCGGAGTGGGAAGAACACCTTGGAGAGGGTCTTGACATCTTGGCAAAGGGACACGGATGCCAAGGCCTTGTACAACGAGGGAGGCACGCTGCAAACTCCAATGAGGTGGTGACGATAGTCGATCCCCTTTGGTAGAAGGGGATGAGGAAAAACTAGAGATTCCACAAAGGGGGTTTTCTTTAGTCTATCATCTATGCCTAAGGGATACAATGAGGGGTGGGGATCTATTTATAGGCCAGCCACAAGTTCAGGGGTAGTTTGGGCATAAAACTAGGGTTTTGTGCGGAATAGAGGGGTACATGGGCCAAGGGACCAGATACTGGCTCGCAGGCCTTTCACTTAGGCCGGACAATCTGGGTCGGATGGACCGGACAGTCTGGGGTAGCCGGACACTCCGAGTAGTGTCTGGCCAGTGTCCGAACTAGCACACAGATTGTCCGAGCCTGGACGGGGCTGGAGTAGGCCGGAAACTCTGGCTAAGTCACGCTAGACACTCCGGCTGGAGTCGGGTGGACACTCCAGGGGGGATGACGGCAGAGACTCCGAGCGATGACGGCGGAGACTCCGGTTTTGGAGCTGGCTGTTCCTGGTCCATCTTCTTGGTTGACTTGGGGACAATCTTGGGGACTTGGCATTGTAGATGTAGTAGCGTCCGCAGGACGGGCTGCATCAGCTTCCCCCTTCAAAAAGAGTCGACCTCGACTCTTCATGCTCATCACTAAGAAGATGATGTCGAGAGACCTTGATCCTAGGGTTCACCATATAGTCGTCCTTGAGAAGCTTGATGTGGCAACTCTTCAATGTTCGTTCACCTTCCATGAAGCCTACAAAGCTCACAATAAGAGCGAAGCAACACTCAAAGAGTAGCCAATTCATGAAGATTATAGCACGAGTCCTTAAGTAGAAGGAAGTCACCTTATGGTGTACAGATAGCTTGTTGAAGGGTAGCCATAGGTAACTCTCTTCGATTCGTCTTGTCAACTTATGGTCCATAGAGGTTGACGCGTAAGCAATTGTGCCTTCACACAACAAAGACCAAGCAACATATGTTTGTGTGTGATAGAGGAGCATGTCATTTGTGGCATGTCCATTCTTGTTCACAACACTATTAGCAAAACCTCAAGTATCGCAAACGAAATGCGTACGCAAGGTCAAAGTGCCTAGAAATCGTTTGAATATCATCAAAATGTGGGAACTCAAAAACTCCATATAACATCTTAGTGTGGCACTCAAAGCAACGGACAAAAATATTGATCAACATCTTTGATGCAAAGCTAGGAGAATTCGGCAAAAACACAAGAGGAAGAATATCCAAAACAACATCATTATGTGTGCAAACCAACCATTGGAAAGAACAATTGTTCAATATGTTGGATGCCATACGCATATCATCAAAAGCAAATATCAAGGGGATATGAGTATCACGAGCGGAAGCAAAAGCAACGTGTTTGCAAACAAACCATATGAAAGAGCAAGTGGTCCTTATGTTTGTTGCAACAACAATATGAGAGACTTGGAAGCTCTCGTGATAATACATGCTCATAATGGCATTATGGTTGCACACAAAACATCGGAAAGAGAAATTGTTCAACATTTTTGTGGCAACACACAAAGCATCAATATCCAATAGCAACGAAACATGATTGTCACAAGGTGAAAGAATACCATCAACATGCTTGCAATCAAACCATAGGAAAGACCATTTGTCAACATGAAAGATGCAAAGCATGCAAAAGGTATCAGAGCTGGGTTCGATCTTCAACTCACTTGGGGGATGCTCTCTAGAGCTCTTTTTGTTAACTCGTGCTCAACCGAGGTTGAAATTCTTGTCTGGGTACTACACACATCATAGATAAAAGGAAGAATGTGTGTGCATGGTAAAGAAACACATCATCCATCATGACGTATCTATTCTTGTGCACATCACCATTAGTGTCAATAAAGTATGAAAAATATGCATGCTGAGTATGCAAGTGGGGAACATGCTTATCTTGGCAATCATCAAAATCTCCAAAATTTGAGAAAGCTATGGGGGCCATCTCAATATAAACCATATGAATTATTGTTGCATGCAAAACAAGTGAAAGAGCAATTATCCAACTTATTGCAAGCAATGGGAGAAATTGTGAAACACTCATGACAAAGCATTATCCGAGGGGTACCATTGGTAACATCATTACAAGCAAAACATTGGAAAGAGCAATTGTTCAACAATGTGAAGCAATGATATCATCAATGTAACGTTTAGAGCATGGCATGTCTATGGCAACATCATCACAATCAAATAATTTCACATGCTCAACATTATGCAAAGGCAAAGTATCACATGGAAAATACCAATGAGTCATATGTGATATCACAAACATCATCCATAGCATGCCAATCATCACAAGTCATCATGTCCACTAGCGGGATCATGGCATCATCAACACCCTTATTTTTACCTTGTTCATACCTCTCCTATGAAGTGGGTGTTGTGGTAGCATTGGCCTCCATGTGGACGACTTCTTCATCATGTATGGGGATGGCATCATCTTTATCCACCATGTTCATCTTCTCGGTTGGAGGCATCATCATCTCCAAGCTTGGCGCTTCTTGATCCATGGAACCTAGCACATCATGAGAAAACACACATGAGGTAGAGGGTAAGTCGTTAGAATCAAAGTGGTCTCATATAACCTATCAACTATCACTCTAAACTCACTAGGTGTATCACTCATGCCCTCCAAGTGGAAGCACTCAATCTCACATATGGTGCAGTCACTCATCTCACTCTTGCTTTCACTCAAGTGGGCTAAGTGGCTCTCATACTCACATGGGATTGGTACTACATCATCACTCAAGCATATGGGGGTAGGCTCGGTTCTCTCAACTCCATGCGCCTCCTTTGGCGAAGGGAATGTCCCATGCTCACCATTATCGACCTTGTTGTCACCATCTTGTGGTAATGGTGGAAGTAGGCTCATGTTGTTGTCGAGAGCGATGCCAAGATCGACTTCATCACATTTGTGGCCTTGGCTTCCTCCATATTGAAGTGTAGACTCTTGGCGTGAAGCTTGATGGCGTGAAGGAGAGCTTGCTCTTGGTGCCCTTTTGGTGGTGGCACGAGTATTTGAAGGCGCCTTATGATGGTGTCGACGGAGGTCATTGGCGTGCCTTGCCAAAGATTGATGTAGATGGCGCACTTGGTCATCCACATGACGCTCGCGACGATTCTCCTTTTCCTTGGCACCCTTCTTGGTGAGGTGTTGTAATGAGCACAAAGCATCATTAGTCTTGGCCATCATGCTCATGGTTTTGGCGAAGTTGTTGTCCATGTCGCTCTTGAAGTTGTTGAGGGAGCTTTCAAACTTGTCCATGTGATGGGGGACCTTGGCGCTCTCGAGGTGGAGGCTCCCTCTTGGTCGATGCGACTTGAGGAGCTTGTCGTTGTCGTTCTTGAAGTCTTCCATGCTTGGGGAGTTATTGTTGTTGTAGAACTCCATATCACCCAAGCATGTGGACCCATTGTCGGTGTAGTGCTCCATCATGTCATCCATGCTTGTGGAGGCATATGCATGGTGGCTCATCGTGGATTCTCATAGAAATCATCCTCCGTTTCGTAGTTCCCAAACATGATTCACAAGACCAAGTGGTGTATATGGAAGTGGTATGATGCAGCCCGTCCTACGGATGCTCCTACATCTACACCAACAAGTCCCCCAAGTGGACCGATGACCCGTGCCCGAGCCAAGCTCCTTCAAGCTAAGGTGAATTCGCTCCTTGTCTCATGTGACTTCGATGCATCCTTAGATGGCTTACTACTTCATGCCAATACCTTGTGCATCCTCAGGTACGAACCCCATGAAGAAATGCCAAGAGAAGAAGCCAAGCCAACGCGAACCGGAGTCCCAGGCCAAACCGATGCTAGGACCGGCGGACCGGACTCCTCGCCGGAACTTCCAGCGCACGCCCCGGTGGACCGGACCAATGACCGGAACTTCCGGCGCACACCGAAACGGACCGACGCCGACCGAAACACGTCTCTGCCTGCATTGGCAGCCGACCAGAATTACCAACGCGGACCGGAATTTTTGGTGCCCAGTCCGGCGCGACCGGACTTATTGCTAGAATGCCCTGTCTCAAAGTCAACATGGGTTTGATGCCCGAGAATATTCCTGTTTCATCCAGTTTTAACCCTTTTATGCCTAAAGTACCCCTGAACTAGTGGCTGGCATATATATAGTCCCCTACCTCCATTATAAACCCTAGGCATGATATTTGGAATTAGTGGAAACCCCTTGTGGATCTATCTAGTTCTTGCCTGATGCTCCTTTGACCAAGGAGCTCCAAATATCACAAACCTCGTTGGAGTTTGCATCGTGCCTCCGCGTTGTATAAGGCCTAGGCATCGGAGTCCCTTTGCCTAGACGTCAAGATCTCACCGAGTCTCCCATCTTGCCATGCCAGTTTGAGAGAGAGATCCCCGCCCGACGCCAATCCTAGGGATTGCGCCGGACCGGTAGCCGCCGCCGTGAGCAATTGGCTTGTATCGTGTCTTCGTGGTGTGTGTCTGTTCATCGTGTTCTTCGTGTGTGAGTTTGTGGGTTCGCTCTCTCCCTCATTCCAGCACCTCCTTCGCCTCGATTTCAAGGGATTCGTGAAAGATCGGGCCACCCTCAAGGTTAACCCTCAACATATTGGTATCAAGAGCTTTGTTGCTCATGAATTCCCCCACAAATTTTTCTTCTATCCACCAAAATTTTGAAAATCCCCCAAAAAGAGCCCCAAATTTGCCTTCGGATCGATCTCTGGATTTGGTGCATTTTTCGTGGTTTTGTTCCACAGATCTGTTGCTTTGGGTACCGATCTACCTTCCTAGAACCTTTTCCCAATACAAAGAGAGTCTCAAGCTTGTAAGCAAAGAGAGAAAAAGAGCGCGACCGAGGCAAGTGCAAAAATCTGTTGCTTATTTCTCTTTTGGCGAACGAGTTGTGGTATCTCCTTGCGTTGGCACGACACCGAGCTTAGTCTTCGTTAGGACCTTTTGTGCTCATTTTCATAGTGGTGCTAACCACATCTATCTCCACGTGTGTGTATCCTAGTGTTTGGTAGATCGCCTCCTTTTTGCTTTTGATCTTTTGGTTCTCTACCACGTTTGACAATAACCTTTCCTTTGGATCGTTTCGTTTCGTTTTCCACAACCCTAACCTTCCACCCATAGCTTTGAGAGTTTTAGCTTTCCTTCTTTAGTGTGAGTTTTCTTTGCGTTTCACTTTGCAAGCCAATAGTTCTCACTTGTGGTTTCTAGTTCGGTGCAATCCCCAAGGTGAGGTACAAGGCTAACACCACCATATTCCACTTCCATATACAATCCTTGTGTGTTTTGCATAATGGATAGGCACGGTGAGTCGAGCCAACCACCTCCCCAAGAAGATGAACAAGGACCGTACATGATGCACGCAAGTCACTTCATCGTCCGACAAGAGTTCCGTGAACGTTGCCAAGCCCTTGAGATGTGACAAGATGAATAATTTGGCGAGACGCAAGCCGAGTTCAAGAACATCGACAACCGCTTCGATGGCCTCGAAAGAAAAATGCATGCAATGCATCACAACTTTGGCCATCAAAATGAAGCGCTCCAACGCTCCGTCGTCAAAACAAATGACAATCTTCGACGCCTCATCGACGGAATGGCAAGGAAACGCTCACGTGCATCAAGCTCTTCAAGTTCTTCACGTCGTCATGCTCCTCTCCAACAAGATCTCCATCCAAGTGCTCCGAGACGCAATGATGCCCCCATGGTTGAAGATGGAAGTTCTTCCAACTAGGTACCTTCTCCAGGCACGCCGAAACGTCAAGCTATGACGGTGATTTCTCTTCAAGGCCACAAGCAAGACAAGAAGCACACTGTCATCACGCAAGGGAATTATTAATCCAACATGAGCAACCAAAAGAAGAACCGCAAGTGAAACCGCAAGTCCACCAACATCGCCCGTGACACGTACTTGACACAACAAGTGATGACTCCAATTTGGAAATTCAAGCTCCTCATCAACGTGAAGCTCTCTAAGATCCACCTCCTCGTCATCATCGTCATGAACGTCCGCACCAACACCATGGTCATCACGAGGCGCCTCCTCCACCGCGTCAAAACTTGGAGCGTCAAGTGGTCCAAATTGAGCGATACCCACCACGTCAAGACGCTCAAGATGATCTTCGCCGTGAGGCCCATGTGGCTAACCAACATCACCAACCGAGGAATGAGCCTCCCCTTCGTCGTCAACCACATCAAGAGGCCCCACACCCTCACCACCATGAGGCTTAAGCGCCTCAACCACGTCAACAACCGTGCCAAAAGCAAGAGCAAGCTCCACAACAACAACATCAAGAACAAGGTCCACATCAAGATTACGAGAACCAAGTTCCACCTCCTCAACCATAAGATCATCAACAAGGTCACCAAGCTCGTCGCAATGACCGCAACGATGAAGAAACTTTTGGCAAGCTCAAGTTCACAATGCCCAAGTTCACCGAATCCAATGACCCCGAAGAATACCTCTTGTGGGCACTCAAAGTCGACAAGATCTTCCGCATGCACAACTATAGCAACGAGAAGATGGTCGCCATGGCTTCGCTTGAGTTTGATGACTACGCCAACCTTTGGTGGGAACAAGTTCAAGTTGCTCGTGATGCAAGACAAGAGCCGCCAATCACAACTTGGTATGACATGAAGTCTCATATGAGATCCCGCTTTGTCCCCGCGCATTACATGTGCGACCTATTCAACAACCTTCAAGCGCTTCGTCAAGGGACAAAGACCGTGGAAGAGTACTTCAAGGAAATGGAAGCAACTTGATTCACGCCAACATTGACAAGTGCATCGAGCAAACTATGGCACGCTTCCTTATTGGGTTAAACCACCCAATCAAGCGCATCGTCGAGTTCCAAACATACAACACCATGGTTGAGCTTGTCATCGCAACAAAGGCTTCAACCGCTACACTAACAACTTTCAATGGAAGCTCCTCAAGTACAACAAGCCCAAGACGTACTTCACCTACAAGCAAGCTTCAACCGCTACACTAAGAACTTTCAATGGAAGCTCCTTAAGTACCTCCAAGCCTTCCTTCAAGCCCACACTTCCTCAAGGAAAACTGCCCCCAAGTAGCAAACAAGCAAAGAGTGATACACCTTTCAATGTGTAACATCCCAAGATTTTAGAAATTGGGACTAGATTTTTTTGTTTTGCATTGCATTGGCATGGCATCAATTGAATTCATGAAAAATTTGGATTCCAAACACTAGTTTTTAAACCCCTAATTTGAGTTACTAAAATTCTCCTACAAAGGAATATAAACAGATTTATAAAGTCACTACTTTGAGGTAGGCAAATTATTGCGAAAAACGATTCTTGGGTTGATCCTCTGAATATTTGAAAATTTTAGAAACAAAAATCATCTCAATTGGTTTATCTAATAAAAAGATTTGGAGAAGGAAGAAAATAGAAAAAGAAAAGGAAACAGGAAAAAATGAACTAAACCTAAGCTACCCGCCCACCTAACCGAATCTATCTACCGCCCGCCCCACCCACACAGCACGCAGCGAGCGAAGCGCAGCCGCAGCCGGCCCGCTTCCGGGCCAGTAAACAGCAGCACCGGCCCACATGGAGAAACCCTCTCCCCAGCCTCCATTTTTTCCCTCTGAGCGCGGGACCCGCATGCCAGCCGTTGTCCATCCACCGACAGGTGGGCCCCTGTTGCCATGCTCTTCCTCCGGCCGGAACACGGGACAAACTCCCGATCAACCCCCCCTCGTCAAGTTCAGTCGATCTCGTTAGTATTTCTCCCCCCATATAAACACTCCTCTTGCGATTTTTCGTGATTTAAACAAAACCCTAGCCCAAAACCAACGCTCATCTGCGCCGCCACCGTCAGAAGCTCGAGGTCGAGCTCGGATTCGACGATTCAGTCATCCCACGACCCTCCTCTCCCTCCTATTATCTTCCCTATCATCGACCGCTTCTTCCTAGCCCGTTTTCACTCCTCCTTTCGCAGCAGAGCGACCAGGAGGCCTCGCCGGAGCTTCGTCATCGTCCGCCGCTCCATCCGCCACACACAGAAGCCTCGGGAAGCAAGCGACGAGGGAGACCACACCCACGTCTTCCCGTGCCACTCCGCACCTCGTCCGCCTCTTCTCCCTCGCCCGAAACCACGGGAGCACCGCCCAGCACCGTGGCTTGAGCCATGCCACCACCGTCCGCCGCCATCACCTCGCGGGCGACCCCTAGGTGAGGAAGAAAGCCACCCCAGCCGCACGATCGCGTGCCAACGGCCAAGATCGCCGCGGACCGTGTTGACCGCTAACTAGTCAAACCACGTCAGCGCTGACGTGTCCAGTCAGCGTTGACTGTGCAGTAATTCGGTTAAAGATTAAATTACTTCCAAAAATTGAATAATAGACAAAAAATGTATAATCTTGCTAGAATCATAACTGGAGTTCTGTAAGTCCAAATTTTGCAAATAATATATCTATGGATTCATAAAAATATGAAGACATTAATATGCTGTTAGATCCAACATGTACTATATATATTTACTGTAGTAATTTAATTACTTTAATGGATTTATTGGAGTAAATAAATCACAGTAAATTAGTTAAAGATCATAAAAATACAAATAAGGTATCTATGGAATCCTTGTGTCATGTACGACATTAATATGGCCTTAGATATAATTTTTTCCGAAACAAATGTGTTTAAATGATTTAAACCTGTTTAACTAGTATTTAAATCACAGAAAATTATCCAGAACTCCAAACATAGTGAAACTAATTTCCACTATTTTGGTTTTGACAATACCTATCCATAGAAATTGTAAACAAAATTATTTGGTATTGTTAAACAGAAAGTTTTACATAAAGCTTTAAATCGATTACAATAGTAATTAAATCATAGAAAAAGATCTGTATATGGTTTTTAGGTGATTCGAATTGGTACTATCTATAAATAGAATTACATATCCAGTAGTATTTATTTTAAAATTTAATACGACAGATACATCAGTACTTGAATTAAAGTGAGTTAAATATATTAAATCAATATAGCTTTAATAATAAATTGATTTATTGCATTAAATGGTTTTCCACATGCATCATATGATCTCATAATATTCAGAGAACTAAATACAATCATTATTACATATTAAATCATCATGCATGCATTTGTTTCATCATTGTTTTATTGTATTGTTGTATAGTTGCTTGTTGCAATGTTTTGAATGGTGTATTTGTTGTGCTTTGTTCAAAGCGATAGATTGCGAGGAGTGTGACTATTGCAATTGTGACAAGTGCAACGATTGCAATTGTGAGGATTGTTTGAACGACTACATCAACTAAAGGCAAGTGACACTATAATAAACGTCCTACTTATTTTCCTATGCATTGTAGTTGCTTTTAATAGAAGTGCATGTGTAGGAATATTTTTACTATATGCTACGCTATGTCCTATTTAGGATATTCTTTGTATCTTTCCTAGTGGACACATCGTAGTTATAGTATGCTTAGGCCTGCTACAGAATTAGGGTGGAATATTATGTTATGATTATTATGAGGTATTGGAAAAAAGGGTATATTTTTATATAATAAAACAAGTACTCAATGAATCGCCTGGGTGGAATGTGGATACTTAGTTGTGAATAAAGTGGCAACGAAGGGGACCGTACCTTAGGTTACCTCTCTCGTGTGTGCACTACAAGAATACCACCTAGGATCATAGAGATTTGACATGTTTCTCGTACAATGGCTTTCGTGTACAGCCACATGCTAATATGGGCTCTGGCTTAGTTAATTAC
Source organism: Avena eriantha (assembly GCA_910589775.1). Classification (NCBI taxonomy): domain Eukaryota; kingdom Viridiplantae; phylum Streptophyta; class Magnoliopsida; order Poales; family Poaceae; genus Avena; species Avena eriantha. Next base: position 390,083,833 of record OU342743.1, read on the forward strand.
ACAGCGGAAGACTCTTTGCATTGGTACCTCTTCAGGTTAACTAGAATTGTGTATTGGAGGTTATATCCATGCATTGGTGCCTGTTAGCCATGCTAGCATTGTGTATTGGGAGGACTTCTATGGAAAGACTTCGTCACATTCTCGAATCTGCCGGTATACCAATTGGTGTGTACTAATCCAGCGGCAACTGGTGGCATCAAGACGAGATTGTGTCGTGTGGGCAAAGTGTACAACTTCTGCAGAAGATATAAATCTAATCGATTATCCGTGTCCCCGGTTATGGACAATATTGAGCAACTAAGGCCTGAAGCTTATGGATGATCTCGACATTCCAATTTCTTAATAAAATTTGATGGTTTGAATAAGGGAATAGGAGCACTTGATGTTGTCCAATGTGTTCAGACAATTTTCAGAAAGGATTAAAACTATTTGCAAATGTTAGGATAAAACTGTTGCTTTATGCAAATCACCCTGAACTCCACTTAGCCAAATATGCATGTACTTGATAGGCTCCATTTTATATCCACATACTAGTGACACTTGCCAATACATTCAAAGTATTGACCATTCGTGGCTGCAACCTTTCATGTTGCAGGTTATATCGTTTCTGAGTGATCGTTATAGGTCGCGAGACTCCACTCAACAATTGTTCGCCTGTGGCACATTTGAAGGATGGGGATCAACCATATATTTGTTTTCCGCTATGTACTTGGATAACGTAATGTAAATTCTGGATCATATTCGTTATATTTATGATGCACGGTTATATTTGATATCATTTTGTACTGTGTGTGCTAGTGAAACCGATCCAGGTATTAGCACTATACACAGGAACTCAGCCTTATCAGGGGAGGGTGTTATAAGATGGTATCAGAGCAGTGTGTTGACTGTAAGATCGTGACCTAGGATTGGAATAGGAAACCATATAAATTATAAGGACTATTTCATTCTATCTATTCTCATCTTACAATTCTGTCTAGTATCTTCTTATCACTTTAATTCTCATACTCTTCTCTTTTAAAACATAGAAGGAAGACTCTTGCTATGGAGGAACTTATAATTTTGTACTTATTAGATTCTTATAATCCTTGATTTTTCTTTTCTAATCTCATCTTGTTCAAAACTTGTAGATGAACACTCGTTCGAGAAAGCGCAAGATAAACAATAGTTAGATGATGTCCACCATATAGTTTTGATAGGGTTTCGCCTATATGTAGCAATAGATTGATGCAAGAACTTGTTTGATAGTTGTTTTATTATGTTTAGGTTGTGCTATTTGATATCTCAAAGTTCCAGAATATTTTGATGGATTTCATAATGCATTAATGAAGGTTTTGATTAAAATTCCTGATAATTTCGCTGCAGTTTTCTGCCTGACCTGTTATACCGCGCGATTTTTCATTTCTTACTGGTAACTCCAATTGATCTCATATTGTAGGATCTGTTTAGTAATTTGCTGTAGTATAAGCACAAAAATTGGCTAAAATTCCTGATGAGTTTTAGGTACCTAGAAAAATTCGTGAACACTGCTGTAGTTTCTGGACAGATTCTGTTCATTGCTTTTAAGATTGTAGGTTCACCCCCAAACGAATTTTAATGAAATATAAACTATTTTGTGGATGGTATGCCACTAAATAAACTTCTGGAACATAAAACAAAAACTATTTTGGCTTGAGTGTTGCTTGTTATGATTGTTTGCTTGTGTGTCAATTGATCGTTTCATATAGTTATGATAGTAATACTTCTCTATTCTTTCTATCTATAACTCGTCTATGCTGTCCCAGTAGATGCCTCCCAGTCGCCAGCCCGATGAGATCGCTCAGCTTATTGTAGCACAGGCACAATTGACCCAGGTGATGACCCAATTCATGGCAAGTCAGAACAACAATAACAACAACAACGGAAACAATCAGCCTCAGGGTGATGCTCTCACAAGGTTCTTGAGGCTGAGGCCAGCTAAGTTCTCATATGCACCTGAACCTATGGTTGCTCTTGACTGGCTCCGTTCTGTGAACAAGGACTTGGTGACCGTTGGATGCACCGATGCTGAAAAGGTGAGGTTTGCTGCTCACTTACTGGAAGGATCAGCTGCTTCTTGGTGGGATGCTTTCCAGATCACCCACCCGCTGGACACAGTTACTTGGGCCATGTTTGAGGAAGGGTTCAAAACCAACCACGTCTCTACAGGAACAATGAGCTTGAAGAGGAAGGAGTTCCGCAACCTGTGCCAAACCAACCGCACTGTGGTGGACCACATAGAGGAGTTCAACAATCTATCTGCTATGCACCTGAGGATGTTGACATTGACGCCAAGAGGAGAGAGAGATTCCTAGATGGTCTCAGTGATGAGCTTTTACTTCACCTATCTGTAGTTTACTGTCCGACATTTCAGGATCTAATGGACAAAGCTAGGATTCTTGAAGAGAAACAGAGCCAAGTTAAGAAACGCAAGAGGAAGCACAACAACAACTAAAACTCCGGATCACGTCAGAGGATTTGTACTTTCCATGAAGGGAATGGAAATTCTGAACATGACATGCATGAAGGCAACGAACACAACTACTACGGGCACAAGGACCACAACAACAATGATGGAATTACCAATAGTAATGGGGATAGTCAAGACAATGGTGGAAATAATGGCCATAACCATCACAAGAAATCCAAAAAGAGGGATATAAGCTAGCTACAGTGTTACAATTGCAAGGAACTAGGGCACTATGCATCGGACTCTCCTGAGAAGAAAAAGAGAAGGCTGGGAAGAAGAGGAAGGAAGCGGAAAAGAAGAAGAATGTTGGAGATCCTAATATGGACAAGACCAATCTAATTCAGAAGGGGAATGTGAACCGCCTGAACATTGACCACCTCTTCAATGGAGGAGTCCTTGAAGAGCTGGATGATAAAGATAATAAGCTTTAGTTAGCCCCTCTCCAACGTTCATGCCTTCGAAACAATGCATCTCAGCCAATCAAATAAATATCATAGGATGATATTGGTAGCAACTTTGATATGCCCAGCAGCTCACACATTGTGAAGTTAACCCTTGAGAAGCAACACAAACGGTTTTCTTTTAGGGTGGTAGTAACCTAGTGTATCCTGAACCTATTTCTTTCTAGTCTTCCCGAATCTCGGGACGAGATTCCTTTTATGGGTGGTAGTCTGTAACATCCCAAGATTTTAGAAATTGGGGACTAGATTTTTTTCTTTTGCATTGCATTGGCATGGCATCAATGGAATTCATGAAAAATTGGATTCCAAACACTAGTTTTAAACCCCTAATTTGAGTTACTAAAATTTCCTACAAAGGAATATGAACAGATTTATAAAGTCACTACTTTGAGGTAGGCAAATTATTGAGAAAAAGATTCTTGGGTTGATCCTCTGAATATTTGAAAATTTTAGAAACAAAAATCATCTCAATTGGTTTATCTAATAAAAAGATTTGGAGGAAAGAAGAAGAAATCGAAAAAGAAATAGGAAAAAAATGAACTAAACCTAAGCTACCAGCCCACCTAACCAAATCTATCTACCGCCCGCCCCGCCCACACAGCGCGCAGCGAGCGAAGCGGCAACCGCAGCCAGCCCGCTTCCGGACCAGTAAGCAGCAGCACCGGCCCACGCGGAGGAAACCCTCTCCCTAGCCTCCATTTTTTCCCCTCTGAGCGCGGGGACCCGCGTGCCAGCCGTTGTCCATCCACCTAAGGTGGGCCCTTGTCGCCATCCTCTTCCTCTGGCGGAAACACGGATGAACTCCCGATCGACCCCCCCCCCCCCTGTCAAATTCGGTCGATCTTGTTAGGATTTCTCCCCCATATAAACACTCCTCCGTCTCCTCTTGCGATTTTTTCGCGATTTAAACAAAACCCTAGCCCAAAACTGCAGCTCATCTGCGCCGCCGCCGTCGGAAGCTCGACGGTCGAGCTCGGATTCGACGATTCAGTCATCCCGCGACCTCCTCTCCCTCCTATTCTCTTCCCCATCGTCGACCGCTTCTTCCTGGCCCGTTTTCACTCCTCCTTTCGCAGCAGAGCGACCAGGAGGCCTCGCCGGAGCTTCATCGTCGTCCGCCACTCCATCCGCCACACGCAGAAGCCCCGGGAAGCAAGCGACGAGGGAGACCACACCCACGTCTTCCCGTGCCACTCCGCACCTCGTCCGGGCTCTTCTCCCTCGCCCGAAACCACGGGAGCACTGCCCAGCACCGCGGCCTGAGCCATGCCACCACCGTCCGCCGCCATCACCTCGCCGGCGACCCCCAGGTGAGGAAGAAAGCCACCCCAGCCCGCACGACCGCCTGCCAACGGCCAAGATCGCGCGGACCATGTTGACCGCTAACTAGTTAAACCGCGTCAGTGCTGACGTGTCCAGTCAGCGTTGACTGCGCAGTAATTCGGTTAAAGATTGAATTACTTCCAAAATGAATAATAGACAGAAAAATGTATAATCTTGCTAAATTCATAACTGGAGTTCTGTAAGTCTAAATTTCGCAAATAATATATCTATGGATTCATAAAAATATGAAGAACATTAATATTCTGTTAGATCCAACATGTACTATATATATTTACTGTACTAATTTAATTACTTTAATGGATTTATTGGAGTAATAAATCATCGTAAATTATTTAAAGATCCTAAAAATACAAATAAGGTATCTATGGAATCCTTGTGTCATGTAGGACATTAATATATCCTTAGATATAATTTTTTCCTAAACAAATGTGTTTAAATGATTTAAACCCGTTTAAACTAGTATTTAAATCAGAGGAAATTATCAAGAACTCCAAACCTAGTGAAACCAATTGCCACTATTTTGGTTTGACAATACCTATCCGTAGAAATTGTAAACAAAATTATTTGGTACTGTTAAAACAGAAAGTTTTACAGAAAGCTTTAAATCAATTACAATAGTAATTAAATCATAGAAAAAGATCTGTATATGGTTTTTAGGTGATTCGAATTGGTACTGTCTATAAATAGAATTACATATCCAGTAGTATTTATTTTAAAATTTAATATGACAGATACATCAGTACTTGAATAAAAGTGAGTTAAATATATTAAATCAATATAGCTTTAATAATAAATTGATTTATTTCATTAAATGGTTTTCCACATGCATCATATGATCTCATAATATTCAGAGAACTAAATACAATCATTTTTACATATTCAATCATCATGCATGCATTTGTTTCATCATTGTTTTATTGTATTGTTGCATAGTTGCTTATTGCAATGTTTTAAATGGTGTATTTGTTGTGCTTTGTTCGAAGCGATAGATTGCGAGGAGTGTGACTATTGCGATTGTGAGAAGTGCAATGATTGCAATTGTGAGGATTGTTTGAACGACTACATCAACTAAAGGCAAGTGACACTATCATAAACGTCCTACTTATTTTCCTATGCATTGTAGTTGCTTTTAATAGAAGTGCATGTGTAGGAATATTTTTACTATATGCTACGCTATGTCCTATTTAGGATTTTTTTTGTATCTTTCCTAGTGGAGACATCGTAGTTATAGTATGCTTAGCCCTGCTATAGATTCGGGGTGGAATATCATGTTATGAGTATTATGAGGTATTGGAAAAAAGGATATATTTTATATAATAAAACAAGTACTCAATGAATCGCCTGGGTGGAATGTGGATACTCAGTTGTGAATAAAGTGGCAACGAAGGGGACCGTATCTTAGGTTACCTCTCTCGTGTGTGCACTAGAAGAATACCACCTAGGATCATAGAGATTTGACATGTTTCTCGTACAATGGCTTCCGTGTACAGCCACATGCTAATATGGGATCTGGCTTAGTTAATTACATAGCGGAAGACCCTTTGCATTGGTGCCTGTTAGACGTGCTAGCATTGTGTATTGGGAGGACTTCTATGGAAAGACTTCGTCATATTCTCGAATCTACCGGTATACCAATTGGTGTGTACTAATCCAGCGGCCACTGGTGGCGTCAAGACGAGATTGTGTCGTGTGGGCAAAGTGTACAACTTCTGCAGAAGATATAAATCTAATCGATTAGCCGTGTCCCCTATTATGGACATTATTAAGCAACTAAGGCCTGAGCTTATGGATGATCTCGACATTCCAATTTCTTAATAAAATTTGATGGTTTGAACAAGGGAATAGGAGCACTTGGTGTTGTCCAATGTGTTCAGACATTTTCAAAAAGGATTAAAACTATTTGCAAATGTTAGGATAAAACTGTTGCTTTATGCAAATCACCCTGAACTCCACTTAGCCAAATATGCATGTACTTGATAGGCTCCATTTTATATCCACATACTAGTGACACTTGTCAATACATTCAAAGTATTGACCATTCGTGGCTGCAACCTTTCATGTTGCAGGTTATATTGTTTCTGAGTGATCGTTATAGGTTGCGAGACTCCACTCAACAATTGTTCGTCTGTGGCACATTTGAAGGATGGGGATCTACCTTATATTTGTTTCCGCTGTGTACTTGGATAATGTAACGTAAATTCTGGATCATATTTGTTATATTTATGATGCAGGCAGTTATATTTGATATCATTTTGTACTGTGTGTGCTAGTGAACTGATCCAGGGATTAGCACTATACATAGGAACTCAGCCTTATCAGGCGAGGGTGTTACACAATGGTGAATGCTACAAGTGTGGAGGTAAAGGACACAAGTCGGCCAAATGTGGAAACAAGAAAGTATTGTTCATCCACGACAATGGTGAAGAAGAGTACTTGAGTGAAGATGAATTTGATGCCCGAGTCAAGGAAGCAATGGCAAAGCAACGAGTGGAATTGATCAAGAACTCTTCATGTGTGAACATGATGCAAGTCCATCGCTTGTCGTCACAAGGATCTTGACCACTCAAGCATAAGAGCATGAAGACCAATGCTCAAATATCTTCCAAACACGAGCCGACATCAATGGCAAATCTATGAAGGTGATCATCGATGGTGGGAGTTGCCACAACCTTGCTAGCACCGAGTTGTGTGAGAAGCTCAACATCACGCTCCATCCGCACAAGCACCCCTACCACGTGCAATGGCTAAGTGACCAAGGGTCCATGAAGATCAAGCATACCGTATGAGTCTCCTTTGCCATTGGTCCTTACAAAGATACGGTGGAGTGTGATGTGGTTCCTATGACTTTGCCTCATGCTTCTTGGTCGACCATGGCAATTTGACAAGGCTGCTCAACATGATGGTCGCACCAATGTATACACCTTCAAATGGCTCAACAAAACATGTGTTTTGCAACCAATGACTCCTAGCCAAATTTGCGGACAATGCAAAGGCTTTAGCGAGGGCGCAAA